>JAQJVL010001371.1:107500-202156 GCA_035578905.1 Stictocephala bisonia | reverse complement strand
CATAATCTGACATGGCTTACAACACTAGCAAAAATAGGTAGTTTTCAGAAAAGGAGGCTAGGCAGTAAACATACCTTATGTTTAAAGGGAAGAAGATACAAAAACTTAAGAAAATGGAGTTTATAAGGAGTTATATAAATATTCTTACCATTCAGTAGATAAAAGGGTTTTCAATAACAACAAATATTTACATTTTCTTTAAATTGAAAACAATTACGTAAACAAATTACGAAGTGTAATTTATAGTTGGTTTAGTAACGAACATTTTCACGATAAAATATAATATTTTACCGAATATTGACCATAGTGATTTAAAAATGATAATATTTTACGAATTAGTGAATATGTAACCTAACTTAAAATAGCGACAAAAATAAAACTGTGTCTTTTTTACAAAAGGACCACCAAAACTCTTTTCCCTGCGATATATGTTATTTTTTAAAAGAGCATATTTAATGCACGTTAAGTTATGTTACATCCAGTTGAGATAAGTTATATTGGGTTGGTTTTAGTACATTAATAACAGCTGTTTTGTAAATAAATAAACATGTTTAATTTGTACGATTGACATTACTCTTGATGCATGTTTAATATTTTTCACTACACTACTATGAGTTTAGCTGTTTTCGTTATGTGTTTACAACCTGCGAAACATCATATTTTCAACAGCTGTCTATTGTTTACTACCGAAAGTAACATTGTTTACAACCGAAAATTTTCCACAGTCAACAACACCTGTTTTTATTCCGTAGTGTAGTGAAAAGTATCATTCAAAACTCGAGTGAAAGTGTTTTGTCTGTTCTCGACCATTCGAAGTGCTCGACAAGTCTCGCACTTCAAACATATGGTCTCGAACATGCAAAACCCCACTTTCCACTCTTGTTATGAAATATGCTATTACACTTTCAGTTTAATCTTCAGCTGTTTAAAAAATGACTGAAATGAATATAATTGAAATGGGCTAAGGTAAACTATTACAATTGGGTTTTTATACTAATAAATAGCTAGCAACGCAAGTAGTGTGAGTAATATACTGCAAATAAAATTAATATTATGATTTTACATTATGCAGTTAATCTGCTATTATTTGTAGTCAAAAGGCACATGCCGAGGCCGAAAGCTGAGGTTTATCGAGCAAAGTGTATCATAAACAGCAAAGGAAAACACAATTATATCCTGGATTAAATTAAATAAGCAATTAAAAATATAAATGAGCCACTCATGATTTGGTTTGAGAGTAAAATTTTCCTAAAAAGGTGTAAATACATTTAATAATTCCTTAAATGACGTTTGTACACATGCCTTTAAGGAGAGTTCAATATTTGTTATCATTTAAGAAGTATTCCTGAAACTTCGTGAAATGTTTTCCTATTAAGTGATGCGTCTTCGATCATTTTATGTGTATTATAAATGGGCTATAACTTTCACAAATAAAAGCAATAACAATTGAAGTAAAATGTTCAGTTATAATAAAACGTAATAACAAATATGTACGCATGTTATTTGTTTAAAGGAGTGGTGTTACCATATTTTAAAAACTTGCCAAGTAAGAGAGATAAATTAAATTATAGACCCTTGAGGACACGAGGTCTGAATTGGGTCATCCACTCACAGTTAATGGGCCCACAAAGTAGTTCTCCCCAACGGACAAGACTGTCCCTTTGTAGGGAAACCTACCCATTATGGCAACTCAATTACACGTAATGAATTCATCCCTTTGTAAAACTAGAGTTTATAATATTTTATGAGAATTAATCACAGTGGCAAAATAATTGTTTTTGATTGTGTTTTTATTTTGGTTCATCAAATTTACTGCACATTAGAGTAAGTTTAAATATAATCGTAATAACGCGTACATTTTTGAATAGTTTTATCGCTTATAAATACTTCCTAAGTTTTTTGTTTCTTCTAAAATAAAAAAAGAAATAAACTGGAATTACTGTCCATTCCATATGCTGTAGTAGTAAATACAAGACTGACAATATACAACCAATGTTACAATTATTAGCAACATTAAAGTAATTATGACAATCTTATTAACATAGAGACGGTAGACAGCCAATTATCATATTTAGTGTAGAATTTACATAAGTTAAATATGGGAAGCGTAGCAGGATTGGTAACAAAGTTGGGGAAGGTAAAAGCTTTATTTGAGTAGCTTAAAGTGGAATTATTTAATTACTGTAAGTGGAAATTCAAGTATGAGATATAGACCATTCAACAAAATATTCAAGGGTACAATAACACTGTTTCTAGTATATTGCATTTAATAATTACACAGAGAAGAAATCAATTAAATATTTTAATAAACTATTAAACTAAAGACCTAGGAGCAGAACATAAAAAGGAGCAAGACAGCTTGAGATATATTGTTTTGTCAAAGTTTAATAAAGGTTTGAAGAAAACTTGTCTAGATAATCATATAATAGTATTGTATATCAAAGAAATAATAAAAAGTAGACATTAAAAGAATTTGAATTCTGAGCATATTCGTTATTACCGCTTGTATTATTTACAAACAAATTTACAATTTCTTTTTAAATTTAACATAATCTGACTTAGCTCACAACCTTAACAAAAATAGGCAGTTTTCAGAAAAGGAGGCTACACATGAAACATACATTATGTTTAAAGGGAACAAGATACAAAAGCTCTATAAAATGGATTTATAAGCACTTTATTCTTACCATTCAGTAGATGAAAAGGTATTTCAATAACAACAAATATTTACAGTTTTCTTTAAATTGGAAACAATTACGTAAACAAATTAAGAAGTGTAATTTATAGTTGGTTTAGTGACGAAAATTTGCATGATAAAGATAATATTTCAAGAAGTATTGACCGAAGTGATAAATTAATAATAAAATTTTGCGAAAAAATGAAATCTAACCTAATTGAAAATAGCGAAAAAAAATAAAATTGGGTCTTTTTGTTACAATAGGACCACCAAAACTCTTTTCTCTGCAATATATTTTATTTTTGAAAAGAGCATATTTAATGCACGTAAGAGACTCAATTCTCTTATTGGGTAAGACCAAAAGTGATAGAATTATACATTTCGAAATTAGGAGACCTGGAGGAGCAAATCCTGATTAACATTAAAAAATTAATAATTAGGTGGTACGAGGATGCTAAGAGAATTGATATATATATATATACAAATACATACCGTCCAGAATTGATGCTAAGAGAAGTAAAAATAACAAAATACCAAGTGAAATTGAAGTTAATTGTAGAAAGATGACCAAGAAGTATATATATTGACTATGTAAGAAGGGATGTGGAAGGAATAAGAGTGGTGTAGGCTAAGGTATGATGTGAGGGACAGAATGATGTAGATGACGCAGGATAGTGAATACCGAGATCCAGGAATGAATTGGACAAGATTGGATATATTTGTAAGAATATATTTTTTACTTCAGATAGTAAAAAAGGATACGAAACTATCCAGGTGGTTCACCCATCCATCCTATTTATGTGACATTTCTCGGACAATCACATTCATTCTAAATATATATTAACTTCTAATGTTTCATGATAGTTTGTTGCATTACTTTAAAAATGTTGGTAATAGTTTTAAATGTTATTTTTCAAGTATAAATATATTTTTTTACAATCATGTTGTAAAAAACTATTGAACAAAATTGGTAGTATTTTAATTTCACGGCATTAATATTTAAAAATAAAATAACCTATTTGTAAAATTATTTAAGTAAAGAACCTTCTTATTTCAAACAAAGCAACAATAAAAGCAAATTTTCGTCAACTTTCAAAGTAAAAATCTTCAAGAGAAGATCCAATTATAATAAAGAATTGTCTATTTTATAGCACCCATTGTTTCACTTATTTTAGGTGACAGCGGGAAAATCAGCCAAGGTTTTGCAGAAATAAGTGACATAAATCTTAATACTATCTGAGAAGATATAATCTTATTACCGATATAATTAGTGGAACAAAATAAATAATTAATAATTATGAACATAATTATTTAAATAATTAATTGTTGTTCTAATAATAATGATTTAGTGATCGTTTGTTTAGTAAGATGTATCTTATATATTGCATCTGTATAGTATAAAACAACTGGTTTAGTGCTATCAACACATATTTTAAACAATCAAGATTTTAAGTTACTTTAAACATCACCGGTCATTTATTTATTTTCGCAATGCTTCATTACAGAAGATTATGTCAATTACAATAAATTATTAAGAAGAAATAAAAATTTAGAATACATAGAAAAAGCCTGAAACATTTATAATAACCAACCAAAGTATATGGTGATGCTGGAATTGTCTTCGTGGTTTATTCACTCAAACTCATTGATCATAAAAGACAAGTTCATGTTGAAGTATCAATTATGAACAATTGTAGATTCATTATTCTTGTAGATCTATCAGTTTAAACTATATATCTACAACAATATGACCCTTTATTTTTATATAAACTTAACTTAATTAAAAATTCATACACAGATTTTAAGTCATATTTAATCAAAAGTACATATTTCTAAACAGTAAACAGCGTAACGTTATTTTAAGTAAATAAGATATTTAAGTTATGTAAAGTTACTTAAGTAAATAAGTTATTTAAGTTTAGATAAGTTACATCAAATACAATTTTAGAAAGATGTTTATACATTTATTGGTCTTTCCCTAATTTACTATCTGAATTTCATCTTAATCCTAAGTGTAAATAACATTGGATCGTGATGATTTACACTCAAAGAAGGTGGAGCATTTAATGCTGTCTGGCTTAGGAATGCTGTTTGATGAGTCATCACTGCTATATTTAAGTATCTCCTACAACATGCAACTAAGCATAGAACAAACAAAGCCTCATTGAATATGCTCTTAAAGAGAAATCTTCTACTTATGCATTCTCTTTGCTGGAACACTTGTCTATTTATGATCATGATATTAGAGTTAAGTGATTATGTTTGTATGTTTATATATTTTAAAATGTGTAAAACAACGTTAAGATGTTTACTGTTTAGAAATATGTACTTTTGATTAAATATGACCTAACATCTCTGTATGAATTTTAAATTAAGTTAAGTTTATGTAAAACTTAAGGGTCATATTTTTTTTTAGTTTTCTCAGTAGGTGAAAAGTAATTTAAGTCTAAATTAAAAAAAGTTACGTACGTATTTTAAAAGATATGTTATATGTATCATTATTAACTATTTATGAATTTAATTACGATAGATGATTCATTTTCCAGGTAGTAATGAAGCGACACCTATCAGTAAAAATAAGGAATATAAGTGCAGGTATGTGTGGGCGGGTGGGTCAATACCACTGTGCATGTATGGGTGGGCGGATGGGTCAATACCACAGTGCGTGTATGGGTGGGCATGTGGGTCAATACCACAGTGCGTGTAAGGGTGGGCTGGTGCGTTAGTACAGTAGTACGGAAATGTTCCATAAATGTGCAATTTTATTTAAGTTTTGTTAAAATTGCCACCATCACCTTTTGCCAGATTATTTCTTTCGAGCCAAGGATTGTTGACCTTAAACTAACTTAATTTGATTGTCCTTAATGGCACGCACGCGCACACACACACACACACACACACACACACACACACACACACACACACACACACACACACACACACACACACACACACACACACACACACACACACACACACACACACACACACACACACACACACACACACACACACACACACACACACAGACAGCAACCATTGTCGATGGCAACCATTGTGCGGACGCCATGTCGGTATTAAGATGACCGAGCATGGAACCTATCGCCTTTTTGAGAGAGACATTTCCATGGTTGTTTATTTATGTACTAAAGGAACCCATATGAAACGTCAGTACGCCTTTAGATTTAGTGTTTGAGACTGATGGATAGTTTATACTACGTTAAGATTATAATTATTTTAAAATATAGACTATTCGAAAGTTAACATTTTTACGAATACTTTGCCAAGTTGGATTTATCCCACAATCAAAAAATAATTGGTACCAGTAACTGGCACAAACTTTCTCCCTGTCCGTTTGTTATGTCAGTTTGTTTAAAATATGAAAATTAAAGATTGTAAAAACACCTAAATAAAAATAGATGTTTACATAGTTACAATTTTACGGAATCTAAACGAAACACTTATTTTAACTAAAGTACCGGGAGATCCTGAGGATCGATTGTTGTTGCTCTTCCTTGTAGGTTATTAATACAATTTCGTTTCGGAGATCTTCTGCCTTCCCCATTTTGTGGAAGTCGGCCTGCGGCCTCGTAGGAGAGCTCTAACTACGGCCTCGCAGTGGAAAGTTCGGTCTGCGGCCTCACTAAGGCACTCTGATACAGTCCCATTTGTGGATCTCGGCATGTCGCCTCGTGAGAGGGATCTACGGCCTCGCCAGAATTCTAAGTTGTATGACCATGAATTATAGTTGTTAGGCCAGTGGAGCGAATAAACAGAGAATTTTCAAAAATCTGATGATATATTAGTAATCAAGAGAATAATACCTTAATTCAATACCCCACTTGGGTGTATTAGTTAAACATTACCCTATTAATAAGGAGTTAAAAATAAAAACAGTGATAGTAAAAAAAAACAATCTGACAAAGTATATAAGTTGGAATTATACACAAACCCGTGTAAAAAAATAATAATAATAACCACATATGGACAGGTAAGTAAACAAAGCACACAAGATCTTCTAAACAATAAATTGTTAAATAATTCCCACACGGGACGTATAGGAGCCTCTGGGGCAGAAATAAGAATTTTTCCAGGGTTAAGACGACTGCTCGTGGTCAAAAACTCTCAGAAAAATTTATAAATTAAAAATCCCTGGAGCAAAAAATTCATCCGGACGTGGCTTAATTTGGATAGTAAGATAAAAGTATGGAAAAATAATCTTCAAAAACAGCTGATCAATTAATAACATCTTGAATTAATTGTGACTTTAGGCCTTCTGCCTCCGGGCCCAATTTAGTGGGGTGATAAGTCAAATATTTGTAATTCTAATTTGCATCTTTACTGAAAATTCAATCAAAATTATTAGAACAAAGCTTGAACAAAATTGCATTTTAAAACCTGTTTGCCCGTAAAATAAATTGGAAAAGTCAAAAACTAGTTAGGTTAGAGACATGATCTTTTTACTAAAATATTTTATATTAATTCACATATTTCACGAAAATGTTATCAAAATCGTTATAGCCCTTTTTGAAAGAACTCAATTTTTGTAAGTTTATTGCCCATAAAAAACTAAAATTTCAAAATAGTAATAAGGGTCAAGATATATCGGATAACTATACACCTATATAACAAATTTCCAAAAAAATTAATCCATCCGTTTAGTCTCCAGTGCACAATCACACATAAAAATGGACACCAACATTTATTTTCGAACAAAAAAACACTTTTTTGGGGTTCAGGGGACCCTAACTTGGTTTTTATCCCAACTTGTAAAATATTTTTTTTTTACGACCACAATACATTATCCATGCTAACGCATATGGGAGAAAATAAAAACACTGTTATAAATAAAGGCCTACTTAATATAAGGAATACGTCTTGAACTATCGCATTATGAAGTGGATAGTTATTTTAGTTATCTTTCCTTGATAACAATATTTACATATTTATATGTATATTTCAACTACTAAATTGAAACTGCACTATTACGTTAGCCTACTAAGGCTATGTAATATTTAGGCCTTGTAATGTCAATATAAAATCTCAATAATACCCCTTTAGAGAACACTTTCAGACTGGATCATGAGTATATATTTATATACTGTGACAGTGATGTTACGTTAGCCTAAGGAAATGTAATATATAGGCCTTGTCTTTCCAGTATCACATTTCCATAATCTTCCCTTTAGAGAACACGTTCAAACTGGATCATGAGTATATATTTATATACTGTGACAGTGATGTTACGTTAGCCTAAGGAAATGTAATATATAGGCCTTGTCTTTCCAGTATCACATTTCCATAATCTTCCCTTTAGAGAACACGTTCAAACTGGATCATGAGTATATATTTATATACTGTGACAGTGATGTTACGTTAGCCTAAGGAAATGTAATATATAGGCCTTGTCTTTCCAGTATCACATTTCCATAATCTTCCCTTTAGAGAACACGTTCAAACTGGATCATGAGTATATATTTATATACTGTGACAGTGATGTTACGTTAGCCTAAGGAAATGTAATATATAGGCCTTGTCTTTCCAGTATCACATTTCCATAATCTTCCCTTTAGAGAACACGTTCAAACTGGATAAGGAGGATATATATTTATATACTGTGACAGTGATGTTACGTTGGCCTAAGGAAATGTAATATAAAGGCCTTGTCTTTCCAGTATCACATTTCCATAATCTTCCCTTTAGAGAACACGTTCAAACTGGATAAGGAGGATATATATTTATATACTGTGACAGTGATGTTACGTTAGCCCAAGGTGATGTAATACTTAGGCCTTGTCTTTCCAATATCTCATCTCTATAGTCCCTCCCTTAGGTAAAACCTTCAGACTGGATCACGGAAGTATACATTTATGTACTTTCACAGTGACGTTACTTTAGTGGAAGGTGTTGTTATATTTAGGGCTTGTCTTTCCAATATCACATGTCTATTATCCCCCTTTAGATAAAACGTTCAGACTGGATCACGGAAGTATACATTTATGTACTTTCACAGTGACGTTACTTTAGTGTGAGGTATTGTTATATTTAGGGCTTGTCTTTCCAATATCACATGTCTATTATCCCCCTTTAGATAAAACGTTCAGACTGGATCACGGAAGTATACATTTATGTACTTTCACAGTGACGTTACTTTAGTGTGAGGTGTTGTTATATTTAGGCCTTGTCTTTCCAATATCTCATCTCTATAGTCCCTCCCTTAGGTAAAACCTTCAGACTGGATCACGGAAGTATACATTTATGTACTTTCACAGTGACGTTACTTTAGTGGAAGGTGTTGTTATATTTAGGACTTGTCTTTCCAATATCACTACTCCATAATCTACTTTCCATAACCTGCAATAGAAAAAGTTAATTGGTTTCCACGCAATATTTTATCTTATTTAAAAATAATTTACTATGTATTTATTATTGGATTAAGTCTTGGAACGGCCAAGGATTGAACTGGATTAAAACATGAGTTTTAGGATACAAATATTTTAATGAATACTGACAATACGTAATGAAAAAGTGTATAAATAAAAATTATGTTTTTACACTATTACTATATTAATAAAATCTGTGAAATTAGTTTTCCTTCGGTTTTGCTCTTTGTTTATTTAGTCACTAAGAGCTGAACAAACAGCGGGGACGTTTCCTGAGGGAACATAGAATTCGGTCAAATAATTATGAGCCATGAGATAAACTGTACTTAAACAGTTCTTGGAGCATTTTAATATCTCTTAAAGGTGTTTCTAATAGTGTTAATAAACAATAAATAATAGTCTTTAGAGCTGTAAAGTTTATTATAATATTTTTGCTAATACTGTAATTTATTTCATTGGCCTTAATAAAGGATTGTGATTTAGTAGTTTTAGTTAAATTGATATATATTCTTCATTTGCTTAGATTATAGTTTATCCAATATTTTATTATAAGGTATTGTAATTTTATCATATTTAGAACGTGTTTGATTTATATGTCATCTAAAACATATACTCGAAAGATGTGTCCGTAATTGCTTTGTAGGCTTGCTGGAACAACGGCTAACTTAAATTCCCAACAACGGGAGCAGCACATGATCCCACAGGGACTCAAACTCGGGTCGACTGTGAGGTAAGATACCACCGTAGCCATTTACCTTTAACCACTCACATTAATTCTATAAACCAATTAAAAATAAGCAATGCATTGGAAAGTTTATGAAAAAAAAAACTCCAATGATAAACTTTATCCTTGTTCAATTAACCCACTAAATCAAGGAATAAATCAGGGATGTTCAAGCATTTTGCCTTATATTTGTATTTACTATTTATTTAAGGATTAGTCATGGTTGATTGAATTGATTTATGAAATGTGGTTCATCCTCTGTTTTATATAAAAAGGAACAAAAACCATGCAAATTACGTGACCCGTGGTTCGGAAGTCACGTAAAGCCATTGGCCCCCAATAGTCCAGTCAATAAATGACCCAAAATGAGGTGTAGAGTGCGTGAGCAGGTAACTAAGCGATTCCTTCAGAAACTTGTTCAGGGGGCTTAGGTTGTTAACATACCAAAAGTCCTGACTCCTAGGTGATGAGCGGGGGGGAGGAGGGGGGGCTAAAGGTACGAATTTTGGGTTTTTCGCTTATATCTCGAAAACGGTGCATCGGAGAGAAATATTTTTAGATAATAAAATGGAGTTCTTAAAATTATCTAAAACTTTTATATCATATGTTTTTTTCTAATTCCTAACCCTTTTCGAGCTATACCCTCAGAAACAGTTGAAATTTACAAAAAAAATCAATTTACGTCAAAATATTTATAAACATTGCATCATATTGTCTAAACCTATTCATAAACGAAAAGTATGAATAGGAAAGAAGTTGTAGATTTTTAAATTCCCTTTTAGAATATATATACATATGCTGATTAATGTCCAACCCGCCTAAAGTTACAGCTATTTTAAAACTTGTATAGCATTTTGCAATTTTCAGAAAATTAGTTTGTATATCATATTCTTAACCCACAACCTTTGTTCGTGTATTTTGTTTAAATTACAGATAACTTGACATTTGCAGACGTAAAGTTATCGCGCAAGGATCGGGCATTGCCAATATCTTCTGTCAGCTCATTGATAAAAGTTCACGATGAAAGGGTAGTAGTTATCCAACATTGCTCTTTCAGCTGATATGTATAAGCAAACGGTCAGATGAGGATTTGATGACATATTTTGAGTATGAGTTGGCCCCATTTCCCTTAGCACTGTTCAACGAAAGTGGCATGAGAAAGACAAACAAATCAGTGCTGTACAACTTGTTTGAGCCAACCAAGAAAGATATTCTTCTGCCTCAAATGAACATTGTAGTCGATGGAGGATTTCTACTCCACAGAGTTATTTGGCCAAAAGATGCATCGGTTGTGACTATTTGTAATAGTTATATCACCTACGTCGACCACCATTATCCTGGGACTACTCGCACTGTGGTGTTTGATGGGTACGCAAACACAGCCAATAGCACTAAATCACAAGAACAAATGCGTCATTACAGACTAAAAAGGTCAGCCAACATCAATTTGACATGGGACACACAAATACCTGTTAAACAGGAAGACTTTTTATAAAATCCTACCAACAAAACTAACTTCATCTCCTTACTGGAGATAAAGCTGCAGGAGAAAGGGATACATACTCTTCAGGCTACCGATAACGCTGACATCCTAATCGTGAAGACTGCTGTTGAACAATCCACTCACAACTCTGTGGCTGTCGTTGGTGAGGATGTAGACCTTGCTGTCCTGTTGATTGCTTCCACTCCTGCGACCCGAGATATCTTTATGCTGAAACCCGGACGAGGGAAAACCAAAACAATAGTACTGTCCACCCAAGAGATGCAGCACCGTAGATTTGAACACATCCTGTTCCTTCATTTATTTACCGGATGCGACACAACTTCTGCTACTTTCAGGAGAAGCAAGGTGGGCTTCTTTAAATTGTACTTGGAGTCAGAAATCATCCAGCAAGCAGCAATGACATTTTCTAACCCCTCCTCTACTTACGACCAGGTTGAAAAGGCTGGGGAGATGTGCTTTCTGAAGTGGTATAAGGTGCCAAAAAAACAAACCTCCCTTAACCAGTACCGCTTCCAATCGTTTACGAGGTCAGTGGCAAATATGAAGCCTGAAATCAGCTCCCTACCTCCAACAGAGAATGCAGCTAAACAGCACTCTCGGCGAACCTACCACCAAGTGCAGCAGTGGCTCGGTAATGAGCTGCCCCCTCAAGATTGGGGGTGGAAACGTGTAGGAGACACCCTGGTGGCAATTACAATGGAAAATCTACCAGCACTAGAGGTTCTTCTGAAAACTATATTTTGCCGCTGCACCAAGGATTGTGTAATTGGAAAATGTGGCTGCCGAAAAGCGATGATCACCTGTTCTGCAGTGTGCCTCCACTGTCAAGGGAAGTGCCTGAACAGTGTGCCTGTTGACGATGAGGACGATGAAGACGATGTAGAGCCCATTCAGCAAGAGCCACCCGCTACTGAGGAAGAAGATGCCATGGAAGAACAATCATTCCCTGGGCCCTCAAGTTCAAAGAGGATGAAAATTTGATTACTTTTAAAGTTGAGAGTAAAACATTAGGAATATATTGAGAACAATGGGGTTTACAATTATTATTGTAATGGTGTAACGAAACTATCTGTAGAATAAAGTGTGAAATTTGTCATCATCATTATTTTTTCTACTTAATTTAATAACTTGCTTATAAGTGGCCATATATGTTATTAGATGAACGAACAAAGGTTGTGGGTTAAGAATATGATATACAAACTAATTTTCTGAAAATTGCAAAATGCTATACAAGTTTTAAAATAGCTGTAACTTTAGGCGGGTTGGACATTAATCAGCATATGTATATATATTCTAAAAGGGAATTTAAAAATCTACAACTTCTTTCCTATTCATACTTTTCGTTTATGAATAGGTTTAGACAATATGATGCAATGTTTATGAATATTTTGACGTAAATTGATTTTTTTTGTAAATTTCAACTTTTTCTGAGGGTATAGCTCGAAAAGGGTTAGGAATTAGAAAAAAACATATGATATAAAAGTTTTAGATAATTTTAAGAACTCCATTTTATTATCTAAAAATATTTCTCTCCGATGCACCGTTTTCGAGATATAAGCGAAAAACCCAAAATTCGTACCTTTAGCCCCCCTCCTCCCCCCCGCTCATCACCTAGGAGTCAGGACTTTTGGTATGTCAACAACCTAAGCACCCTAAACAAGTTTCTGAAGGAATCGTTTAGTTACCTGCTCACGCACTCTACACCTCATTCCTTGACTGGACTACAAGTTAAGTGTTAGAGAGGGCTTCTTTAACCCCAACTTCGCCTGGTAAAATTAAAGTTTGAGTTTTATCGCAAACAGTATTTCATTTATAATTATTCTAGAATTATTATCCGAGTGAAAATATTCACTACTAACAAGAAAACAAGGGGTTAGAGATTATATGGGAAGGAATGCCTGATACATAAGTAAATATTATGAACATTTAAATCGTATTTTTAGTTTAACCGGAATATTTTTTCACTGATTTATCTATTTAAGCGGTGGTAAACAATTGTATGATGTATAAACAACTCTTTTGTGGCTTAAAAAACAATAAACCAATCTTCCAAAGCCTAACTTCATACTTTGATTCGTTTCAAAATGTAAGTTAAAGTTACGTCAACAATGACAAATCAGCTGTTTTACAAGTTTCAATATTTATTGTGTGACCTGGAAAGTTTCATTGGAACAGTATTATATGCAGGTTGAACTGCTTTCTTACTTTTTTTTCAACAATCAGATACATCTCCCTTACAACTCCAACTATTGTTAGGAAAGAACATTTATTTAAAAATTATAATTATTTAAAAAAAACAGCAGGATTTATCGTCTAAATATCTTTACAATTCAAAAGAGGTTTTTTTAAATTGATAATATATGAATATGGAATTCCTTATACTGTTTATTAAAACCTTCTAGGAATAAGAACATTAACGTTTCATTTATGGGAGTGACTTACCGACTTGAGGGAGGGAGAACCCCGGCCGGATATTACAGGCCCAGCGCACTATATAAAAGAGGCCGATCCAAATACAATAACACATGATATATTTGGGCCTGCTGAGGGTGTTTTTGTAATCAGCTGATCAAATTACAATAGATTGTAATGTATTTTTCACTACACTACTATGAGTTTAGCTGTTTTCGTTATGTGTTTACAACCTGCGAAACATCATATTTTCAACAGCTGTCTATTGTTTACTACCGAAAATTTTCCACAGTCAACAACACCTGTTTTTATTCCGTAGTGTAGTGAAAAGTATCGTTCAAAACTCGAGTGAAAGTGTTTTGTATGTTCTCGACCATTCGAAGTGCTCGACAAGTCTTGCACTTCAAACATATGGTCTCGAACATGCAAAACCCCACTTTCCACTCTTGTTATGAAATATACTATTAGACCAAGAATATCTTTTTATTAATCTATACCTGTTACAACGATAAAATCTTATAGTAGGCCATTTTTTACCTGCACTGTTTAGGCATCTTGCTTGCTTAGTGGTTAGCAATTATACTTCATATACAGAAGGTCACGGGTCTAAATCCCGGAGGTCCACTAAAAATTTGCTTTATGGGGTTTGGACCGTTGTCTCATAACAACGTTTGTAGATTAAGTAAAAATGCCACTAGCATAAAGATTAGAAAAATTTTTTAGAGAATCGATTTTTATCAGAGGCTTATAAATATCATCATTCGTTAGCCTAATTCACCTGGCAAACCTAAATCGAGTCAATCTCCAGGTAATTTTCAGGGGGTTTTTAAATCTACCCTTTCCACATGTCCAATTCAAACCAGCTTCCGCCAGGTGTGCTAATTGTGTGATCAAGTAGAAAAACAGGATTCTACCTGAGCACAGGCCATTAATTTATATTTATTTGTGTTCTTAAAATAGTCTACAATTAAACAGGACACACGCACTGGACAGTTTAATGTTTGCACATAGCAATATTATATTTGTATACTGACGACAGTCGGTAAGTTATTAAACACAAGTTACTATCTGGGCATGCGACAGCACACTTGTGGAGGACCAAAAATGCGTGCGGTAGCTTCCTTGATCGTTTCAACGGTGCCTTTCCAACCATCCAAATATATGTATGTCTTTTTGTCAACTATGATCTAAACATAAAATGACATATATATCAGAATGAACAGTTCTCAACAGGGGCAAGTTGCCACTAATAACAGAAAAACTCGCAAAAAGTGAAATAAGTGAGTTAACATTTGTGAAGTGCACCAGATTTAAAGTACCAGTGTAAGCGTTTTTTGTAAGTATGCAATATAAATACTTAATTCAAATTTAAGTAATTTGAACAAATGTTAAATCTTTTTTGCACTTAGATTATAGCTTTATTTTATAAATTTGTCCTACATTATTCTATTTTGTTTAATATTCTGTTATTGATTTTTATTTGTAAGCATTTTTAATATTAAAATATATATTGATTATAATATGTCTTCTTTTAACCAACTCAATATTTAGCCTATACATTCTTCAGTTGATCTTGTAAAAAAATATTTATTAGATCTATAGTAATGGATTAGAGCTCTAAATTACAGTTTCCCTTATTGTCGTGTAGGCTATTGTATTGTGGTATAATAGGAGGGGAACGGCCTTAGAAGCCAAAATATATTTTAATAAAATAATAACAGCAAGTAAATTATGTATGGCTTTTAGTAGAGTGAGATGTACAATTAAGGCATAGGTCCCTTCGCATCACAGACGAATTCATTTTTGTTTTTTGGGTTCGTTCGATCATGGATTCACTTGCCTTCCGAACTATGGGAGTGGATAAATGCATGTTTTTATTAATATTATTAATAGTTCATATAATACGAATTTAAATTACATTTCTTGAGTTAGCATTTTTGTCTGTGGTTTAATATAAATGCAGCATTAGAACATCATAGCAATATTTACCATAAGTGTAAAATAATTTTAGGTTAAAAAATATAAATGTATGGCTGAAATAAGTGTGCTTAGTTATAGTAGTGACAATTACATGAATTAATCAAAATTACACTAGCATAGTGCATTACATAGGGTAACTTGGTAAATACAGTTAGTTATAATGAAGTTTTACTGAAATAGTGGAATACTTAATTTCCGCTTCAGTAATTTTAAGGGTTGAATCGCTGGCTTGTATTAGGTGGGGCATGAGGGTCAGCCTTAAGGTACTGGCTCGATTTAGGTGAGCCCAATTTGCCTAACGCACATATTTGAAGTTTTACAGGAAACGCAAAAAACTTTTATCCTCAAAGCTTATTAGAGGTTAGAATTTAAAAACATACCTATTTCACAATTAAATATTCAAACAATGTTAAAATGGAAATTAAAATGGAAAGTTATTTGATCAACCTATAAATAGAAATGTTTATATTCACTTAATGAAATTTATGGTTTATTTACTTAGTTTTGATTAGTTAAGTGGTTTCATTTTTAAGTTTTTTCTTCCTAAATGCAGCTACACAACGTCAAAAGTATGTAAAGAAGAACGGTACGAACACAGCAAAGATAGCTGTGTCATGGCTTGGCCTTACAACATATGGAGATAGTGGGTTTAACAAATATCCCTCTTAAAAAATCGGTGGAAAAAAGTTGTCTGGGGATTTTTACACACTGTAACCAAACAGCTGTTTTAGAACAAGGGAAAAACTCGATATTAGATTTTTGGAATCTAGGACATGTTGCAACTGGGGCGATAATGTGTGTTGCAGCAAAAAAATTCACAAAATATAAAATTATTTACAATAATGTTTTACACGCATGGCTATTTTTATTAAACCATATAACAAGAAATGAAAGCGACTTTTTCATTTATTGAATAAAACTAAATTATAAATATTGAAGATAGTACATAAACTATCTTCAAATGAACAAAATAAGTCTGAATATTTTTCTTCTGATTAAAACAATAAAAAAAAGAAATAATAATAATAATTCAACTTAAAGGTACTTGAGTGTTGAGTGATATTGTAATTTTTCTATTTCTCCCAACAAAACATAACGACATTCCACACCTGACTGACGTTGGAGATGACGTTACAGTTAAGTATGGTACGTTAAACAACAATGATCTACCAACTGTTTGACACTGTAAAGACCGTCCTATGAAAACAGACTAAGCCAAGCTAATACAGCAGTGTCAACGTTTGCGTATGTTATTAAAATATACACTTTTTACATTTCTTTACTGTTATACGCCAATGGTATTTCGTACAGACTATACAAACGTTGTAAAGTGACAGTGGTCCAAACCTGTATGGAAAATTATGAAGTGGAACCTCTAGGATTTGAACCCTTGAATATTGATTGACTAAGTTGGATTCAGAAGTGCTTACCAAAGGGCTAGCAAGATCCTTATACTGGCCTAGAACTATCATCACTTACTATATCCTTACACTTCAGAAACACGTTCATAATTATTCCCCTCTCCTATGTCATAATAGATTAGTATAATTTTTTTTGAGAACAGAGACAGAAACTAATGAGAAACCAAAATACCAAGCAACATCGATGGAGTAAAAACTTGTAAATGATTTCTTGATAATTTTGATAGTGCGTTAAGAAAGGTAGTTAAAACCCTTTATATATTTATGTCAAATTGATTTAGTCCTTATGATCATTAAATAAAATAGTTAAATTGATTACTGTAAATTCCTGTCTACAAGAAAACGGGAAACACTCCTGATTTCTAGAGTTTTATATTTAAATTCTTGAATTGTTTTAATATGACATGTGACGTACAGGTGTGAACATAAGGCCATTATAAATGTTGAATTGTCGGTGGTGTTTTAAAACTGAACACAGTGAGCACGTTTCCTATACGGCATTCCCCGGAGGAATTAAACATTTAAATACCGACAGCTTTGAAGCTCTGCCGTTGTTATCGGGCCTGGATTTATTTCTGCCAGCTGGCATTTTTATTTAACTTCCACTCCATGAGGTTTTGTGGACTACCGTTGGATTCCCTACATGATAGATAACAGTACAAAATGAAATAACTAGTAAAATTGGTGTACCTGCCGTATATTTATTATTAATGCTACTAATAGATTACTTCTTTCATATGAGTTTTAGTCAAAAATCGATATTTTATCAATATTAAATTACATAAATAAGTTGATAAGGGAATGTGCCACTGAAAATACCAATTTATTTAATATTAAAAAAGTTACCTTATTTATTTGTTTACTATGTTTATGTGATTAAAAAGAAACTACTACTTTATCTTGGTAAAAAAATTTTAAAATATATGATTTTTTGAAAATTTACGTAAAAATGCTGACTTAGATAACAATTGATATATTTCAAGTTCTTACAAACAGAAAAAAAGAAAAAAAATTGTGTCGTTCTAAAGAAATAATAGTTTTGTAAAACTTTAGATATATTTATCATTATATCTTCAAGGAAATGATTTTTACCATGGTAACATTAAAATAATTAAAAAATGTTGTTCCAATCAAAAAAAAAATTATTTGTTTACTTTAAAATTATGGTAAAAACACAATTCTCCCTAAATATTAGTATAATTTAGTCGGTAATGCAGATTGCCAATCAATTTTTCTCTAGAAAAACAGAAAAATTTAACTTCTGGCAATCGCCCGCTAAATCGGGCTTACTTACTGCACTAGCCTATAATTGAGCGGCGGAGTACTTCATCTCAAATATACATGTTATTTATATATTAGGTATATAATATATTGAAATCAATGACATCTATAGTTTTTCTGAATCGTAGCAAAATATGGAATAAAATGAAATAATTGAAAAAAATTTAAATATACTTTTTTGTGATTTTCAATGTACACCCCCATAACTGACAATGACTTTAGTTGATTGAATATCGTATTTTTTCACACTTAACAAAGACAACCGATTGAGTGAATTAAATATATTGATATTAAAGACAAAGATATTGAATAAGATTGAATTAATATACCAATGAGCACAACTCATACAGTACTGTCTTGGTGTTTAAGGAGTTAAGTCTTTTCTTACGCTGAACTTAAGACAGTTGAAAACCAACACTTCTAATAGTAACACATACTTTTAGATGACAAATTAAATAATACAATTTACCTACTTAGCAGATTAAGTAGTTGACATTTTGTTTGGATCATCCTTTTTATTAATGATTTTTTTCCCATGCATAATGAGCTATTCGTACGTTAATACACAATATTAACGGAAATAATTTGGATTGATAATAAATCAAAATTACCCTGCGTTAAACTATACATAAATGTTGCAGAATACATTTCCTTTCAACTAGTTTATCTGGGGATATATTGTGTATTGTATTTATCCCATTGTTAGTAGAAGCGACTATGTTTAAAATATATACTGTATTTAAATAGTATTACAATGTATTCATTTTCAATGTTTAGTTATGTAGTACTTGTAATAAATGCGATATTGGCAACTACACAGTACAATCATAGACAGTTACACATTACAATCACAGACAACTACACATTACAATCACAGATAACTACACAGTACAATCACAGGCAACAACATAGTACAATCACATGCAATTACACAGTACAATCACTAGCAACTATACAGTACAATCACAGATAACTACACAGTACAATCACAGACAACTACTCAGTAAAATCACAGATAACTACTCAGTTCAATCACAGAAAACTACATATTAAAATTACAGACAACTACTCAGTACAATCACAGACAACTACACAGTACAATCACAGGCAACAACATAGTACAATCACATGCAATTACACATTACAATCACTAGCAACTACACAGTACAATCGCAGCACAATCACAGGAAACTACACAGTACAATCACATACATCTACACAGTAAAATTACAGGCAACTACACAGTACAATTACGTGCAATTACACAGTAAAATCACTAGCAACTACACAGTACAATAGCAGTACAATCACAGGCAACTACATAGTACAATCGCAGCACATCACAGGCAACTACACAGAACAATCACAGGCAACTATACAGTACAATCACAAGCAATTACACAGTACAATCACAGTCAACTACACAGTACGATCACAGGCAACTACACAGTACAATCACAGGCAACTACACAGTTCAATCACAGGCAACTACACAGTACAATCACAGGCAACTACACAGTACAATCACAGACAACTACACATTACAATCACAGACAACTACACATTACAATCACAATCGAAGAATGTCCCAGTTGTAAATACTTATCACGTATAAGGTTGAAATAGTTTTCATAACAACAATATTAACAAAAATTATTTTAATTAATTGAAGCTTTTATGATTTCCGAAAGTGTAGATAATTTTAATTGACCTCAAACGTCCATGATTTTGAGAACCTGCTGGTCTAGGATAGAAAATATTAGTTACATTTTGAGTGGTTGGGATGTTCTTAAAAAGGGATACTATACTAACATGTGACATAATTTCAGACTCTCTTCTGACACATTTGAATACACGTATATTTAAATAAAAAAAAAAACCTCCTGAAACAACGTATGTATTGTTTGTATTTTGCCTTCATATGCAAAAATGTAAATATTTAAATACTTGTAAAAATGTTTAATGCAATACGTCCATCTACTGTTGTATAGTTAACATAAAAAATAAGAACTCTGACTCTATTGTTCTAGGTAGGTTATAAACAGAACTACATTAAATGGTCATAGAATAGTGGAAATATGGTTTATGTTGTTGAGATGGGTAATACATGATATATACTATCCACTGTCATATAAACTTTGGTTCCTGCACAAACAACTCTAATAAAACTACAGTGATCTCTGGACGTTAGTGTAGTTAATGATCGGCCATTCGAGGTTTAGTACAACTGAATATGACATTGTTACGGAACGAATAAGAAAGGAATGGGATAATATTCCCTTTATGGGAAAAATAAAAGCAAATACCTCGTATTATGTTATACTATGCATGGTATGTAAGCAATGATTAACATAACATTGCAACTGAAATTATAGTAATAAATATTCTATATTTATTGAGGAAGATATTGTTTAACCATTTATATACGATATAATAATAGTTTATTAAAATTTTATATAAGTTTATTGCTAAGCGCTGAGTTTGGGTTTAAATGTATGTTTCTCATTTTGGAGGTTTTATCTTGAAATAAACTTTATCTAGACAAAATTTTATAACACAATGTCCAGTGTTTTCTAGTTGTATAACATAATGTACAGATTCTTACCTTGAAACACTGATCTAGGATTAAACGTTTTAAATTGTCGGAATAGTTTTCGTCCGTAAATTTACTTTTAGATAATTATTTATTTAATTATTTAATATAAAATGTGTGTAATATAAACATTATTTACCAAAGTACACAAATGTTAACTGATGCACACAAACTTACCTAACATAAACAGTTGTACGTTGTGAACAATTATGTACTTAGACGTGATAGTAGTAGTGTAGTAATTGCAGTGATTTTATATAGATTAAAATCAGTTTAAATTTGCTGCCTTTACTTACAAACATGAAAGTAATGTATCGTAGCTATACATGTCATAAGGATTACAACAAGACTAAGTAGTTCATTTTACGATCTATAGAAGCCAAGAAAACAACGTTTCAGGGAATCAAATAGAACT
Source organism: Stictocephala bisonia (assembly GCA_035578905.1). Classification (NCBI taxonomy): domain Eukaryota; kingdom Metazoa; phylum Arthropoda; class Insecta; order Hemiptera; family Membracidae; genus Stictocephala; species Stictocephala bisonia. The sequence continues at coordinate 180,766 of JAQJVL010001371.1, read as the reverse complement.
TCTTTTTTCTAAAAGTTAATATTCTTAAACTTTTAAATATTATAGAAATCCTTCTGGTTTAGGTATGAAAAAATAAATGTGATACAAATTTTTGAGAAATAATGGTGTGAATTTGATGTACAGTGGAAATTAGTTAAAATTACGGTACTTTTTCTATTTCAATAAGGATAAAAACTATTAAAACTTATAGGCCTAATAATAGTACGTTTAAATGTTAAAAGGCGTAAGTAAAATAAAAATAACTAATGTACTATGTCAACATAAAGTTAAACGGGGAAAACAATAGTGTGATTAGATTTTTCATAGGCCTCTTAGTTACGCAGAAAATAATTTTTAAACTCGGGCGCACGTAATTTCTGGGCTGACAGTAATTCACCTCTATCAGATGTATAAAAATGTATTCAAGTTGTATTATGTAAACTAACTGAGTACCCTCCCACCTGTGACAGCACAAAACACCCCTTGCTCTGAACTCTGAATAAGGAATATCCTTCTAAGAAGTATAGACTACTTTCATATATCGCTTTCATGAATGAATATTCAAAGTTAACAAGAGCTTTATATACTTTGATTCTCTTAAATATTTATTTCTTCCACAACTCCACATAAAACCAGTAAAAAGTATGACACTGCAATGAGTATATAATATTATTAAAACCATTCATATTTTTTAAATACATTTATACCATTATATAAAATTACCAGTAATGTTGTTAGTCCTGTTAAAACAATAAACCTACCAAAACGAAAGTTCAGTCAGCTATCTAAGGAAACTGTAATTCAATATGTGCCATATTACAATCAATTCTTTTCACGTTAAACACTCAAACGTGCTTTTGTCAATAAATGGTTTATTTTTTTAAATAACCCCATTTGTTATCTTTGTTGAAAATGTAAGGTAAATTATTTTCCAAACGTGTCCAATTATTATTATGTGCTTTCCAGTTTAATTATATTGTAGTTGTAATAGTGAAAGAAATAAATTATTGTGAAAATATTTTTGTCGTAATTTTTTGTTATTTGGATTGTTTAGAAAGTATAACATTATCTACTTAAGAAAGAATTTCCTTTTGAACAGTAGAAGTGTGAAAAACAATATAATGAGTATTTCGTTGTTTAATTTGACAAAAACAGTGAGGCTAATTTTCACTGTCATTTATTAGCACATAAGTTTATAGTTAGAATATTATATTTCTTATTACTTTTTGATTTTATTTGTTGTTATTTGTATCGTTATTTATTTGTATTATACATATGTTACAAGCATATCGTTGATTTCATTTGTTTTTTGTTTTTGTTTGTTGAATTGTTCATTGTCTATATAGTATTTAATATTGTTTATTTATTGCCGATTTATAGTACATTTGTTTTATATAGTTATGTATATTATTTATTTATATATTCCATTGTGTTTATTGATGTTAGATTTTATTTGTTGTTATTTGTATCGTTATTTATTTGTATTATACATATGTTACATGCACATATCTGATTTCATTATTTTTGTTTTTATTTATTTGTTTGTTGAATTGTTCATAGTCTATATAGTATTTAATTTTACTTATTTACTGCCAATTTATAGTATATTTATATTATATAGTTATGTATATTATTTATTTATTTGTTTCCATTGTGTTAGTGTTTATTGCTTGAGGCTTATGTGTAGTTAGGAATGCCAGCCGTGATCCAGTCTTAAACAATCAAACAATCAATTGATATGAACTCCAAAATAAAACAAACATTAGGACTACTGATATAAAAAATTACATTTTTGAAAAAATTTGGTATTTATAGTGAATAACAAATGTTATTTGGTTTCCTTTAACTATGTTTCCTTGGTGCTTATTGATTTGTTTATTTATTTTTGTTTTGTTTGTTAGTTACTTTAAGATTACCTATATATTAAAGATATTTCATTATGATAAAATTAGTTGATCTCTCAAATAGCTATATGCTAGACATATTAAAAAAGACACTGCACTGTAATATCAATTTAATAAATAATAAATGATTTTGAAAAAAAAATAATATTATATTATTTATGTAACCTTTACGAATGCCTGGCCAGAGACGTTGATAGGTACCGACGTATCCCTTGAGCCTTAAATAAAACTGAAAAGGACTAAATAATCTAAAAATTCACATGTAATGAAATCCTATGTTTTAATTTATCTTCTATGGTTTGCGACTTCCAGGAACACGTGTGAATAAAATGTCAATTAAGTAACTTTGAGACTTAATGTAATTGTTTAAATTATATTATTTATTATATATTTTATATACGTTATAAACAATTAAAATCTTTCTGTAACTGGATTTATGTACGATTAGTTTACACACACACACACACACACACACACACACACACACACACACACACACACACACACACACACACACACACACACACACACATATATATATATATATATACCAATCCTCAACAATCAAAATATTTTGTAAATTTATGGTACATTAGAGTGAAAACATAACTTTCTTAATCAAACTGAAATAAAAGGTAATTAAAAGAAGCTTATAATTTGCCAACTTGTTCCTTTTCATTATGATTATAATTTGAAAACTCATCTTAGGAAACCACTGGTTCGTGATGATTTACTCTTGGAAACTCAACGAAGATGGAATATTTAATATTGTCAGCTGTAGCGATTCTGTTTCATAAGTCATAACTGCTTTAGTTAACGTTCCCCTAAGAAATTGTAACTATGAACAGATCAAACAAAAACTAATATTCTCCTATTCTTCTTTCCAATAATGTAAAGCATTTCATACCTATCCGTTAGAAAATAATATCTCTTGTGAATCTTACTGATTTTTATAATATATTTTGCTCTAATTCCATTTGTCATTAATTCTGTTTCAGATTTATACTCCGAAATGTCCCACTATATAACTCATCCGTACTAACCTTCTATAGAGTTACTAATATTTGTTGTGCCCGTTCTTAAAGATAACTTGTATTTCCTTTTTTTTACGTCAAATTAAGTAGTGTCACTATGTCAATTTCATGTCATTAGTTAAAGTCTACTATATTCCTTTTGGGTTTGTTTATTTTTCATAAGATATATCATTAAAATATATATATATATATATATATATATATATATATATATATAAACACCATTCGTTAGTGTAAGATAGTATTTCACATACATTACATATCATAGGCCAGTAATGAAATACAATTCAAAATACTTTCTCAGTTGGTACGCGTCTACAGTCTATAAAGAATATGATTTCAAATTGCATGGTCCAACTGTTTAATATTTTTTGACGAACTGTGATCAGTCAGGAAATTATATTCGGCTACAAGCCGAACATTTTCATCTGTTTCAATTCTGAGTTTTATGGAATAAAAAAAATAAACTTTAACTTAGGCACTTAATGAAGTATTCAGGAATAAGCTTTATTTACAGGAAATTTGCATTCTAAATTTACGGTTTGCTGAAAAATACAATTTTTGTTTTTGAGGGAGAGGTTTTATAAAAGTTATAAACAATATTAATGATTGAACGTCATTGAACATTTCAAATTTTTTTAACTGTGAATATATACAGGGTGGGTAAAAATATGGAAATGCTTTCACAATTTTTGTTTTAATTCTCTTGTAAAAGTGAAATCTTGTACATGATCATGATTACAAAGAACATATTTTTTTTGACTACCCTATCGACATTTAATCTTTTCGGGGGAGTGGCCCAAGAGGAGTTGAACGAAAAAAATCAACATAAGCCTAGGTCGAGTTTGATATGAAATGAAAGGTAAATTCAAGAGAAATTAACTTCCGCAAACCGGACTTCGAAAGGTTTTTCCTTTCCAGAGTAGCGATAATTAGAATTTCAAAGTAACTAATTTGAACAATATTATTTCTCCCCTATTTAATGGTTTGAAGTAAATTATTGCGATGAATAATTCTCGTATACTTTATAGAACACTAATAAATTATTAGAAAAACATTAACTATCTGGGGAAATAATAACATTATTCTGAAAGCGTTTTTATATTTTCCACCCTGTATTTTAGTATTCAGATTAACCTTAAATTTTTATTTACTTTTATCAGAAAAAAAATTAATTAAATGAAATGTAAAATGAAGTAATTATTATATACTATGCAATTTAAATATGTATAGAATGTTGTCTTTTAAAATTATTTATGATAAGTTAACCAAGGGTATTAAGTTTCTAGCGTTAATGCAAAGTTGCGGGATAATGTAAAAATAAAAAGCTTCTAGCTCCATTTACAAGCACTTAACTTTTTTTAGAAATTTACTTACGTACATTCCCTGTTGAAATTGAACCTTTCAGGTACATAATTATTAAAACAACTATAGTTTTGAAATGAAACATACGATCATTTTACATTCATTAATTTATTAATTATATCAAACATTCATTAAATTTAACCTAATAATGTACAACGTTATTTCTATAATAATTTAGTTGGATTTGATAGAACACAAAACTGGTATAATTGCACCAATTTTTAAATTCTTACAAAAAATAAATAAATTAAACAGATCAACAAACTTAAAATTATACGAAAAGTACCTCGATTAGTTCCTCGTCTTTCCAATAACACATCTCCATAATCCCATTTCGAGAGAATGTTCAAACTGGACCACGAGGATATATATTTATATACTGTGACAGTGATGATACATTAGCCTGATGTTTTGTAATATTTAGGCCTCATCTTTCCAATATAACATTTCCATAATATTTATATTTATATACTGTGACAGTGATGATACGTTAGCTTGATGTTTTGTAATATTTAGGCATCGTCTTTCCAATATCACATTTCCATAATATTTATATTTATATACTGTGACAGTGATGATACGTTAGCCTGATGTTTTGTAATATTTAGGCATCGTCTTTCCAATATCACATTTTCATAATATTTATATTTATATACTGTGACAGTGATAATACGTTAGCCTGATGTTTTGTAATATTTAGGCCTAATCTTTCCAATATCACATTTCCATAAAATTTATATTTATACACTGTAACAGTGATGCTACGTTAGCCTGATGTTTTGTAATATTTAGGCCTCATCTTTACAATATCACATTTCCATAATATTTATATTTATATACTGTGACAGTGATAATACGTTAGCCTGATGTTTTGTAATATTTAGGCATCGTCTTTCCAATATCACATTTCCATAATATTTATATTTATATACTGTGACAGTGATGATACGTTAGCCTGATGTTTTGTAATATTTAGGCCTCATCTTTCCAATATCACATTTCCATAAAATTTATATTTATACACTGTGACAGTGATGATACGTTAGCCTGATGTTTTGTAATATTTAGGCCTCATCTTTCCAATATCACATTTCCATAATATTTATATTTATATACTGTGACAGTGATGATACGATAGCCTGATGTTTTGTAATATTTAGGCCTCATCTTTCCAATATCACATTTCCATAATATTTATATTTATATCCTGTGACAGTGATGATACGTTAGCCTGATGTTTTGTAATATTTAGGCCTCGTCTTTCCAATATCACATTTCCATAATATTTATATTTATATACTGTGACAGTGATGATACGTTAGCCTGATGTTTTGTAATATTTAGGCCTCGTCTTTCCAATATCACATTTCCATAATATTTATATTTATATACTGTGACAGTGATGATAAGTTAGCCTGATGTTTTGTAATATTTAGGCATCGTCTTTCCAATATCACATTTCCATAATATTTATATTTATATACTGTGACAGTGATGATACGTTAGCCTGATGTTTTGTAATATTTAGGCCTCATCTTTCCAATATCACATTTCCATAATATTTATATTTATGTACTGTGACAGTGATGATACGTTAGCCTGATGTTTTGTAATATTTAGGCCTCATCTTTCCAATATCACATTTCCATAAAATTTATATTTATACACTGTAACAGTGATGATACGTTAGCCTGATGTTTTGTAATATTTAGGCCTCATCTTTCCAATATCACATTTCCATAATATTTATATTTATATCCTGTGACAGTGATGATACGTTAGCCTGATGTTTTGTAATATTTAGGCCTCGTCTTTCCAATATCACATTTCCATAATATTTATATTTATATACTGTGACAGTGATGATACGTTAGCCTGATGTTTTGTAATATTTAGGCCTCGTCTTTCCAATATCACATTTCCATAATATTTATATTTATATACTGTGACAGTGATGATAAGTTAGCCTGATGTTTTGTAATATTTAGGCATCGTCTTTCCAATATCACATTTCCATAATATTTATATTTATATACTGTGACAGTGATGATACGTTAGCCTGATGTTTTGTAATATTTAGGCCTCATCTTTCCAATATCACATTTCCATAATATTTATATTTATGTACTGTGACAGTGATGATACGTTAGCCTGATGTTTTGTAATATTTAGGCCTCATCTTTCCAATATCACATTTCCATAAAATTTATATTTATACACTGTAACAGTGATGATACGTTAGCCTGATGTTTTGTAATATTTAGGCCTCATCTTTCCAATATCACATTTCCATAATATTTATATTTATATACTGTGACAGTGATGATACGTTAGCCTTATGTTTTGTAATATTTAGGCATCGTCTTTCCAATATCACATTTCCATAATATTTATATTTATATACTGTGACAGTGATGCTACGTTAGCCTGATGTTTTGTAATATTTAGGCATCGTCTTTCCAATATCACATTTCCATAATATTTATATTTATATACTGTGACAGTGATGATACGTTAGCCAGAGGTTTGTAATATTTAGGCCTCATCTTTCCAATATCACATTTCCATAAAATTTATATTTATGCACTGTAACAGTGATGATACGTTAGCCTGATGTTTTGTAATATTTAGGCCTCATCTTTCCAATTTCACATTTCCATAATATTTATATTTATATACTGTGACAGTGATGATACGTTAGCCTGATGTTTTGTAATATTTAGGCCTCGTCTTTCCAATATCACATTTTCATAATATTTATATTTATATACTGTGACATTGATGATACGTTAGCCTGATGTTTTGTAATATTTAGGCCTCATCTTTCCAATATCACATTTCCATAAAATTTATATTTATACACTGTGACAATGATGATACGTTAGCCTGATGTTTTGTAATATTTAGGCCTCATCTTTCCAATATCACATTTCTATAATATTTATATTTATATACTGTGACAGTGATGATACGTTAGCCTGATGTTTTGTAATATTTAGGCATCGTCTTTCCAATATCACATTTCCATAATATTTATATTTATATACTGTGACAGTGATGATACGTTAGCCTGATGTTTTGTAATATTTAGGCATCGTCTTTCCAATATTACATTTCCATAATATTTATATTTATATACTATGACAGTGATGATACGTTAGCCAGAGGTTTGTAATATTTAGGCATCGTCTTTCCAATATTACATTTCCATAATATTTATATTTATATACTGTGACAGTGATGATACGTTAGCCTGATGGTTTTGTAATATATCGTATGTAATATCGTCTTTCCAACATCACATTTCCATAATATTTATAGTTATATACTGTGACAGTGATGATACGTTAGCCTGATGTTTTGTAATATTTAGGCCTCGTCTTTCCAATATTACATTTCCATAATATTTCTATTTATGTATTGTGACAGTGATGATACGTTAGCCTGATGTTTTGTAATATTTAGGCATCGTCTTTCCAATATCACATTTCCATAATATTTATATTTATGTACTGTGACAGTGATGATACGTTAGCCTGATGTTTTGTAATATTTTGGCCTCGTCTTTCCAATATTACATTTCCATAATATGTATATTTATATACTGTGACAGTGATGATATATTAGTCTGAGGTTTGTAATATTTAGGCCTCGTCTTTCCAATATCACATTTCCATGCCCCCCATCCAATATCACACCCCCATAAGTTCATAATGGATGATGCAGATACTGTGGCAGTGATTTTATTTTAGCTTAAGGCGATGTAACATTTAGGCCTTGTCTTTCCAATATCACATCTCCATAATCCCACTTTAGGAAAAACTTTTAAGGTTGGATCTAGAGGATATACATTTCCACGTCTTGAATATTATTAGCATTTAATGTTTTGTCCCAGTTGAAAACTTTTACTCTTAGAAGAACTCACTTTTCTTCTTTGTTTCAGTTTATTTTAAGGAATACAGTTTAAAATTTTACTATTTGGTTATTAGATTTTCAATTTAGTATCCAATTAAAAGCCTTTTAGTTGTTTATAAAAATATATTTAAAAATATAAAAGTTACTGATTGTTAAAATTACAGAATCCGTTTTCTCTATATTTGTACAACTTCTCAAAAAAATAATTACAATGATTTTTTTATTTGTTACAACTTTTCAATTTTTTTTGCTATTGCAATGTAACTGATTTAACTAAGGCCTTTGATCTGGTTAAATATGATATATTTTTGAGAAAATGTCGATTATTGGAATTTGAGGTAATTTATATAGATTTTTTGGTTGTTCATTTTAAGGAAAGAAAAATATCTACTTCAATAAGTACCATATTTAGTAGTAGTTGTGAACAACATTGTGGCTTGATTCAAGGTAGTGTTATATCACCCCTTGTTCAACATCTATGTAAATAACCTAGCATAGCTAAAATTAAAATATAAGATTTTGCAGTGTGCAGATGACAATATAGACTACATTGTTCATAAAAACATCAACACAAAGATATCATATTTACAAAACGAGCTTAATTTACTTGTAAAATATTTCTTCAATAATGCTATACCGATAAATGGCTAAAAAACTGAAGCAATAATATTTAGAAATCCAAGAATTAAAATTGATGTAGTACCTAACAAAGATAAAAAGAACTTGTGTCATAGTTATGAATGTTTATTAAACACAAATCAATATATGTGTAACCATTTATCATTTGTAAATACCATTTAACATTGATGTATACATTTGGATTGGGATATGAAATATGTTTCGCATTTTAAGTTTTTAGTTGATAATTTAAAAGTGGTAAATTGATTATTTAAATGTACAAGCATAGGCTATTATTATTCAGTAGCTGTAAGGAGACTCATGTGTATCCAACTGACACAAAGTAAATTTTATATCATACTATTTAGCCCCAAATTATATTTTGGTTAGTTTAAGGAATAGATTAGGAAAGAAATATTTACAGGAATATCTCTGGATCTTTTGACTATAACGGATTTTAACAATTTAGCAAGGTATTCAGATATTAGTAGGCATTATTTTAATGTAAAATACAGAAATCAACGTAACATAGTCTAAGACCTAGGATATTTGATGTTCAGAGACATTGCAAAAACTATGGAACAGTAATTTCAGAACATAGGATACCATCATTGCTCAATTATTTGCCTAGAAAATTTAAAACTCTATAAAACTCTATAAAAATAGTAATCAAATAAAACCATAGGTTAAAATACATTTAATTAACTCGTAAAAAATGCAAAATAATATCACATTAAACATACTACTTGGTAATTCTATTATAAAAAGAATTATTTAGCTTACCTACGGCACCAACTTCATAACCTATAATCCATACAACACTTATACAAAATTACCTCACTTTTTTCTTTTTAAATAACACAGATTGTAAAAGAACTCATTTTTAATTATTTCTTAACAAAACAAAAAAAACTATTTTTTGTACTACTAAGAAAAAACAAAAACATTTATAGGTTATTGTAAAGATCGGGTTTATCCACTGAAATCATTCAGGCATGGACTGAGCTGACGATGAATTTGACAAAGAGAAATAGCACTACTTTATTGTTCAATCATGTAAATATGTATGACACAACTGTGTCGGTCAAAGTCCCCTCACCATAAATTTGAGCCCTTGTGTTGTAATGACTCTTTTAATTATAGAATTTCTCCAGCAAACACTCACATTTCCATAATATACATAATGTACATTTCACTCAACCTGTTAGACAAGAGAGTTTTTATCTATTTATGATTACGCAAGATTTCACATGTCCTTTGTGTTTCTATTTCATTTATTAACATCGATATTTGTTTGTTGTAGTTTAAATTATTCATTTTATGTGTAGAATATAATATAAAACTGCTATGGTAATGTACTTTTCCACAATACTTGTCTGTTGACATAAATATTGAATAAATATAAGCATTTCCCATCATTATAATAAAACACTACATATATGAAAAACAGCAAGAAATTTTAGTTTATCTCTTAATTAGCAGATATTCTAAATAGATTTATATATATGCTGTAATGTATTATGTAATTTAAACTATTTTGTGATTTTATGAATAATTGAATTTAATTGAATTTAAAAAAATGTGAGCAAGTTTAGTTTTTTTGTAATTACTGAATACATTTTTTAATTACTTTTGCAATTAATACAAATAGGTAAAATAAGCTAATTCATAATATTTATACTTTTACATTTTAAATACCATGCATGCTATTTTTCACTAATTTGGCCAAACAATTTTGCCATTTATTGTTTGTATACACTTAAATCGATTTCTCGCCTAATTTTAAAACTTGTATATCTAAATATAAGCTGTTGGAAGTGGAGCGCTAGAGTAGACCGATGTAAATGTAAAGCAATTTAAGCCAGCGATAGTGGCAGACCTCAGTAACTAATCACTGACGCAAACATTCCTATTTAATTAATTAGGAATGTTTGTACTGTTTGTACTTGTAAATATATTGAAAGGTATATTTTTCTGGGACTCCTTAACATAATTTGACCTGGTGCCATTAATTTATAATTTTTTATACCTTATAGTTACATACCTTTTTTTCAATTTACACAAGTGGATTTATTCCATACATGCTGAAAAGACTAAATTGGTATACTATGTATTATTAAGGCTACAACATCTTATAGCAATAAATGTGAATAAAAGTTCCAATTGTATTAAAAGTGTGTATTTTAATTGTAGAAAAACATTAATTTATATTATAATATAGAATAATAACTTAGTTATAATACATCAACATACTATGTATTATATATATATATATATATATATATATATATATATATATATTATAGTAAACGTTATACTTGTAAGCAGCGGACTTGTTGAATAAAAACGTTTCAACCAAATACTTGTGAGACTAATTGTAGTCGAGATAACAAAGGTTGTTCTCTTAACTAACACATAGATGTAGTCCTTTTAACAGTCGCCATCAGCGGGAACACTATTAGGAGGATTGGAGTGGCCGTGTTGTCTAGTAACACAACTAGTAATTGTACTGTTACAAAGAGTATACTAATTGTCTGCCACTTAGTCAAAAATTTTTCTACGTGTTTTGGACTCCTTAATAAGCTCTATTAGTTGAATTTATTACGGTTTATTCTATAATAATGCCTCTTTCTTATGATCAATCAAAGTTAGATGGTAACAAAGACTACACTGCTTCTATCATAGGCCATAAAACCTGATCGCAACCCATATAAACACATATATTGATTGATCAAGGCTCAATGAAGAGTATATAAATAAATATTTTTCACCAGTACACGAATACACTTTCATATCAATATATCACTCACAAGATCAATGAGATCTTCCATCAGTAAACTGATATATGTTTACAAACACCATCTTAAAAGAATTAACTATATTTTTACAAACACTCCATCTTGAAAGAATTAACTATATTCAATGTATTGTAATAAGTATGCAAAGGAAAATAGTCATTTAACAACACAGTTAATTTTAACATGTTGTTAGAATATATTTTAATTAAAAAAAATCAAACAAAAGAGATTCCCTATACAATATAGAGGCGTTGTTTTGGGTTCCATGTCAATCTGACTCAGAACAATGGATGGAACACTTCATTGTACGTCTTTGTATAACAAATAAAACTCTTTATTCAAGAATAGCACCGTATTTTATTTGTTAAATTAACATAAATAGAAACATAAATTTATACATAGTTCAAATTAATTTAATTGAAACGCTCTAAAAAACAAAATCTTCCTTTAGTAATATTTTCTGACACCTAATTTTTTTCTTAACAGTTGTACGACACGATATTATGAATACCGCTACACAAGTAATCAAAGATAATATTTAGTCACAATAATATGTACATACAAGTTACAACAAACATTATGTGTGGAGAATAACTATCCTATAGTTTGTTTTATATTTAAAGAGATAGGTAAAAAATGTTTTTGAAATTTGTTAAAGAATCCACATTTAGAAAACATTAATATATATGCTTGTAAATAAATATTAAATACAATTTTGAGTAAGGTTTTAAATACTACACAAAGAAAACCTATGGAAGCAGTAAATATTCTAAGAAAGTCTTTACTTTAGAGTGTAGGTAACAAGCATAGCAAAATAAGTAAATGATATATTCCTATCATTGCCTTTTTATAGATATATATTACCTATTCTTCAACTGAGGAACGTTCGTGGAGAACTCTAATAATGGATAAGTTTCATGAAGAAGTTATATCTTAATCAGTGTCATGAAACAATTTAAGGAAATACACGAAAATGAATTAGGTATGGCAAGTTTGGGATGAAAAACCAACGCTGGAATAATTTATTACATTTAATAACATTATTTTACTTGTATATAAAAATAATTGCAAATAGTGTAATGTTAAAAAAATCAACACAAGCAGGTCACCAAATAATATAGGATGTCAAACACATGTTCATTATTATATTATAGTAATAATTTATTATATTGTGATATACATAAATTTAGTGTTCGAATTACAATTGATTCGCACACTGGCAATTATATTGTTAAGGTTTGGAAAGAAAATAAGAGAACACAATAGGATGAGAGAAAAGTTAAAATATATCAATGTGAAAGAAAACGGAAAGAGATAAATTACTGTCGTTGTAGAAATTATGTGCATCCAAGTTTGAAGGTTGTTTTCTAAGGAACTAAAAGTTCTATGAACAATCTAATCAAACTATTGTTTTTCTTATCTATTTACACGTCATGTCACATGCATTTTAAAATGTTATTATAAGTTTTCATAGTTTTTATTCTAGTGGAAAAAAAATTTCAACTAGTTTTCACTGTAGATAAACATTTACACCATTGTTAATCCAACACGCTTAAATGTATAACATTTATATTTTAATAGCTAGTTGATAGGAAGGTTTTATATAAATTTTATGGATTTTAGAATGTTAACTTTTATAAAAACTCTTATCTATCCCCTGAAATATTGTTTTCTTCGATTTTAGAGGTTGTATATTTAATTAATAGGTCTTGTCGTAATCCTTATGATATGTATAGTTACGATTCATTACTTTCATATGTGTAAATAAATGCAGTAATTTTAAATCTGTTTAAATCCATACAAATAACTTTAAAATGATAAATTTAAATTCGTTTATTATTATTACATAAACAAATACAGATAAATCCATTATAAATAACTTTAAATTGATACATTTTAATTTATTTATTATTATTACATAAACAAATAGAGATAAGCAAGATATCACGTAGGCACAACAAAAACTGTATTTATTGGACCAGTGTGGTACAGATATGTGGTATCGGTTGAAACCCTGAATGTAACGAAAACCACCCACATTTATTGGGCCAAAGCATTATGATAAGTAACATAAAATGTTAACTAAAAGCAAAATATATCTTACGAGGAAAATAATTGATGATAATGTATCAAACATAAATCTATCAATCACACTTTTACTGACAAAATTGATGTATTTATTAGCATTCTAGACTAATTATTAATAACAAACACTATAATTATCAAAACTGTCTCATATGTAATATAATTAAGGTGATTTGTCGTACACCATCAAAGATAATATTACGAGAGGGGGTTTTAGCCACCGATATTTTACTAGTGGTGTGATGTTAAAGAATTTTAAAATAATTAACGGTATAAAGTTAGGACCGAAGAAAGGGGGCAGGGAATGGACTCCTAAGTGTTGTGGCTTTTTATAAAGTATGTATAGTTAAATAAAAAGTAATTTGTAGGTAATATAATTGTCTATTTACTGGTAATCTAACAACTAATGTTACTGTAGAAATAATCATGCCATTAAAAATGTTGTCAATTCTGAACTTAATTTTTTTATATAGTAAACTAACTAAAACCATTTCAAGTATTTTTTTCTTCTAAAAATACAGCTGCTTTATACATTTTGAAGTTAGTGCATAAATGAGTATTGAATGAACAAAATAAAGCAAACTTAGCTTGTATTATATGATGAAGTATGAACAATGTTAGTCTAAAAACAATAAAAATAATATATATTATTCCAAAAATGGACGAAATCACATTCCACACCTGAGTGACGTAAGTGATGACGTCACAGTTAAGTATGGTACGTTAAATAACACTGTTGTCTACCAACTGTTTAAGTTTGACACTGTAAAGACCCTCCTATACAAAAAAGACCAAGCCCAGTGATTAAAGCACTGTCATTGTTTACCTTGCACATAAAATAATCCCATACTGCACTCAAATAATTTGCTAACGTATATCTTAAAACAAAATAACCAACTCCAAAAATACATATTTATATTTACATACATAAGTAAATAAAATAACAGTTAAAAATAAGTTATTATTTTATCATCTCACCAACAAAACTGCGTAAAATCTTAATAAATGACAAGCAACGCTTTAATAATATCTGCATACAAACAATATACTGTACTGTACTGTTTGAAGTAGTTGTTCTCCACTGCTCTTTTTATTTGTAAAAATATATAAATAAAAAAGTGAGAGTAAAAATTACAATGTTATTACAATTTACGTATTGCTTTTGTGAATCCCTCTGTTTGAGGAGTTTAAAAGTTTACCGATATCGATCACCATAATCTGTACATGTTGACATTTTATTTTAATACATTTGTGTTAGGCAATGTTCATCTTTGCTGTTTTTAATTTACAAAATGGAAACACTTTTGTTTACTTTACTTTATGAATAAAATCATTGAATATGTTCAGAACTAGACGTGGTTCTTAATGACGTAATATTATTTTCATTTAATAAATATGAATATTTCAGTCTTTCAGATACCCCACAAATGCTGTAAAGTGCCCTACTAGCAGATTATTATAATTATTGTTCATTTATTCAGACGAAGATCGTAAATTTTGGAGGGTAAATGAGTAAGATGACTTCAGACGAACGAGGTAGTAATGATTCCTTATAATATCAACTGTTCCTTCGGAAAAGCTCAACAGCCTGGACAACTACGTGATCTACAGCTTCACGTGGAAATCGAACTGCGTAGTATTGGTAGCTGATGAAAAGCCGGATGCTCAGTCTTTTTTTACGAACTCCAATATCTGACGAACACTCAACCTGGATAACCCAGACGTCTATCACTATTCCTCAGACCATCACGAGTCTTAAATTAACATTATGAATTACACTATCTCTCAATGTTATTTAACCATAAACATAAATCAATGTGAAATGGAAAATCGCAAAGCATTGCTACGTCATGACCTCATTTTCCTCTCCTACCTCATAAATAGCACGAAGGGACTGAATATCGTAGCAAATAAATTGTTTCTGGACCTTCGACTCGTGCTATTGAGTACTACTCAAGTGGCTCGTGTCAGATTTATTAATGCCAAGTTGGAAATGGTATTACTCTGTAAAAGCAACACCCGTTTTCAAAAGACAGAATGAAAATAAAACTGTCGTAAATTAATTTCTAACAGTCTGAATGTTATTTTCTTTAGAATAAACGATTTTATTAGTCAATTATTTTCATATAAACAATAAACAATCATATAAACAATAAAATAAGTTTAATTCATATTGTTTTTTTTGGGGTTGGAATTTTTATGGAAATTTTATATGATTTTAAAGATCATGGTCATCTTATAGAGATTTTAATTGTATAAACGACTAATATATAAAGACTTAAATCTCCTACAATCCTGCAAGTATTATTAAAATAAATAAGACTGATAATGGACAAAACGCTAAGGATAGAGATGAACTGTTGTGTTGGAGTATTATTTTTCTTGTAATTGATAGATACAATTTAAAAAGGAAGCCCTAACAAGTTATATTATGGGTATTAAAGTCTTCAAAACTGCTATAGTTGTAAGGTACAATATACGTACTTTTGGTCTATAATAAAATAAATAATATATACGTTATATATATAAAAAACTCACACAAACTATTAAATATTCACTAAATATATTATATAATCATCAGTTAAGAGAAAGACCAAAATTTAAATATACCATCTAATACTTTTAATGCTTCGTTTGAAGATTTAAAAAAACCCACAACCAAAGAACAACTAGATTTTTATTTATCTTATAAGTTTGTATCTTTATTGTTTATTCTAGATTTTAATACGTAATGTAAGTCAAATTTATATTTATATTTAGGAAAACTAGTTAGTTTAGGTTCTATATATAAGTAAAAAATTAGCTCAAAAAGCACCCAGTAACTGGGCCGAGAAGCCAGTTTCAGAGAAAACCCATTCGATCTTCCGAGTCAGGACACTCGGCTTCCCCCTCCTCACACTTTGGCGTCTCAGATCGCTGGACTACCTACTCGGTCCGTGTAAACATTTGACCAAGCGCAGTGAGTGTTGATTGAAATGATAAATTTCAGTATTTGTCATGTAGAATTCTTTAAAGAATACATAGATTTGTATTATTTTTATGCGTTATTGATTTCGTTTTTAAGGTTATAATCATGAAGTTTCATGTACGTGATTTTAAATGTTTGTGGAACGTCCCCTGACCATAAAAATAAAGGTCAATATACAATTGACTGTACAATTCTAGACAAGGGTATACCAGGACTTGGATATTTAGAAGTAAACAATAAAATTGCTAAAATCTGTACTATGATTATTTTTTTATGTACGAATTATTTCTCCTTTTATTATGGTCATGTATAGTTTTGTTTTAATCATTGTATGAGTCACATATTTTTGGATCTAAGAATAGTTTAAAATATATACAATCCATAAACTGTCAACACACCTAATTCTTTAAAATTATTTTTCGGATGTTTACACAATTCCATTTCATCAAGCACTATGCTATTTCACTCGAAAACGTGTAAACCCCAACTTTGATAAAACCAACTACTAGGCCAAGTAATGGACTTGGCCCAGCACTCGGCCCATCGTACTGGGTTACCTACTCGGCACGTACAAACAAGGCTTAAGGGGCTTGTGCGGTGGCTCTCTACGCAGCCGAGCTGGATTCCATTTTTTGCGTGACCTTAAAATGTTTATTGAGTCAAACCATTGACATTCCTGTTGAAAGCTATTAGTACAGTGAGTGCTATAACATAAAAACGGGCTGTTTCAAGAAGCGGAGGAAAACTAAATATTACAATTGTGCAATGTGCGTTGTTGATAGGTAAAAGGTATAGTAAATTAATCAGTTTAAATTTATGAAGTCTGATATCAACAAGGTTAAAATAAATAAATAAATTATTAGACGTGATAGGGGTTACATTACTTGCAATTATTAATAGTTCTATTATATTTGAACTATCATATTTCATAAAAATATTATTTCCAAAATCATATCTGCATGTTTTGTATCACATTGACATGCTATGAGTTGTATCTTTAGTATTTAACCTACTAAATACTCACCAGACACCACTTCCTCTCCCCTGTCAAAACAATAGTTTTCAATGTAGATGTAATGACCACCGACTGTTTGGTACCGGTACATCCTGAGACAACGCAACTTTTGGAAATTCAATTCTCAACTTCCTGTTTGTTCTCACTAACTAACAGTCAATTATCATGAGCTGTTCTACTTAAGTTCACCTCTTTGATTGTTATTAAAGTTATGATAACGTATCTCACTTGTAGTAACAAATGAAATTTCATATTTACTGTCATTAAGACAACGTATCTGTGAAATTGGATACAAAGAATATTGCATTGTCTAGGATAATATTATAAGTGTGACTTTTTATAGTATATATATTTAAAAAAAATTATCCCAATCGAGCCCCTTTCATGCAGTTTATTTTTTGTGATTTCTAAAATTAATCGCTGGCTACACATTATGATATAAATAAAAACTAGATATATTAATAAGGATTGATTTTCCCAATTTTATACAAGACTTTATAATTTTAATAATGTGTCCTTATGTTATAATACCTAATGATAGAGTTATGATTATAATTTAAGCACCGATATAAACTGAGCAATGTTTTTATTAACATTCATGATTAGATAAAACTTACCTAAGGGTTTAATATTTGTTAGTTTTTTATAATATCGTATACCCTGAACAGTTTTCTGTCAAAAATATTGATTTATACAAATAAATAAATTTCAAAATCATTATTTATATAGTAGGTTGGGACCTAAAGCAAGATACTTATTTTCAGCAATCAGTGAGTTAGTAAAGAGGTTAGTGAGCGTTTGGTTAAGGGATATCCTGCTAAATGAGGCTGTTAGTTCAAAATTCCTGGGAATACACCTGGATCGAGGGTTGACCTGGAATTATCACATCAACCATGCTCAAAATTGTCCTCAGGCATTTATGTCTTGAGAACTTCAACCGAATTCTGCCCAACTCAGGTTCTGATGACGGCGTATTACGGCTTGATCTACCCTCATCTCACCTACGGTTTGGTACTGTGGGGAGCTTCAACAAATAATCAGTTCATCAGAGCGTTTAGATTGCAAAAACAAGCGATTCGTATAATCGCACAGTTAAAGTTCGGAGAATCTTGTAGAGAAGCGTTCAAAAACCTGCAAATATTGACACTGCCATGATTTTAAATATTGGAAACAACAATTATTTGCATATGTAAAAGTGCCATGGTAAGTGGGCGGGATATACATGCGCACGAAACCAGACACAGGGATGACTACCGAACTGGAAGCCACAGAACTGTATTCTACGAACGCTTGCCCTCACACACTGACGTTCGTTTTGTCAACAAATTACTGGACTCAATTAAAAATGCACCAACGCCCAAGGCGTTAAAAATTCGCCTCAATTCATTTTATAGTGCAGACGAGTATATGGTATGCAACTGGGAGACCACAGAATCAGATGACTGACCACAACCGGCGCCGGAAGTGGGGATTAGGCATGAGTGAATGTGTGACTGAAAATGATGTATGTTTGAATAAGGTTTCGATGTGGTATGAATGTATTAATTTGAATTTTTTGTATTATGACGATGATTATACATTTTGCAATATCTTTGCAACATAAACTTTATTTGATTTGACTAAACATATAAAGACCAACAAATAAATACAGAGTATAGTATTTATTTGTATAAATGAAATAGATTTTATAAATTATTTTATTAAATAATAAAATAACTTATAAAATCTATTTAAATCAGCATACACTGATGCATTTTGCTATAGTAGAAAGTTACAAAACACTAAAACAATTATAATACAGCAAATGTGAAATATAAATTATAATCTTTAACTAATTTGAACGTACTGTTTCAAATTGTTACGCTTATTTTTACTTACAATTTCTTTTTAATGTGAATATTTGTTTGATAACATGTCCAGTCTTAAAATTACCGTTTACTAGTTACTAACAAAATTTAAATAAAATTTTATTTTCATAAAACTAACAATAGTTGTAGTTTAACTATACATTTTATATAAATAACTCTACTAACGTAATAACGCTACTACAACATTACTTACGAATAAAGTTTGACACGTAAGTTTTGCTGGTCTATTGACATTAGCATAGTTGTCATATCCTCCTAAAACACTACATGTTGTTGAATATAACAATGTTATGACAGAGTAGAATCTGCGGGAGACCAGGAACAGACTATCTATTGTCATGAAGACTCTGACAGGCTAAACTCTACTTAACAAGTTGAGTGCTTTGTGGTCATTAGTTTAGTGATTTTCAAGAATATTAAGTAAGTTTTCATTGTTATTCATTGAATAAAAGTAATAAAATTGTCTTTATAAAACAATAAAAAGATACACCAAGAAAACATACAATTAGAGAAAGTATTATTAAATTAATATATAAATCATATAAATATATTAGTACCTATATTTACCTAATTAGGACATACGTTTCATTGGATCTAATTTCATCCAATTAATTATGTTGGTAAGTGCTTTAAAAAATATTAATATTTACTCAGATAAAATAGATAACACTTAGTTTATTTTTGTTTAATATACAATTCAATATAATAATAGAAATTAAATTTCCATAGATGAAAGGAATAATTATTTTCAATTACATAGTACATAATAGTAAGTGTATTGATTGGTCATTTTTAGACTAGTCTGAGAATTTTATAACGTACTTTAAGAAAACGTATACAATATTTGTCCTCCCAGAAGGTTGTCTCTGACCTTAAGTTAGATTTACGGTCTTTGATAGTAATTTTATTGACAATTTAGATTTTATTTACGTTTACATTAATTTGAACAGGCAGGTCAAGATGACCTTGAAAACTGACATTTTAGAGTCTTTGTTACTTTTAGTAAATATTATAGTTTTAAAACCAATCACTTCAAGAGCTGAAGTGCATATTTTTACACGTTATATGGCCAATTTTCTAAAATCACTCACATTATACATAACACCAGACGACTATTACTCCTACCATTACCATTACCAAACGTCATTACTCCAAGAACTATGATTTTGTTAATATAGTTTTTGACCCCATACTTATACTAAAATAGTGGCATCCATTGCTAAAAGAATGAGTATGGAAATTTTAAAATGTTTTAAATTCATTCAATTATTGAACAGTTCATATAACGTTTGACGACATAACATGATAATAATGTAAATTAATCTTAATTAGATAACTGCTTTGTTTTCAACTGTATTTAATTGAGTGATGAGTTACTGTTTTATCTAAAACTGCAAACATTTACCTCAGTAATAGGAATGGTACCCAGCAATAGGGTGAGTACACAATACTACCACATCACATTGTATTCGGCTTACAGCCCCCGGGATATACAGAGCCATGGCTTTGATCAAAGGGATGGAAGCCTCTTCATAATCAATCAATTCCAATTCACATTGCCAAACTAGATAACCGATAATAACATCTTTAAATATGAAACTTTGGATCTTTTCCGTTAATTCACAACCGCACGAAAAAAAATTTCCCCCAATAATTGCTACGTCCATTGTGGTATTCCTTATCCGCTAGGAATCCGATATCGCTAGGCCTAAGTAAGTTATGTTTTTAATATAATTTATATGATTTTAGTCCGATAAGTATAGGTAATTAATGAAAAGTAAATAGTGATGGAACATGTAAATCATACAAACGTCCAAAATTGATCACTTAGAGCATTTCTAACTATGCTGGAACTTTTTGTTGGAAATTTAACAAATGATTGCGTATTAAGTTACTATCAAAACGTACTGTCGTATCGAAGTTCACAAGTTTAGCAGTAAAATTATATTAAATAACCGACCCAGAATGTCACCTACAACTTGATAAACTCATGAATCAACCTTTAAATCAATCAGTTATTTTGTGATGTAAACAGAATCTACATTGCTCTGAAAGACAGTTGATGTGTTGTTTTCCTGTCAAAGGGTGACGTTACACATTTATCAAATTAACATATAAAGTCACGACATACAACGAGTGAGTCATACAGATTAGTGATTGGTTGCGTAAAGAGGGGTATTTTTACTTTCTCCCATATGCGTTAGAATAGAGAAAGTATTGTGATCGTAAAATAAAATTTACAAGTTGGTCTAAAAATGAATTGTACAGTCCCTTGAACCCAAAAACGTGTTTTTTTTCGAAAAAAAATGTGTCTTTCCATATAAGTATCTGTCTGTGCGTATGTACAGTTTACTGGAGACCAAACTGATTGATCAATCTTTATTAAAGTTGGTATTTATGTGTATTAAGCCAATATCTCCAGATTATTTTTCCACTTTTTAGAAATTTAAGTTTTTTTTATTTTTATGGGATAAAACATAAAAAATAGAATGTTCACAAAACAGCTGTAACGATTTTTATTAAATTTCTCGACAAAATTTTATTACAATTTAAAATATTTGTGTAAAGATCGCATGTCTATAACTTGACTAGTTGTTGAGTAATAGCTTAAAAAAAAGGAATCAAACTGGTAATTTACAAAGTTTACATTTTTGTTGTGTTTAACATGGCGAAAGTTTGTGCCAATTCTTTGGGACCATTTATTTACATACAAAGTGGAAAAACAAAAGTTTCCAGCCAACAACTCCTTGTATGGATACATCACATTAGTTCAGATACTTATATTCTACTTATTCATCGCGTTGCTTTGATTGCTTGTAAATAAATATATATATAAAACTTCTCGCCTTAGCAACAAAAATCATTTATAGCGAGTGATTATTGTCATTTATATTGCTTGTCCCTTGACCAATCTTCAGTCCAATAGAAAGGCCGAGTATTACGCACATGTTGACCAATCCAACTGCAACGTTAGACAAAGATAAATACAATAGTTATGGCATCTAATTGTTTATGACAACTATATTTAACTGATGACGGGTGTATGGAACTGAAAATGATATTCGAATAATTAATCTGAATTATCGATTTTTAATATTAACGTAAATGCACTGTATTCATATTCGATAAAATTGTACATATGAAGTAAATTAAACAATTTACATAGTAATGTTAAATTATTGAATTCAAGTAAGAATAAATAAATTGGCATTTTATGAATATGAGAAATAAAATAGTTCTATTCTTTACACTAATTAAATATTCTAAATTACTGTATAAATATTTTAAATTAATTTAAGGTCTTTTCTAAGGTGTCTTCCTTAAATTTAAACTGTATAACAATTTAAAAAAACTATAAAATTGTATTAATGAGGAGCAAAACCCAAGACTAAATGTTTTTGAAGAAGGGTTGCCTGATTTTATTCTTAGCAGAAATACGAAGTTAAGAAATAATGACCTTTTTAAAAGAAATAAACTCAACTTTTATTTTTGTCTCATTGAGATAAAATGGTCTGCCAACATCAATCACAAAACTCTCGCATAGTTGGAGTAATCCCAAATGACTGACTATTTAGCCTTTTGTGTGGGAAGCCTTTCACACAAGAGGAGTAGCTGGAGATTGGGATAAAATGCATTGTTATTAATATCAGTGAAAATTTAACGAAGATGTTGCTTAAAATTTTATTAAAATAACAATAACATATTTTATTATTATTAATTTTTATTCAAGTAATTTAAAATACGAAGCAGTCTGTAGGACGTTTCAAATAGATTTTTCTAAACATAAATTTTTGATACGATTTAAATAATTTATCTCGATAATATTACGTTATGATAAGTTTTTGTGTAAAGAAATATTTAAATATTTCATTTAATTACATATTAGTCGTAGTCCATTTTATGATTATTGATAGCCGTACATTTATTATTAATACTTTTTTTTTTTTATTCAAGAAATATTACATGCAGTGGCCCTGCTAAGTGAGAACTCACTTATCAGCAGGATCCAGAAATTACATATTTTATAAATTACATTTAGAAATAAAAAAAAAAAAAAAAACCAGTATAATATTAAAGAATATACAGTAATGAAAACAATCCATATCAGTGTGTATAGTAGTGGGTATTAAAACTTAACTAGTTAACAATAGAAGTGGCATTAATAAATCTTAAGAACTATTGTACATTTGGATGTGTAAAGAGTATCAAATCTTACTCTATGGCAACGACAGCTGATGCCCCCCCCTCCGCAGCGACCACAGCTGTTAAGCAAGCCTGTCACCACGGGAGCGGGAGCAGCCAGCAGCAGCGTCACGTTGTTTACTACATAACCAATAACAGACTCAGAGATTAAAAATCAAGAATCCTAAAAAGAAATCACAAGAGATATTATTAGTTTGCATTATTTTCAATTACCTTTGCCCATTTGTGTTATATGTGTTCAGTGTTTTTGTGTCTTATTAACGTCTGTTAATAAGACACAAAAACATGTGTCTTCACCAGTGTCAAATTAACGAATGTGATGTGATGGGTTGGTGTTAATAATGGTTCATCCTTGGTGGGCTTTCATGGCTTGTGTTAATAACTTATATCTTAACACCATTAACCAGATAACTACTTTTTAATCAACCTCAGTGCAGTTTTACATGTCATAAAAAACGCTAACATATTTTAGTCATTGCCTTCTAACAGATATTTAACACTAGGGGAGATCTACTCTAGCATGGATATTCAAGGTAAGCATGGGACACCAGCTAACTTTAGCTTCAAGAAAACATATTCCAACGAGATCTTTCATAAGGTTTGTAGGCTACACATAAAAGATTTATTAAAAATATGGTGTAGACTAAGTAGGTAACAACTGTAAAGCCTTAGAAAGTACAGGATGTCATCATATTTATAGCATAATAGGCCTACCGTGAAGGGCCATTTAAGCAATTTATTTTAAATAATATGTTGTTATTATTTTAACTTATTTAAATATTTAACAATTTAATTGTATGGCTAATTATTAAATAAGTACATAGAGACATTTATTATCTTGTTAGGGATTATAAAACAGAGTTAGAGTCGTAAAATAATGTAGTCGTATTAATTACAATAAAAACGTAAAAGAATGAGTGTAGGCTAATGTAGTATTAGAAAGTGCGTGGGCTAAGCAAACTGCATTCGTACTGGCCAAATAAGGAAGCAGATCTAGTAAAAATATTCAATGTAAAAATATTACAACATTTACTACAAATCTGTAATATTGTGACCATTGTCATTAGACAAATTCAGAACAGGGCTGAAGCTTAAATTTTGTGCTAAATTTTCTTAGTTTGACAACCAAAATAAATCATATTAAAATTTCGTACGATTGATTTAAGGTCTATAATTACTATCCTTAATGTATAGCCTTCATTTTAGTTCCTGTACATCTATGTATAAATGATTGACAATTTAAAATGAAATGAGTTTTGATGATCATTTGTCACAAAAATATAAAAAATAACACGCAGATCAGATTTGATATGTATAAATTCCTCTACAGTGCTGTTCATATCCAAATAATAGAAGGTCTAGATTTGTTACTTGTATCTTCTAATTCTACATGTTTAACCCAAAAAGTGATTTACATTAGCCTGAATTATTTTGTTACATTAATTACATGTTTTTTAAAAGGAATTAACATCAAGATAAGATTACATATCAAACATAAATTCAAATTATTCATCGTATTTCATAGTTTATACCTTTGAGTAAAAACGAATAACACAAAAGCAAGAATGCCCTGTTAAATTTATCTGGCATTCAGTGAAATACACTGAGGCTTAACTGTGTTACCTAATCAAGGATACTGTTCTTTTCAAAGCCTTTCATTGACGTTCTAAAGGAAAAATAATCTCTACCTTGCAGAACTCTACACTTTTAAGACTTTCTATTATAGAAGGGACGAGAAAACACATAAAGAACCTCTTTGCGCTTGTTAAAATGTAACAATAATGTTTTTTTTCTTTCTCAGGTTTGTTTTAAACTCTAAATAAATTTAAGAAGATAATAGTCTTGATTACATGATCCAGATTTAAGCTACAAAAAGTCCCTAAAAAGTTTCTAAAATGATAACTTAGTTACTTGACTTTATAACTAAATTCATTAAGATTATGCAATGGATAATGCCTGGTTTAGTGTAAATAAAACACTAATTTGGTAAAATTTTAAGTACAATATATTTGTTGGTATCTTCAAGATTTCACTTTTTTATAATATGTACATTTGTTAATATACTTATAATAATTAAGCACCTTGTTATGTTTTACCTGGTCAATTTACCATCAATTAATATGTATAACTAGTTAATAAATAAGTGGAGTTCAAGTAAATATAAAGATATGAATTAATGTCACAACATAAGATTGGGCCATAAATAGAATTGTCCAACTGGTTCAAAAGATTTTAAATATAATACTATTAAGATTAAAATATTTGTTTTCATGACACTTCACATCAATTACAATAATTATTTCTATACTATATTTTTTGTAATAATATAGGGTTTTAGTAAATAAAAATATATTTCACAAAATGCATTCAAGAAATATTTTACTAATAACATTTAATTACGTGTATCATAAATATTATGGTTGTAAAAACTAAAATAATAATATGGAGTTTTTAAAAAGTATAATTTGCAAGTGGAAATATTTATATTTGTATTAGGAGACTTTGAAACAAAAATAAACTACACTTTTTTACAAGTTGACTTTTGAAGTAATGGGTGAAAGTTTGATGTTTCGACACATAAATAAATCCAGAAATCCACAAATTCCTGTTTAAAGTGACAAGAATTACTGGAAACACATAAATAAAACCACAAAGATGCGAGAGTAAAGTTTGGTTTTACGGTCGTAAAATTGCAATAAGTCATTGAACATGTCTAGGGGAACAAAAGTTGTTGTTCAAAAGTAAGAATTGTTGGTTGTAAGTTCATCAATGCAAATATTATTCTTTAGTTGAAATGTATTTTTCATGATATTATGAGCAATGATTCTCAATTAATACATTGACATAGAAAAAAAAACACAAATGAAATAAAATATGTCTAAGATGAACAATGTTTATTGAATATAAGAAATATACTTAAAACTCAAAGTCCATAGCATATTTTAACGCATAGTTAATCAACGCCTTAACTTACAAAACTAAAGTGCGCTTGTATTAATAACGGTCCCTCATATTTTTAACGCATAGTTAATCAACGCCTTAGCTTACGAAACTATAGCCCACTTTCATTAATCACGGTCACTCATATTTTTAACGCATAGTTAATCAACGCCTTAGCTTACAAAACTAAAGTGCGCTTGTATTAATAACGGTCCCTCATATTTTTAACGCATAGTTAATCAACGCCTTAGCTTACGAAACTATAGCCCACTTTCATTAATCATGGTCCCTCGTATTTTTAAGGCATAATCAATCAACACCTTTTCTTACAAAAATAATGCGTGCTTGTATTAATAACGGTCCCTCATATTTTTAACGCATAGTTAATCAACGCCTCAGCTTACGAAACTATAGCCCACTTTCATTAATCACGGTCCCTCATATTTTTAACGCATAGTTAATCAACGCCTTAGCTTACAAAACTAAAGTGCGCTTGTATTAATAACGGTCCCTCATATTTTTAACGTATAGTTAATCAACGCCTTAGCTTACGAAACTATAGCCCACTTTCATTAATCACGGTCCCTCATATTTTTAACGTATAGTTAATCAACGCCTTAGCTTACGAAACTGTAGCCCACTTTCATTAATCACGGTCCCTCATATTTTTAACGCATTGTTAATCAACACCTTAGCTTACAAAACTAAAGCGCGCTTGTATTAATCACGGTCCCTCATATTTCTAACACGTATTTGATTAACGTCTTAGCTTGCAAAACTAAAACACGCTTATAATGATCACGATCCCTCAGTAGCGTTACTGAAATCTGAGGTTTACAATATATGTTAATTCATTTCTATAATCATCGTTAAAAAATAGTAAAGTAAATGTACCGTAACTGTTATGTTTTTCTCTGATGTTATATTAGAATAAACACTGTTGGATTAGGGGTTTCCATATGTGAGTAAAACATGACTAACATAACCAAAGTTATTTGGTTGATCAGGCGTAGGCCTAGTGGAGGGGGCGAAATGATTCTTAATTATTAAAAACTAAAGCTTTTAGGCGAGCCAATGACCGAGCGGTCTAAAGCGCAGGACTTTGAATTTGGATTAGAGGTAGCTCTGGTTCCGGCCTAGACTGGAAATATTTATCAATAATATTCACCTTCTACTGTACTGGTTAACCTCCTTATTCTGTCTAAGTAAGTTCCTTGCACAGATCAATAGTCCATGAGGAATGGGCAGAGTAAGGTTAAGAAGGAGATCGGCCTCATCTTTGGAAAAAGAAAAAAACAGCGTCAACGTTCTATTTAGAATTGTTACATCACAAAACGTTTGTTTGTTATGTAACAGAGTAACATGGAGATAAGGTCAATAGGTATTTCTCATTATGTAAAGAATATTTTACTATTTTAAATACTATTTCAAAACAGCCAGAATGTTGTACGGTATTATTTGTTATGTGACAGGCGAACATATACTTCTTATTATCCTGCGACGACAAATTATAACCTCTCCCCCAGTCTCTGAGGAAAGCTGTGCTTTTTTTATTCCATTCTCCAACAGACTGGATGTAGTAAACCATTCTGTGTCATTGTTTTGTGACATGAAGGTCATTAATCACATCTTCCTCCTTTCATGAAAAAATCCATCCTGAAACAGATTGTTTGTAGTACGCCAATCTTCGTTCTTTGTTCTATGACAGGCTTACATAGAGAATCATCACCTCTCCATCAAGCTCGAATGAACCCTTTGCCATTTTAATTCCATTATTCAACAAACTGTATGTAGGACGGCAGTCTTTGTTCTGCGAGAGGCTGACATGGAGAACAAATCACCACGTCTTCCTTATTCTCTGTGGAACCGTTAGTTATTTTAATTACATTCTCCAACAGCCAGAATATAGTACACAATTGTCTGTTCTATGACTGGCTCATGCAGGAAAAATCAATGCATCTTCCTCCTTCTCTGAAAAATCTGACAAGTTAAAGCTGCTAACTTTTTTTGTACATTTTGGTGTAAACACATCGGCAACTCACTACTCAATGATAGTGGTTAACAACCATAATTTCAGTTACCAACTCGTTCCCACTAATAGTCAGCAAATATCAAAGAAAGTTGTCAACTTTGGTTGACAAGAAAGCTGTTACACAATGAAGAGTTGCCAACTAGTTTTCCTCTTCCCCTCCCGCCAACATTCAAAGATATGTACATTCTTTTTCAAGCTACATCAAAAACTGTAATAATAATAATAATAATAATAATAATAATAATAATAATAATAATAATAATAATAATAATAATAATAATAATCTTTATTGTCATAAGAACATAAATGTCATTGACAAAGTCATAATTTATGCAGAAACTGCCACGTCATACATTCTTTTTGCTTAAGTCAATAACTAAAATAGAATATACTACAGGTACATTAATAACATTTGTAACAATCAACAGCATCAATAAAGAAACAGCACTGGTAATCACATGCATTTCAATAAAATTATACTACATATTATAATATCATTTTTTCTACATCAAAAAACTCCTGAAGTGTGTAAAATGGATTCAAAATTAGCCAGTCATAAAACTTATCGCTAAAGTCTCTAATTGAATGCTTCTTAATTAATATATTTAACTTATTGTACACTTTAATTGATAATACACTATAGTTTTGAGATGTTTTTGTTAGTCTGTGCTTGCCTACGATTGCTAAATCCCTCCCTCTTGTGTTATATTTGTGTAAATTATTATGAAATTCTAGGTTCTGAGGATTCCTTAAAATATAGTTAATTAATTCATATATGTACAAATTAACTACAGTGGGGATTTTTAAATTAATGAAGTATGGCTTACAGTGTTCATTTGAATTTATATTTGAAATAATTCTAATAGTTTTCTTTTGTAAGACTAAAACCTCTTGGATTCTATTACAGTTTCCCCACAGTAATATTCCATATTTTATTATAGAATGAAAATATGTGAAATAGCTGCATCTGACATAATGAAGAGGCACAAAATGCATAAGTCGACTTAAGAGATAAACTATTCTTGAAAGCCTGTTTGTTAAATAGTCAATATGCGGACCCCAGTTCAGCTTGCTGTCTAGGATAATACCCAGAAATTTCACTGAATCAGCAAGCTCATAATTAAATGTAACGTTAGATTTTGGACGCAATGAGAATAGAATTTGCTGGGTTTTGTCTTCATTTAACTGTAGACCATTAGCTAAAAACCAATTTGAAGCTTCTGCTAAGGTTCTTTGGGAGAGTTCTTTAAGTTTGACAATGTCTGAATGAGAGTTGAGAAATGTTGTGTCATCCGCATAAAGCAAAGATTTTGTAGTCTTGATTGATTTGGAAAGATCATTTATATAAATAAGAAACAAGAGGGGACCCAGTACTGAGCCCTGGGGAACACCCCACACAACATATACTTCTTTCGACCATTGATCTTTGGAAAAAACTTTTTGTTTACGATTGTCCAAATAAGATTTAAAAAAGTTCAAAGGGAATCCTTTAACACCATAATGTTGAAGTTTTTTAATCAGGTCCAAATGACTAACGCAATCGAATGCTTTACTTAGGTCACACATAGAGGCTTGAGTGAAACTTCCATCTTCAAAAGATTTTATTACCAAATTTACTAGTTTTTCCACCGCATTCTCTGTAGATCTTCCACGACGGAAGCCAAACTGAGTGTTACTAAAAAGGCAATTGTCCTCTAGATAGTTATTTAATTGGTCATATGCAACCATTTCAATTATTTTCGATAAAATTGGCACCACAGATATCGGTCGGTAACTTTTTGGGTCATCTTTTGACCCTTTCTTAAAAATCGGGCAAACTTTCGAAACCTTTAATTCATCTGGGAATACCCCCTCCTAGAGACATTTGTTAATGCACCAAGTGAGAGGCGTTATTATGCAATGAATTATTTTTTTAAGCATATTGTTTGAGAAATAGTAAACGTCACAACTATTTGAGTTTTTTAACCTCTTACTAGCATCTAACACATCTTTTTGGGACACGTACTTCCACTCCTCAAAACGTATGTGTTGTGAAATATTATCTCTCAAAAAATCCTCAGATTTTGCCAGTGAGGGATTTTGCAACTTAATATTATCCTTAATGCATTTAACAGACTCTATAAAATAACTATTTAAGATATCAGGTGACAATTCAGAGCTACGTGAATCAACTATACCTTGGCTATTTTTAATTATCTTCCAGGCAGCCCGACAACTGTTGGCACTGCCTTCTATTAAATTTACATTATATTTCATCTTAGCTTTGGTTACTGCATGTCTATAATACACTTTTTTGTTCTTATATTCTTGTTCCAAAATATGGTTCTTTACACTACTATTTTTAATTATATTATCCAACAGTAATAGACCTTTTTTTAATTCACTTAGCTCTGTCGTGTACCAAACATTTTTATTCTTTTTTACGACAGGCTTTTGGTATTGATTTTGCTTTCTTTTTACACACAGAAAATATTCAATATTTCTATATAAAATATTAAAAAAATTATTGAAAGCTTCATTAGCACAGTGGTTTTGGTTATGTTCAATAAAACCTTCCCAGTTAATTGCACTAAGCCTTTCGCCTAATGGTTTTACTGATTTTTGTTGAAGGCACAATTCATTTATGCTTAAACTTGGTATTTGTAATACAGTTTTATCTAAATTAAGTTTCACTCTATTAATTATATTAGTAATAAGACCATCATGATCAGAAAACGGAAAGTGGAAGACTTGACAAGTTGTTTCTTTATTCATATATTGGTTAACAAATATGTTATCTAAGCAATTTGTTCCTCTTGTAGGAGCCCTATTTAGTGGATAAAAATTGTATTGTTTAAGGAGTTCCAATAAAAGAGTCCCTGTTCTTTTATTTAAAGTAATGTCAAAATTTATATTAAAATCTCCCCCAATAACTATTGTATAATTTGGCCACTGAGTAAGGTGTGATAGTAGTTGTTCAAGTGCTTCCAAAAAAATTTAAGGTTTGCCTGACGTTGAATGATATATCGTTACAATAATGACTTTTAATGATCCAATAATAACTGCTGAGCCTTCAAAATGCAATTCTAAACAAAACCGATCTATGTCAAGAACCCTTGACTGTAAGGTATTTGATAAAAAAATAACGGATCCTCCCCTTATATGTGTATTTCGGTTAAAGGAACTCGCACAAACAAAGTTTTGTGGAGCAGATAATTTCACCTCACATTCATCAAGCCAATGCTCAACAACACCAATAATGCAAATATTTTTGTCTGTAAGAAAACTCTCCAACAATGATACTTTACCTCTCAAACCTTGAATATTTAAAAATAAAATATTTTCATCAGGGCTACTTTCATTTATTGCATGATAACCTCTTTTATGTATTATAGGTAAATTACATGGTCTTCCTAAACTTTTTTCCTTTGTAAACATACGTTCTTTAAAAAATGGGTTTTACACATTGTAGGTTTACTAAAATTAGGTTTAATAGGCATATTA
This sequence comes from Stictocephala bisonia, assembly GCA_035578905.1. Lineage (NCBI taxonomy): Eukaryota > Metazoa > Arthropoda > Insecta > Hemiptera > Membracidae > Stictocephala > Stictocephala bisonia. The sequence continues at coordinate 148,559 of JAQJVL010001371.1, read as the reverse complement.
GAAGACTGACTAGAGGTAAGAGGCTCTTGACCTTTGAACAGATCGCATCCATCAGAAGATAAGCGGCCTTGGTTGTTGGCAGATATTGTCCTGGAGACGGCCCCGGCATACGTCATATCGGTTGGAGACTGTTGCTGTGATCCATCTGCCGACAAATCAACCAATTCACAGCGCTCCTCGTTGTAACAGCTCACATGTAGACTGGTAAGTTTTCTTACAATTAGGTTGGAGAGTAGGTGTTTTCCTCCATTTCTCAGATGTAATCCATGAGAAGTATAACAGTTTCTTCTAATACTCCTTATACCTAACAGTTCTACATTATTGTGACGTCTACATAACTCTGCTATGAAGTTGTTGTTCTTTTTGACTGTAAAGTGAATGGGGTAGGTCATATATTGTTGTAAGATGCACCAGTAGAACACTAGATGAGCTCTTGAGTTTCAATAAGGCTTCATCCAATTGGTGAAAAATTACGTTTTCTCTTCCAGCCTGGACGTCGTTGGTTCCAGCCATCAGCACATAGCAGTGGTCCCGTGGTGGCTCAGTATCAGGAATCACACTCAACAAACCAGCCCCAGGCTTACAGACACCGCTTACTGAAGTTCTTTCTGTCACCCTGTCTCCAATTAGCGTCGCCAAGTTTCGGACATGACTGTCTCCAATTACGGTGACGCTGCTGAAAGGGATGTCCACGATTTTCTCAGACTTTGAAAAACTTATATGTTCATATCTTATAGAGTCCTTACCTTTTTTATTAACATTGTTTTTAACTTTGAATGTTTTCTGAATCTTTTTATTTTTACTTACAATAGTAAAGCCTTTATCATTATCAATTGCATCGTGATTATATGTGCTCAATATTTCGAAATTATTTCGTATTTCTGGCTGGTTTTTGGACATAGAAGTTGCATTATAAGAAGAAGAAGAAGTTAATTTATTTTTCAGATTTTTATTTTCAGCTTCCATACATCTTAAAGCACTGATCATGTTTTTTGTTTCCTCTTTATAAATATCACACAAGTCACAATGCTGTCTTCCAATTAGTTGTTCAAGCTCAAGAATTCTAGTTTTTGCTTCTTCTAGTTCAGTTATATATATACTGTCAGTTTGTGTTTCACTATGCTTGTGTTTCATTGGAACGTCTGACTTAGTGATTATAGCGGACTCTGGCGGGAGGAAAACACTATCAGTGTAATGTAGAAGTCGCTGATCGGACTCTATAGAGTGATCTAGTATGACTTTCATCTCGTTTCGCAATTTCATCACTTCCTCTTTTAAGGTGATATTTTCTGCGTTAAGTTTGTCAATGCTTTTAACAGATTTATTTTCCTCTCATGGGTTATCGGTTGGAGAAGTTACGTCCTTACAGAAAGAAATGGGTGTATTGGAGGTCGAGAGAAGTATTTTGGGAGAATCCACTTCTTCTACGTTACTACGTAAAGGAGTCGTAGTAAGATGGTCCTGTTTATGATGCGGAGGAGTTAGAGTTCTTAGAGTAACTGGATGAGGCCCGGTGTGTAGTTCTTTGGCTGAGTAAATTGCCGACTTTTCACAGTTTGTTGTTATTGAAGCTTTACAGTTTCTTCCTAAGCACTTCCAGATAATATCACCATTTTTAACAGTGTAATATTCACGGTATTTATGTTTATTATATACAATAGAATCCTTTCCATTTTTTGACACTTCCAATGTGAAGGACATTGTAGAAAAAGGAGTGGAAATTATGTAGTAGCTTTTATGCGCTGCGATATTGTGCTTTAATTAGTAGTGTTAGGCGGGTTTTGCAGCAAACGAAATGCAGGTGTGGTGTTATACTTCAGTACTTAGACGACAGATAGCGTGTGAATGCAGATACTGCCGTTCCAGATTACTGTGATTTGTCAAGGTCAAATTCAGTCTATAAGGTTGGCAGATGCGTGTGTTACATGCGCAATGAGCTGGATTGACAGTTGCAAGCTTCAAATTATAATGGCTTGTTTCACTGGATTAGTGATGACTCTAAATTGTCTTCGTGTTAGATTTAGTATTTGTTATCATTACACTAAGTTGATTAGATATATATGTACATTACAACTTATATTATATTTTAAATACCTGTTATAATATAAGATCCATCAATAAATATATATATATATATATTTCATAGTTAATTACAACACACAGAATAGCACATCTAAACGCTTCACCTTTATCATTAATAGATAAAAAATAATGAGATAACTGTTGATTTTCCATTAATAATGTAAAATAAGAAGATTACTAAAACAAAAAATAACAATAGGATTTAAAGGAAGTTCTGAAATATATATGTAATTTAGTAAGGTACATTACAAAAGAAAATGTCTCAACTCTTGACAGCGCTCTTGACAGACGCTTGTTAGAGGCTTAGAGAAAATCTAAATACTTTGTGCTTGGAGTAAACTGAGTAAGTTATGGATGACCACAGTGAGTACTACACGATGTAAGGTTTTATTATAAATAGTTTTTAATTAGCATAATACGTGTTGGTACATATACAGTACAAAAAAACTCACACAACACAAATTTATTACAATATAAGCACAAAATGCACAAATATATTACTATACAAGCACAAAATGCACAAATATTATGGTGATCGATTTCGGTGAACCACGCTCACGTTCCTCAGACCAGAGGGATTCACAAAAGAATGGAAAACGGTGTTCAACAACTCAATTTATAGGCCTATGATCACGTGACCCCATTATGAACACTTAAAAAAGAAAAATCCGATAAAGAACAAAAGAAGTATGTATCCCTCCAATTACAATGGGCCGTTTACACAAAGAGTTGGTAATAGATTTAAGAAATTCAATTTATCAGTAGCTTTTAAGACTTGTAATACTATGTCCAACATTTTACACCCGAATAGTGAAAGTGAAGATAAATTCAATAATTCAGGAATATATAGGATTAACTGTAATGATTGTAATATGTTTTACATAGGTCAGACTGTAAATTTTATCAAAAGATATAAAAACCATGTCTCTGCTTTTAAAAATAAGAAACCTGAAAGATCTAATGTAGCTAAACACCTTCTGAATTGTACCCACCGTTTGAATAAAATAGATGAAAATGTAGATATTCTAAAAGTTTGTAAGAAGGGTCGTAACATGAATGTTTGGGAAGAGTTATTTATTTTTAAAGAACAATGTAAGGATCGTGATAAATTAATGAATGAACAGGTTAATTTTGATTCCAAAATAGTTTTTTATAATGTATTTTCAGCGAATAAAAGAAGAGAAGTAACAGACAATAGGAATTAACCAATAATATCACAGCAGCCGCCATTTTGACGATTCCAGCCAATGGGGTCACGTGATCATAGGCCTATAAATTGAGTTGTTGAACACCGTTTTCCATTCTTTTGTGAATCCCTCTGGTCTGAGGAACGTGAGCGTGGTTCACCGAAATCGATCACTATAATATTTGTGCATTTTGTGCTTGTATTGTAATATATTTGTGCATTTTGTGCTTATATTGTAATAAATTTGTGTTGAAAGACATTTAATTGTACTGTTTTATTATAGATATATAATTTAACACAATATAGTGTGTAAATATCACCCCTAAAACTATAATATATACTAAAAGTAATTTTACTTTATATTTTCTTATAACTTGCAGATTATCAGAAAATAATCTGGCTTTGAAAGAAAGAATTTTAACAATATGATCTCTTCTTAATAAACTTAAATCAAAGATCAATAGAACAAATATAAATAATTTTAGTTTAAAGCTGGTTCATGATTGGTTTTTATTTCTATTATTTGCATTTACTCTTACTAATCGATTGTTGTATGTGAAACATTTAAGTGTGGTTGATTATTTTGTAGTCATATATGTCTGATAAAACATTTATCATAACTTTGATTTAACTCAAAATAGTATTTTTTTATTCAGTTTAATACATACTAGACTTAATTCTGGGCTAATTAAGGGTCTCTAATTAAACGTTTTACAGATAAGGAATTTACTGTCTCAAGAATCTTAACGACTATTAAAAATACGTCAATTTACAAATATGTTGCTCTTATTAAATTGGTAGAATTTCTAAGCATTATTTATATCTTTATAAATTATTTTTTGTAGGCTCTAAATGTCTGATTCTCTAATACATTATCTGCTTATAACATTAATTTATGTTAACAAAAATGCTCGGAAACTGAAGCCACTTTTCCACACAATTAAACACTCGGCAATTAATGCGAACTTCCCTACCCAAGAAAAATACTCCGCAACTAATTACTGAAATGGTACTAAACCGTTTTTGAAGATATTTGCCCCATTTGGAAGTTTTAATGTGAATTTAATGTAAATATGACTTAAAAGTCTGGTAAATGCCTTAAAAAACACTTAGCATTGCTCTTTGCTCTCCATGCCAGCTTGTTACAACAGTACAAATAGTAGTGTATAACATTTAGACTGTTGAAGAACGGAATTTCCTCATAGAACAAAGAGGGAATTGTTACATTGAGCCTTTTGGAGAATGGAATTTCCTCAGAGAAGGAGGGAGACGCGATGATTTGTTCTCCATGTCAGCCTGCCACTGAACAAAGAATGACTTGCTACACTAAACCTGTTGGAGGATGCCATTTCCACAGTGAATGAGGGAGACACGATGATTTGTTCTTCATGTCAGCCTGTCATAAAACAAAGTGTGAATTGTTACATTAAGCCAGTTGGAGTATAGAATTTTTCAGAAAACGAGGGAGACGCAGTGGTATGTTCTCCATATCAGCCTATCACTGAACAAAGAATGACTTGTTACACTAAGCCTGGTGGAGGATGACATTTCCTCAGAGAACGAGGCAGATGCGATGATTTGTTTTCAATGACATCCTGTCACAGAGCAAAGAATCCCGTAGTAAAGTTAAAATGTTGGAGGATGGAATTTCGTCCATTAGTGTTTATTTATAAATAAATAGATAACATATGACCCTTAATTTAAAAATGTACTACTCTATTTACTCAAATTATAAACACTATAAATACTCTTTGTGTATATTATCAAAGTTATGTTTAAATTTTAAAAGCTAATATTAAACTATACTAATTTTATTCAAAATAATTTCCTTAACTGACGACGAAATATGGACTGTGTTAATTTTTAGTGAGACGTCATTTGATTGAGGTTAGTTTTCAACGAGTTGCTATAGAAATGCATTGTGCTGATACCTCTCGGGGGCTCACGGAACTATTTGAGACTGCAAATTGAATCGAGTGAATGTTCAGCTGATTTCCTCATGTTAGTTGTTTCTCCATGTTCCTCCAACTCCTCATGTTCCTCCAGAGTTAGTTGTTTCCTCATGTGAAAACAAACTAGTAGAGCTGACCTACTGTCTAGCGTGTTGTTTTCGTTGTAACATAAATTTAGTTTATATATATATATATATATATATATATATATATATATATATATATATATATATATAGGCTATATTATATGTAAAAGTTAATAAAGTGTGAACTAATTTTGTAGTATATTATAAGCTTCGGGTTTTAAGGTACCAAGAAACCTTTGAGTTTGTAATATGTGTTGTACGTTTACCAGTTTACCGTAAGTTTTATAGATTATGGTATTTAAGTATTCAACATCCGATTATTACTTATTAGTTTTGTTAGTTTTCCTTTACTAATAAGTACTTATTAGCCATAGTTACTTTATTTCTAACTATGGCTAAAGTGGAACTGCTCTAAATTCTATAAACATAAGTAAGTTCTATAGGATGATGATATAACAGCCTATAGTGAAGAAGCTTGTTTGACACCACTATAAATAGATCAAGAAACCATGAGGTAAGAGAAAACCATGAGCACCGGACATACAGTATTAGCTGCAGTAGACCTAAATCCTCACTTGTCTACTAGATAACTTTCTAGGGAATCTGGTATTACCTAGTCATCCATCTGCAGAATTCTCAAAAACAACATTATGTTCCCGAACTACATTTCTTTGTATCAGGAATTATTAAAAAGATTATAATCCATACCTAATCAATTTTCAGTTTGGGCTCAAAATAACCGTAATTATTACGAGCATGTAAGTAATTTATGAAAGTAATCTTTTTCCTACTCATAGAAACCCCTATTGTAATAGTATTTTATCCAATAGAATATCACAGAAAGACTGAATAGTCATGGCTCAGTTAATGTTGTAATTTTTATCTAACATTTGGAGAGTTTGGAAATAAACTAATACATAGTCTACAGTTTAAATCTTGGAGTCCACAATAATACTATACAGGCACTGTCATCAATGCAAAACCTTTGACGATTTGCAAACTAACGCTTTGATTTACAACAGGTTAAGCATATACCATGAACCTTCAAATAAGTACGTAAATGGAATTTACCTAATTTAATTTTTAATTTTTCTATAACATCTAAGAATTACTCTCTCAATATATTTACTATTGTATTTTATTTTAACATTCGTGTTTTATCTAAATAAACGTATCAATGGAAAATCACATCTCCAATTCATTGAAAGTACACATTGACTGAAGAAACAACATGTGATAGCTTTATGATATTCGCATGATTAAAAGTTGACAAATCCGCAAATTTCTTGTTTTTGAACAACACAGTCAACTTTTATTTCACTTGACATGTTTTATGACATTACACTTTAACGGCTGTAAACTTAAAGTTTGTTCTGGCTTGTTACAACAGCTTCTGTTCCACTAGACATGTTCTATAACATTACACTTTTACGGCTGTACACTTTAAGTTTGTTCTGACTCGTTCTTGGTTTAATTTATGCGTTTTCAGAAAGTATTTTATGGACTTCAGATAGCAATTTATGGATTTCCGAATTTCTTTGTCAAATCATTACTTTGCATGAGTCAACTTGGATATGAGTGTATAATGTCTTTATTTTCAAATATAATAACATACATTTCTAAGATTCGTTCTAAGTGTTATTTTATCCATACCAAATTACAATTTTTACGTTCACCGGATCTGCATTGTGTGTTTATATATTAATTAACATATTTTTATATATTATGTTATATTATGCTATATATTGTACCCTTATATTTTTTTTTATTAAAAACTCATTACACAACATGTTTCGACTTTCAGGTCATTTTCTAGTGTAAATTTAAATAGTTGAGTATATAATAATTTTTAAAATAAAATTGTAAAACATGTGGTTTTTGTAAATATTGATGAATATGGATAAGGTTGGTGATTTTTTTAGTTATAAATTTTAATGTATCGAATTTAATATTTATATTAATATTATAATAATTATATAATAATATATAATTAATAATTCCATATTCATCAATATTTACAAAAACCACATGTTTTACAATTTTATTTTAAAAATTATTATATACTCAACTTATTTAATTTACACTCAGAAAATGACCAGAAAGTCGAAACATGTTGTTGTTAATGAGTTTTTAATAAAAATAAATATAAGGGTACTCAGTTTAATTTTATTACATCCTAAAATACGTAAGTAGCCCTAATTTTAACTTTATATGCTATATATTATATGTTTATATATTAATTAACATATTTATTTTATACCTTTTATAAATTAATATGTTATTTTTTATTACAAAGCCAAGCTATATCAATTCATTGATTATACTATAGAATATACATACTCTACCTGAATTGAGCTGTATTAAAATTAAAGTTATTTATCCTATAATAATATTTTTGTACTAACGGTATCAATTAGTTCGACAGTTAAATTCATGATATGTAATTTCACCATAACATTTATTTATCTCCTAATGTTCACCCAACCTCTTCTTATTTACTGCATGAAGAATAAATATACTTATATTTATACTGTATACACTAGTGGTGTAGTGCTGTAACCCAGCTACTTGGAACAAAGTGGTACGGAGATTGTAAACGATAGGTTCTGTGCTCGGCCCGAAATACTTACATGGCGTCCGCTCAACGGTTGCTATCAGCGTGGACAATACTAGAGAAGTCTGGGTTGTCTATGTTGGATAGTAGTCAATGTTCAGATGTTTTGTAGAGGAGAGAACTGAGTATCAGGCTTCTCAATTGGCTGAAAATCAGAACAGAAAACGTGGTTTGGAGTCCACGTTAATCTGTAGGTGCCTTAGTTTATCTGGATGTTTGGATATTTATAAATAGATTTTTATGAGGAACAGTTGAACTCAGTGATCAACAAGACTATTCAGTTCATCCAAATTAATCTAACATCAATATAATCATTAATATTATAATATATGAAATACGCACAATTGTGTCTAAGATATTGAGAGTATAATAAATAAACCAGCTAAAGCGTGATAGCGTCGTTCATTATTATAAATACATGAACAACTACATAACTTATAACAATGTGCAGGAATGTGTACACCCACTAATAAAATTTACTTGTAAATTATAATTTATTAGTTATTTATTTACAGTACAAGTAAACGTCACACAACACACATTTATTACAATATAAGCACAAAATGCACACACACACACACACACACACACACATATATATATATATATATATATATATATATATATATATATATATATATTACAGTACAAGTACAAAATGCATGAATATTATGTTGATCAATTTCGGTGAACCATCGATTCTTTTGTGAATCCCTCTGGTCTGAGGAAGGTGAGCGTGGTTCACCGAAATCGATCACCATAATATTCGTGCCTTTTGTGCTTATATTGTAATAAATTTGTGTAGTGTGACGTTTACTTGTACTGTGTATGTACCAACACGTATTATGCTAATTAAAAAAAATTCATAATTTATGTTATTTACATAAAATTAAGCGTGTCCATATAGTGACAAAATAAAGTAATTCAATTTATTACCAGAAATGTTATCAATCATTCTTCAAGCACTTTGATCTGATTCAAACTGGATAACGTAATCAAGACTATTTGCTTTTATCGTTCAAAGTTAAGAACAAACTTTATAAAGAGAAGACATTAACATTACATTTTATAACGCGCAAAGAAGTGCTTTCTGTGTTTTCTCATCCCTCGTATAATAGTAAGATTTACAAGTGTAGACTTTTGCCAGGTAAAGATAATGCCTCCTTCAGAATGCTAATGAAAGGCTTTGAAAAGTATTCTTGATTAGGTAACGCAGTTAGAGTCGCAGCGTATTTCGTTATTACCAGAGAAGTTTAACACAATATTCTTACCTTTGTGTAATTCATTTTGCTTGAGGAAATAAACCATCAAAAAAGCTGAATACAATTTATCCATGCTACTTAAGCATATCATTAAGGTAAATATTTAAACAAATTATTTGAGCACAATTAATGAAAATGTTTATAGGCTAATGTAAACCATTTTTTTGGTAAAGAGGAAGAATTAAAAGGTACAAGTATCAACTTTAGGCCTACTAATATTTGAATAGGAAGAGCGCTGTTGAGAAATTTATACATATAAGATGAGATCGGCGTGTTTTACATTATCCCATTATTCGCTGAGATACAACTGAGGATGCCACATCATACTAGGGGCGAAACGTCTGGTTAATTTGTAAATAATGTACATAGCACCTTGACGTGGATGTCACCGGAAAATGTAGATTCTAGTTATGACACCGTCCGCTTCAGCCTAAGTTCTAAAATGTTATACATTACATGTATTAAAAATAACCAAAGAAAACTCATTGTATATTAAACTTTCAATCATTTAGATATCGACAAGAACCAAACTATTATATTTAAACTGAAGTAGTTCTTTTGACAAAATAACACATCCTCAGGCACAACCAGTATTTACTATTATAAAATTTAAAAAAAAATTTTTATAAACCATAGTATAAAACATGTTAATAGTTACAATTCAATTGCATAATTAATCTCGTAAACTCTATAAGATTATCGAAACAAAATACTATTGGTAACAACTATCTACATGGAGTCAGGTGTGTGTGTGAGGTTAGTGGGGTAAGTTTGAAATTAAACTGAAAGATAAACGGTAAAGATAATGAATTTAAAGCTTATCTTTAAAGGCCGATCACGTATTTAAATTTTATTTGGGTTTGTTTTAGTTGCTAAACCATACAATATTTCACGCAAAACTTTCTCGTATATTAGTTTAACTAATATAAATTCTGTAATATCTAAATATTATTTATACGAAGAATAAAATTTATAAGTTTTACAGAATACTTAGTGTTTTACAATTATTTATCACATGAGTCAAAACTATAGTACATTATGTTGGTCATATCAGATAAATTTGAAACACAATTTCCATTTACTTCTCCCTGCCAGTGCATTTCATCCCCATCTCCAGCTACTCCTATTGTGTGAAGGGCTTCCCACACAAAAGGCTAAATAGTCAGTCATTTGGGATTACTCCAACTCTGCGAGAGTTTTGTGATTGATGTTGGCAGACCACTTATCTCAATTAGGCCCAGCTAAAAGTCAACTTTAATATTTTAAATATAGCTTTTAACTTGCTATTTATATTTAATATTTTCTAGTAACTCTGTCCATTGGTATTTATAACAAATATTGACAGTTGAGTTGAATGGTGATTTCTATGATAGGAGTAGGCTATTCCGTAAACCTGTATACTTGCCGTGAGAGACGGAATGTCCAGTGATCACCTGCGTTAAGATCGGAAACGGTATCGATATAATAGGCCACCAAGCCTATACATGCCTGCCAAAGCCCACCCTGATATCTGACGCCCACTCACACATTCAAGTACGGTGGTACTGGCCACCCTTCCAATCAGCCATATAACTACAAGTACTGTCATATTGACCCCCCTTAAATCACCCGTTCACGTAGGGTGGTATTGACCGCTCTTTCAATCAGCCACACAAGAACTGTCGTATTGACACCCCTTAAATCACTCATTCACGTACGGTGGTACTGGCCACCCTTCCAATCAGCCATATAACTACAAGTACTGTCATATTGACCCCCCTTAAATCACCCGTTCACGTAGGGTGGTATTGACCGCTCTTTCAATCAGCCACACAAGAACTGTCGTATTGACACCCCTTAAATCACACATTCACGTACGGTGGTACTGGCCCCCCTTCCAATCAGCCATACAAGTACTGTCATATTGACTCCCCTTAAATCACCCATTCACGTAGGGAGGTAGTGACCCTCCTACTTATCCACGTGAATCTTCCTTTACCTTATTATGTGACTGATAACGAGTCTATTGACTTTAAATTTATACTCCAATGATCGATCTTCATTTTCGATTTTAATTGCTAGTATAATACATTTTTATTTATATAATCACAAGCATTCAAGGCTTCAAACCAATGAGTGGAATACATTTATCTGAACTAATGTGGTTTATCGATACGGAGAGTTTGATTTATTTTAATTTAAAACTTCATTTTTTAACATAACCATGTACAAATCGATATATCTCACTCAAAATATGACTAGACTTTAGGTGTTCAGTCGATGCATGATTGACGTCACTCAAACCACCACTCTCACATGTCATGGGAGTTTTTCACCATTTAAATGAAAATAACAATATATCAACTGTATATCAGAATGAATTTTGAATTCCATACAAATAAAAAAATACTCAATAATTTTAAAGATTCATAGCTTTACTAGCATTCTGAAAGTAATACATTATTAGGGAAATAGCTTACACATATCCTTCATTTGGAACTGTGGCATACTCAATTAATGTAGTATATTCATTTGTACAAATTTAAACTGTACACAATTTGAAGGATATTATAGTCTTAAATCAGGTTAAAATGGAAACATGTTGCAGAATTAGGGGAAAGAAAGGCTAATTAATCTATTTTGCTTGATATGTCCCAACAAACCCCAATGAGAACAAAATAAAATATATTAATGTAAGGTAAAAATGACATATATAACTAATAAAATAAATAAAGAATATTAATTTTCTTTTTCGAAAATGTTACTTCCAGCAATCTAAAATAACGAAAGTTCTTAGTTAACGAAAAGTAATAATTGTGCTCGATTGCTTATGAAGAGGTTTATATCCCGTTGATCAAAGCTATGAGTCTGTATATTCCGGGGGCTGTAAGTCGAACACAATGTGATGAGGTAGAATTGTGTACTCACCCCATTGTTGGGTGCCCTTCCTGTTCTTGAGTTAAACGTTTACATTCTTACATATAAAATAAACTCGGAAGTAAAATTATATACATTTGTTGATAGTATACTGAAAGGTATTATATTGAAGTAGGTTAACTTGTCGTCACTGAACCAGTTCATTAAACTATTCAGTAATTAAGTGAATGTAAAAGTATGTATAGTGTAAATGTTATACTTATTTCTTCAATATTTGTTCAACTATGGTCTCCACAATTCTAATAGATTACCATTATGTGTTAAAAACTATATTAATAAATATGTAATTGATGGAAAGAGGCTTTTTATGTGGAATAAGGAAGGATGTCTGGAGTTATGTAGAATGTTAGCAATTTGCAAAAATTACATATATTTTATAAAAGTTTAGAAATATAAGCTCCCTTTACGTAGTTTAATAAAATGTATTAACATATTACTCTTTATGGAGTGATGCTTAAAATTTTTTTATGAAAGGCGTCTGGCATTTTGTGAAAAGTGAACAGCTTTATAATATTGCAGCGTTTAATGTTTGCACCCAGATGTTTAGTCAATAAAATATTCACTTTAAAAGAATACAGAAAATATACACTTTAAATGAGTGATTTGTATACATTTGCAAAATGTAAACCAAGAATATGACACTATAAAACAATAATTACTATTATCTATTTCTTAATTCCTACTACTCTTTTAATTGAAATATAATTATAAATAAAAAAATTATATTGATATATAATCTGTTCATTCAACTCTAAACTAAATTTATACTATTATACATACAAATCTTTTATCTCGGTAAATAGTTAAACAAGATACAGTCAAAGAGTTCCCGGAATCGATGTCCAGAGACACACAGCGTGGTTGCCGGTTGGAATTTCGTCGTCTATCGGTTATTAATACTCCTGGAGAAGGGATATACTGTAGATAGCGTGAGTATCACCCAGCCGCCACTGTTCCTCCGTGGAGATCACTTTTCGTGTATTTGCGTGTTTAAATTGTCGCGTTTAAAAAAAGAACAGCTAAAAAACATTAAATTCTGTTTTTTACTTCAAAACTTATCTTCTAAGACACTTAAAATATCAATTCAAGCATACGGAATTAAAGCAAAGAAGAAAAGCCAATTTTACGAAAGGGTAAAGCGTTATCTCGAAGGTCGCATAAACATTGAAGATGACTCTCGTAGTAGACGCCATTCAACTGCAACCACAGATGACAACATTGAGCGAGTTCTTAGTATATTCTTAGTATAGTATAGTATATACAACATCTTAGTATTTTGTATCAACTATTTATTAACTTTGATCTCGATTAATATAAATTCATTATGTTTATATCTATGCAACCTCAAAACGGGCTTTGCCTTGAGTTGCAATATTGTCTCTTTCATATATGTGTATTTAGTAAAAGTGTAATGTATTGTATGTTTGGAAGAACAATATACCATTTATTAATATTATAGTTCCACAAAATGTCCATGCAAACTGAAAAATAACAATTGATGATAACGTATATAAGGTAAATTTATCCACACAAAAGCTCTTAGGCACTTACGAGATGTCATTAGGAAGAAACGGCCTAAGAAATTCCTGAAAACAATTGTATTTTGCTGCATGACGATACCCCTGCACATCGATTCTTGTTAGTACGTAACTACCTAGTCAAGCACCGCGTTACCACGCTAGAAATCCTCCACATTCGCTTGACCTCATGCCGTATACACGCTTGATTTCTTACTGTATACACGGTAAAAACATCAATAAAATTAAATCGATTTGCAGGTGTCAGTAAAAATGAGATAAACGTATTGAAATAAATTTTAATAAGTAAGTGTCAAAAGTGTTTTGATCGTCTGTATGATTGTAGGGACAAGTGTATTGCTGTAGGAGAAGAGTATTTTGAAGGAATATAGGTTTGTAAGATTTTATCTTTGTCCAATAAACATATATTTAAACCAATTCCGGGAACGTTTTGACTATACCTTGTAAGTTTTAAGACATTACCAATGTAAATTAAGATAAAAATGATATACCATAAAATCAATGTTCTAATTGGATAAAATTACGTGAATCGTATTATTTATATACCTTTTAAGTGATAGCATAACATTAATTCTTTAAAAATTAATTTTTATTTATATATCGTTTTAAAAAGTCAATTTTACTATGTATATTCAATGAATAACAATGAATGCCTACACATTCCACGAAAAATAATTAAAGCAAAACTAACATCCGTAGAGTAACCAACTTGTTTTGTAGTTAAGGCTTGTTAAATTTTAAATGACAGTCGATAGTTTGTTCCAGGTATTTCACAGTTTCCCTTGACATAACTATCATTGAGTGATAACGATGTTCAACAAAACATGGACTTTTTAACACGTAACAATATGCCAGTATTATTACGTTAGCAAAGCGTACCTGCTTAAAAAAATGTTTTAATTTTATAAATAAAGATGTATTATGGTGCTAAACTGATTTTACAATGCATGTTTAAACTTATTTATTTAATTTTGTTTTTTTTTTTTTTTATTTGGTAATTGTTAAGCACCTAATAACGTTATAAGTGGTAGCAATAATTATGCTGCATATTTCTTTGAACTCGTTATTAGATCGTTATTAGAAAAAAATATTTACAATATAAATAGAGTGATTTTAAAGTACTCGTAATTGCATTGAAGAAGAAATATTTATCGCGACGCATGCGAAAGTGTTGGACCGACAGTAAAAATACAAATAGAAATTGAGTCACTTTGTGTATCGTTAACAATCGTAATAATAAAACTGATTGATCGCTAACAGGAGTGAAATTTCAAATTACGTCTATAGCCGATCCTCCTTTGACGTACAACATTGTTGTTGTGTTGCCTAATTGATGTAGGAAAATTAAACATATTTTTACAGTCATGTATGATTATTAAAATCTGTTTTTTCAATCTTAAAATTATTAGGAAAAGTACGTTATCATAACTTTAATAACAGTCAAAGAGGTGAACTAAAGTAGAACACGTCGTGATAATTGGCTGTTGGTGAGAACAAACAGAAAGATGAGAATCGTATGTAAACGTTACTTTCCCTCAGGGTTTACGGTTAACAAACAGTCAGTGGTCATTACATCTACATTGGACTCTGTTCCATCTGTTCTGTTTGTCGATAACATGATTTAATATAAATTTTTGTCAGGAATAATACCTAACTAAAAGACACAGTTTCCCTTACCTGGTTTAAACAGCCAATTATTTTTTATATTCTCCCTGAACTAACAATTTCACTTGCCACCTAATGTTATGTAATTTTTCATACTGGCGATGTAATATTAAAATAAAGGTTACAACTTTATTTTTGAACGTTCATTTTTAATATTTACCATTTTTGAGAGAAAACATAATTGTGTAGTGTCCTTTGATGCACATTTTAAAAACATTTTTTGTGTTCTTTCAAAATTATTTTTCATATAAAAATAACCATTGTTCTAAATGACAATTCTTTTTAAATAAAGCATAAATGTCGGGAAAAATTTGAGTCACAGGGCACTAAACAAACTTATCCTAAAAGGCATATAAACATTTGAAATACATATGTAAATAAATTTAATCATGAAACGTTTCCAAGTGGAGTAATGTTGCACTGAAAAATTCTGCTGTCAGCTACTTATTACTGGCACTGTCTGGTAGACAATGTGGAAGGAGATTCAACTGCTACGACTGTTCAATTGACAAAACAGTTTGGAGATGGATGGAAAGGCTACAACTGATTTTATATAATTTAAGGATTTTTTATATTATTGACCGTAAACTTTACTATATAACATTAACGTTTTTACCCGTCCTACAAAAGTGTGTTTCGTTTGACGTTCACACCGATTTTGCTTTACTTTACAAGTAACGTTCTATTTTAACCTCATTTCATAACGAGCTATCCCAAAGGATACAATATGCCATCTGAAGGTACATCAAGCAATACACGTAATCCCACAACCCATGAAGGGGATATATGTGTCCCTCCCACCAACAACAACTGAGTCAAACTTTCGGATTTTGTGAAAATCTTGATGTTACCATAAAAAAGTCAGTTTTCATCTTATTTTACGGATTTGAATGATGATGTGTTACTTGAAGAGTCTTTTACAATAATTAAACACATTATGTAAAACAAATTATTAAGTTTAATACACGTATTCTTTTGTACTTTTGATCTAATTCATAAATTAATTGAATCCTTTTTGCTTCACATATCTAAAGAAATAAAATATGTATACAAATTCTAAGAGATAATTTACGGTATCGTTGTTTTTTCATTGTAGCCAAAAAAAAATTGTGGTATTTTGGGACTTTACTTTTATCAGGTATCAGATATTTGTTGTGATATTTTTGTCAATATTGTAAACCTTTCAAAAAATACAACAACAGTTGGGAATATAAATATTTGGGTTGTTTAATGCACTCATCCATTAACCTTAAAAACAATGAAATCCGATTGTACCCAATCCCCTCCCCTATATACATACATTAACTTTATGAACATGAAGAACATTTCACAAGGAAATACGACTAACGGAAAAATCAGAAACGAATCCTTACGTAAAACATTTATGAGCGTTTTGGGGTTTTTAGAGGGTTTACTATATCTCGTTTAGTATTATTTATTTGTTAAACTTAATAATTTTCAAAAACAGCAGCATTTTTATATATGTGGGAAAACATTTACTGCTGATTGACTTTGAATTTCAAAATAAAACAGCAATGTTTTTGTTATTGGGCGATCTTATGACACGTTTCAAATAATGTGATGAGTCAGGTAGTTTTATGTTTTACAAATTGCTGTAACTAGTATCTCTAATAACATGAACATCTTTTAAGACATCTTCATATTTATTTTAAATAAAATTATGTTTTATCAACTATCCGGGTTAAGTTCTGCTTTATCCGTAATAAATAATTTATAAGTAATAAAGAGAACCTTCATAGGTATTTCCTGTAGTTTCAATCAAAATAGTACAGAGCTTCTTATTACTTCCTTCAATTTGTGCTTAAGGAAGTAATATAAGTATTAAAGCCAATTATATTAAACGTTTTTATGTTTTATTAAAAAACAAAGTATTTGACAAAACTTCAATACATAATTAGTGACCTGGATTCCCAATATCTATAATATATTGTATTTTTTGTTAATTTTGTACAGTTCATAATGTGGTATTTGTCCATAAAATCACATGAATTACATAAAATTCAATTTAGATTTTCATGTATTCCGAATTGTTCATTATTTGGGATTCTGTATTGGGTGGTAGGTTTCGGATGTCATGTTAGGAAGAGATCTGAGTATCAGGCTTGACAATAACCTGGAAACCATATCAATACTACGTGTTTCAGATTCCACATAAAACTGCAGTTCTCTTAGTTTCTCTCAAAGTTGGGCTATTAACTAATTTACGCTGTCACGTACAGTCGACTATAATTATGAATGATTGCTACTTGTTCATCTACACTTATCACATTCATTCACATATTATATTCACCTACATCTGAAATATGATGTCTTACTAATAATAATAAACAAATGATAAAGGACAAGGGCAATAGGCAATGAACAATGAAAAATGAACACGTGGCATATTCGAACTGTGAATAGTAAATAGTGAATAAAGCATGATGAATGAAAGCATAGTGAATAATGAATAGTATAAATAATATGCCGCTATGGGAGTTTTACAGAATTAGGGGAGTATCTCAGGCACTAGAAATTTCCACCGAAACAATGAGAGATTTGTATTTATTCATTTAAGGAAAAGAATCTTATATCTTTAAGAACCAGTTCAGTTTATCGTACTAGTTCTGAGCATGATCCCAGGTTTTTTTTCAAACAGTAATATTCCAACACTGCCCATTCTCTAAAAATAAAAGAATACAAACAAATGTCTCACAGTAAAAGTTTATTACAATGTAAGTAGAAAATTTACAAATAAATTTGCTGTCGAATTCCAAAAACCACGTTTACCTTGCGCAGAGCAGACGAATTCATAAACATTTTTACATCTTGTACTTATATTTAAAAAAAACATGTATTCTGTTTTTATTTCAATGCCCCTAAAACGTAATCAGCTACAAAAAAAATTTAATAAAATACATTTAGTTCTCCAGTTTGGAACAACCACATTTAACCCCACAGATATTCAATTGTAAACAGGCCCACCAATTGGTAAAAATTAATTTAAATTCAAACAAATAAAAAACCCTTGATTAAAAGGAAAAGGATATGTTAATTAAAAAATAAAAAAAAATATTTAGCGAATTTTTAAAAATAATATTTGAAAAATGTGGGCAAGTAAGAGCCCCCAAAAAGAGAACGGGGGGACGCCTATTTTTTAATACAATGACGAGTTTTCAAAGAAATAAACAAACAACGCCTTTTTACTTTTCATAAACAGACATGCGTAAAACGTGCGCCTTTGGACGAGTCAAAAATAGTCCAAAGAAAAGGGGGTCCCCTGTACAAAAACAAATGACTAGCCCAAAGGATTGTCTAACTCACGGTTTTCTCACGAGAGGCCATTCCCGGAGCGAGCCGGTTGGAATACGAAATTTAAAAAATACAAAGGGGAAAGAAGAGGGGTTTATTGGTTTAAGAAAAAAAGGGGGGAGAAACACGCAATTTTTTTGGGGATGTTGGACAGGGAACGAAAACGGCTAAGCCTCTTTTCATTTTTTTTCTGATTAAAGTGCAACATATTTGAAGGGGCCCACAGGATTCGTATTAAATTAAATTTTTCTCAAAAAAATGTTTAGTTAAACAAATTAAATCTTTTAAAACAGTTAACAGAAAGTCAATAAAGGAATAAATAAATTATTTTGTTTTTAGATTAAATTTTTTATATACAGCTCAAGAAATCAATGTGCAAAGCTAATCTTAGAACTTTAAAATTTATAAATTGAAAAATTTCCCTTTAAAATTTTTTACTTAAATTCTTGTTAAGTCAAAGTTTTGGAAGTAAATCTTCAAAAAAAATTTTGAAAAAATGTAATAAAGATTTTTTGTAAAAACATTTGTTTCATTAACTACGTCATCTCACCGATTTACCGCCTTCGACCCTGGATCAATTTAAGAGCAATCATGCAATAATTTAATGATTTTTCTTTTAAATTAAATAAATAAAATAAAAAGTAACAACCTCTTAAAAGGGTAGAAGGTTAAAAAATTGCCCCCCCAAAAAATTTGGGATAAAAAAAAAAAAAAATTAAAAATTTTTTCTGTTTTTAAAAAAAACCATTGATTAATTTAATCAGTAATTAAATTAATAAAATTAAAAAAAAGAAAAATTTTAAGAATGGCGCTAGAACGTGAGGCGCAATAAAAAGGGTTACAAGAAGGCCCCACAAGTGAGACGACGAGTATAAGTATAAATTTTAATCTTTTTAAAAAAAAAAAAATATTTAAAAAAAAAGAATTATAATAATTGTTCAACATTAGTAAAAAGAACCTGAATTCATGTAAATTTCTTTAGTTTAATCAATTATTGAGTTGAAAATTGAAAGTGTTATAGGCTAGGCTATATGATAAAAGAATAAATTAAAAATTTTTAAATATAGGCCTATCTTTTTTAAACTAAAAAATTTTAAAGAAAGAATTATAATAACTTCATATTTTGTACTTGATAAAATTTGAAAAAATAACAATGGCAAAATAAAACAGTGGAAGGCACGCAGGGGGGACCCGTGACCCCGTGTGTCTTTGAGCATAGTTAGGGAATAACAAAAATAAAAATAAAGTAATCTAGGGAAATTTGGGCCAGAATTAAATAGAGAAGACCACTTCCAGAAAAAATGGAATGCTAGTGAAAATAAATGTAAACTAGTGTATAAATCTAAAAAAAAATAATTTTGAGACCAAACTAAATGAAATGAATACAAATTTGAAAAATTTAAAAATTGATAGGGTAAGATGAATAGAGAAAATAATGTGAAATTAATGACTTAAAAAAAGAATAAATAAAAATAGACAACTTGAAAGTAAGTTAAAAACAAGTAAAAAATAGATGAAATAAAGATAGTGAAACAAAGGGTAATGAGTAAATGAAATAAATAAGTTGAAAATAAATTATGAGAAAAGAGGTTAATGTTGTGTATGAGAGAGAACAAAGATAGGAAAGAACCTTAAAAAAAAAATTGATAAGGACGCCTATTGAAAATAAGATAAGTTCTGTTGGATAAATAATGAATAAATACCAAATGGAAGCAGTTTGAGGTTATTTAGGAGGTCAGGTAGAAGATAAAGCAAAAAATAAAAAAGTGAACTTAAATGAGAAAATAACATGAGAGTAGTTTTGATACTAAAAAAAAACAAATGAAAAAAATGCTAAACTTGATAAAATAATGTAAGGTTAATGAAAAAAGGTTGAGATAAAAGAAGTAAATAATGATGTATAGGTCTGGACAAAGAATCTAAATGAAAGCAAATGAGCACAAAAAAAAAGTTGAGGGGAAGGGAGTACTAAGAAACTTTGTCAAAAAAATAAAAAAGTAAATGTAGTTTTGTTGAGTATGAGCTAGATGAACACTTAAAAGCAAATGCAACACCAAAGAGATAGGCTTGAATTAAAATAGTAAAAATCAGTAGGCCTAAAAAAATATGAAAAAAAAACCCAATAGGGTACTAAACCAGTGTTAGATAATAAAGTGGAACAAATAAACAAAACCCAGCACTTGGAAACTTTTAATTTTTTGAAATGTAGTAGATGACTTCAAATTCAAGAAAAAAAAAACTAAAACAATCAGTAATGGTTAAAGAATTGAATGATTCTTAAAGTTTGAATGGAATCATAAATAAAAAAGGGGGGCCTAAAAAAACAAAAGGAAGTTAAAAATAATGATGGGGGTGAAAATTTTTGACATGGGGGATTTGAAACAGTGATGGATACTATAAAAATCTCATGCTTCTCAAATTTAAATAAAAAAAGAAAAAATAAACCAGTGCTCTCGGAAATCATTTGCTCAAAAACAAAACTAAAAAACTTAGTGTTCAATAAAATATGTCTAAAAAATGTTAAGTATAAATAAATAGAAATTGAAAACCAAATAACTATAAGATAGGGGGGTTGAAATAAAAAAAAATAAAGAAAATGAAAGGAAAATTTTTAAAATAAAAAATTTTTAAATATCTTTAATAAAAAAACAAATAATGGCCCCTGTTGAAAATTATAATTTGCCAGAAGGTGAATTTGTGATTAAATAGGAGATTTAAATATAACATTGAAAAATGGACTTTAATTTTAAAAACTTAAATGATAAAAAATACTTTAATGGAAAATACTTTTAAAAAGGAAAAAAATATCTACAAAATATAGAAATTTTGGGTAGGCCCTAATTAAAAAATTTGTGAAAAAGAAAAATAACCAGAGATTTTTAATGAATTGAAGATATTAAATGAAAAAGAAACTTTGATAATAATATGTGTTAAATGAATATAACACTAATAATAAAATGATTTTTGGGGGAGAACGAGAAGTTTGAGGAGATGTTTTTTAGAGCTCGTTTTATAATCCGAATTTTATATTGAATATTTTAAAATAATAACCTAAAATGAGTAAAAAAGAAAGAAGTATGGGATTTTCTAAAAAATATTTTTGGCCATAACCCAGGATACATAAATAAAATATGAACCAAAAAAGCAAAGCTAGGTTCACATAAATGAAATAGGGGGATAGCCATCTTGAAAACTTTGTATGTAACGGGTTTAAAACTAACAATTAATGACTTGTTTAAAGTTTATGCTAAAAAAATTTAAAATAAAATATGATAGACTCAAAGAAAGTTTTAAAACATGATGAATAAATTTAAATGTAAAGTAATACTTTGTTTTTTTTAACTTTTTTAGTTATAATTTAATATAATCCAAAGACACCTGTGTACACTCTGTTAAAAAAATGAAAGGGGAATTTCTTTACAATAAAGTGTTATTGTAATTTGTTTTTTCTTATATTAAAGACAAAAAAATATAAAACAATGATAAAAGAAAAATTATGTGAACCAAGCTGATTTAGGGAGATTGTTTAAACTACCCCCGTTAATATAACTTTTTTTTGTCCATTTTTGAATCCAACTGGTAAATTTTTCCATGTATGTTAGACTAAAATTAAGATTTTTTAAAAAACCTTGATTTACAAATTGTTTTTTTCTTATATGAATACTATCAAACAACAATCATATGATCCCCGGATGTGTTTAAACTAAAGTATTTAAGGGATTTTTTTGAAAAATATTTTTTTATAATATTGGTGTTCTTATATTAAAAAGAAAAACAGATGAATATAATTCTGAAATGTTTAATAATTATTTAAAAGAAATAAATGTAGAAAGTCAATATAAAATGATTTTATAACGTGTATATAAATTCGATTTTGACTCAAAAATATGTATTGTATGTACTTTTATAAATTTTCATGACTGATTCAAAGATATGGTGCAAAAATGTAAAAGGAGATGCTTTATAATACTTTTTAATGCAATTGTGTAAGTTGATGTTGAAAAAACTCAAATATGTCATTGTATATGCTATTATAGTGTTTAGATGTTTAATCATATAAGAATTTTATGAAGGGGGAATAGCCCGTGTTAATAGCAGACGATTCGCATATTACAACATCCTTCCAAAATTCTAAATTCTTTAACCCAAGTCTCTATTTCACACAAAGGCACAGTAATCAGTTTCAGGTGTTGGGTTAAACCTTTACAAAAAGCGTCTAAAAAACTAAAAGCTTACAGGATCTTTTCATGGCAAGTCCCCTTTCCCCACAGTCATGTTACAGACACCCTGATTAGTACTTGATAATAATATGATAAAAAATGAATTTGATATAAAATGTGATTGTAAATTTTTGATAAAAAAAAATTGCCCCAAAGTTATGATAATTTTTGTGTAAAAATTTATTTTTCAATGAGCAAGAATAATAATAAAAAAATAATTTTATGAATGAAAGATAATAGTAAATATGACATTATTCTATAATAATAATGAAAAAAACATAATGAGTTATTTGAAAAGTTACAAATTCAATAAGAATAAACATAAAATTTTTGGGAAAATTTTAAAAAAATAATGAAATTATTTCAATATGTAAACTTGAAATATATCAAAAACAACATTAGTAAAATGTATGAAAAAAATAAAGTTTTGTACACAAGTAATATGGGGGGATACACAAGTAATAATAGACAATATGAAAGTGATTAAACAGGGGTATGTTTAAAAGTTTGGAAAAAAAATTTTTTCTTCAATTAATTGCTGAGCAATAAAAAAAAGATATTGCTGTAATTTAAAACCTGTGTTTAATTGTTATTTTATTTTTAATACAAAAGGTAACCAAAATGAAATAAATAGGTAAAATGATTTTGTGAAATAGAACCATGAAACTAGAAATTTTGTGAAAGACACGAATGGACTGAAGTACCCGTGGTTCCCCCGAGGGGGGCGGAGGACAACGGCGTACCATCAGAGACCCTTGACCGGGGGATGTCAACCCCGGAACACACAAAGGTGGGTGATTAGCCCATTGACCCCCCACATACACTAACTGTCTGCAAACCCAGAACACCCTTATACTCGAGAACAATAACTTTTGCATCAACCATTGGTACATAAGACAATATTTGTTTTTTATTCAAGCCCCCCAACTCTAACCTTTTAATTAACAACTTCAGAACTTTAAATTTTGGTGTTTCCAAAATATAAAACCCAAAATGAATAGGAGGCAAACCATAAAAAAAATTTCCCAAATGAAACTTTTTAAAATTCTAATAAAAGTGCATTTTTAGTAAAAAAAGTGGGTGCTTTATATACACTGTAAGGCTCAAATAAAGCCCCAAAGACAAGACCAACCATTTGAAAATATTAAATAATGTTTCAAAATTCATGAAACTTTTTCAAAAAAAATTTTAGAAAAATATTTAAACAAAATACCGTTTAAATTTTGAAAATATAGATAATTCAAAAAAATTGTAACCATGAATAATAAAATAAAAAAAAAATGAAATACAAATAATGAAATAAGTAATGAAGAAAAAAACAATTTTA
Source organism: Stictocephala bisonia (assembly GCA_035578905.1). NCBI lineage: Eukaryota > Metazoa > Arthropoda > Insecta > Hemiptera > Membracidae > Stictocephala > Stictocephala bisonia. The sequence goes on along the minus strand of JAQJVL010001371.1, from coordinate 124,399 downwards.
TTAATTGACAATTTTATTATATTCTTGAATAATATAAAAAAAAATTAAACTTTTTTAAAATGTTGAAAATTTTTATATTAATTACAAAAAGACTAATAATCAGAAAAATTGCATCAAAAACAGACTAATTAATGTGTCTATTTTTTATTATAAAAAATAATTTAAGCTATGCTTTTATAAAATAAGAATTTATAACCATTATTGAATTACTAATTTTTATGAAAATAAATTTGGGAATAAATGGTGTACAATTTTAAAAATTGATAAATTTTTTTTTTTAAAGATAAATGTTTAAAATGTAATTGGGATTGATAATATAAAGTAAAATATATGACTTGTTGATATTTAAAATGTATTGGATAATATTTAATGGTAGGTAAACTGACTTGATAATGTTAAGATTTGTTTTAGATGTGATGAGTTAGTTGAGAATGTTAGAGGTTGTGTAATGATAGAGAATTTATAAAAAATAAAAGAAGGGTTAAAGGGTTGAAAAAGGATTTTAGAATTTAAAAATGGGTAATGGATTGATAATAGGTTACAGCATTAAAAGAAGGTTTAAAGGAATGAAACAGAATTTTAGCAATTAAAGAAGGATTAAGGGTCGAATATGGATATTTAGAATTTAAAGACGGATTAAGGTTTGAATATGAAAAATTGTACTTAAAGAAGGATTAAGGGGATGAGATAGGTTACAGAAATTAAAGACGGGAAATGGATTGATAATAGGTTACAGCATTAAAAGAAGGTTTTAAAGGAATGAAACAGGATTTTAGTATTTAAAGAAGGGCAAATGGATTAATAACAGGTTACGGAATTTAAAGATGGTTTAAAGAGTTGAGAATTTGTTTGAAAAGTTTGGTGAGATATTGATAAAATAAATGATTGATGAATTGTTGAGTTAATGAAGGATAATTCCTCTAAGAAGTAATGAACTACATGAGAAGTGATTGTAATTAGTAGTCAAATGATTCTGATAATGATGTTGGAAAAATAATAATTGTAAACTAGTTAAGGATTAATCAATTTTTGAATAGTGAATTAATGATTGTTGATTTGTATTTAATTGATATTGACACATAACGTATGTATTATAATTGATAAGTTCATGTTACAAATTGATGATGGTAATTGGAAACCTGTATAATTTTAAATGATGAATAATAGTTAATTGATGATATGTAATTTATGAAGTACTACTTTTGACTTGTGAATTTTGATTCGTAGATCATTGTTTTTGATTCATGAATATATGTAGATGAATGAAATATTTCATCGTTAATTTATAATTGTTGAATCTTACTAACGATTTAAATAATTTGTCAATAAAATACTAATCATTAGTATTCAAAAGGGAATTATGCTTTAGTAAGTTATTAATTTTAACAAATACTCGTATTTAATTTAATTGTATTGATATTTAAGGTATAAATTTCAAGGTGTAATATATAGCTTTTGTTTGACAATTTTTAATTCATGACTGATGAAGTTTTTCATTGACAACCTGTAATGATTAAATTTATACTAAATTTTGTTAACAATTATATATGATGAAATTACTGTTAAAATTTTAATTCATAATTGTTGAATTGTTAATTAATAATTTTGATTTGTTGAATTGTTGTCAGATGACTGTAATTTTTGAATGATTGACTTTTGATTGACAATTGTGCAGGAGGTAATAACATATTGAAAAATAAATTTGTAAATGATTAACTTACAATTGATAACTTTGTAAATTTCTAAATGATAACTCATTGATTTGTATAGATGAGGTAAATAATTTTGTTGAGCAAAACTGTTCTTTTTAGACTTAATTTCTTAAATGAAATTTAATATGTAATTTGAGATTGAGCTATATGTTAGTGATAGTTTCATTTCATATTAGATATAAGCAAACATTGTAAAACTAAGACTTATTTGAGGAACAATAGACAATTTGGCGAATCATGCCGAGAAATAGATTTTTTGACTCGCGTTAACCACACATCGCAAAAAATCGGGGGGTACTGTAACAGGTCCACCAAATTGGTAGATAAATTAATTAATTCAAACAAATAATAAACCATTGATTAAAGGAAAAGGATATAGTTAATTAAAATAAATAACAAATATTTAGCGAATGTTCAAATAATATTTGAAAATTACTGTAGGCAAGTAAGAGCCCACCCAAGAGAACGGAGACGCCTATATTTGAGATACAATGACAGATGTTTTCTAAGAAATAAACAAACAACGTCCGTTCTACTTTATCATAAACAGACATGCGTCAACGTGTCGCCTTTGGACGAGTCGAAATAGTCACAAAGAAAAGGGGAGTCTCCATGTTACAAGACAAATAGACTAGTCCAAAGGACTTGTCTAACTCACGGTTCTCTCACGAGAGGCAGCACTTCCTGGAGACGAGCCGGTTGGAATGACGAAATTTAGAATACAAAGGGGAAAGAAGATGTGTGATTGGTTAAGAAAAAAAGGGGGGAGAAACACGCAAGTCTTGTGGATGTTGGACATGAGACGACAATGGCTAGAGCCTCGTTCATTCTTTTACTAGATTCATAAGTGCTAACAGTATTTGAAGAGGTCCACAGGACTTCAGTACTTAAATTAATTTTCTCAAAAAATGTTTAGTTAAACAAATTAAATCATTTAAACAGTTAACAGTAAAGTCAATAAAGAAGAATCAATAAATTATTTTGTTTTTAGATTGAATTTTTATATACAGCTTCAAGAACATCAATGTGCAAAGCTAAGTCTTAGTTAAGCTTTAGAATTATAAATTGTAAAATTCCTTTAAATTTATTACTTAAATTCTTGTTATAGTCAAAGTATTGAGAAGTAAATCATTCATGAAAATTTTGAAAAATGTAATAAAGATAATTTTGTAAAGTAACATTTGTTTCATTATACTACGTCATCTCACCGATTTACCGCCTATACGACCCTGAGATCAATTTAAGAGCAATCATGCAATAATTTAATGAGTTTCATTAAATTAAATAAATAATTTTAATAAAAGTAACAACCTCTTAAAGGTAGAAGGTTACAAATTGTCACCCAATAATTTGGGATAAAAAAAAGAAATAAATTAAATTATTCTGATTTAATAAACAGCATTGATTAATTTAATCAATAGATTAAATTAATAAAATTAAATAAAAGTAACAATGTTACAAAATGTTATATAGATATTACTGCATTGTTTATTTTCACACAGTTTTACTTAGTTTTGCAGGTTGAACTATTTAATTTTAGGCAGTATTTTAAATTTAACTTTATATTACTCTTGAACTAAATTTTACTACTTCTGTATGTAAATAAAATTATATTTTTTGAATGAGATATTTTCAAATCATATTGCAGTAAACGTTTACAGCTTGACTGACTGATATTTGGGGATATTTTAGTTACATTGGTAAACATTGACACTGTTGTATTAGCTGGGGATGTTTGTATAGGAAGGTCTTTACAATGTCAAACTTAAACGGTTGTTAGAAAACATTGTTGTTTAACGCCCCTACGTAACTATAGCTAACATGACGTCATCATTTATGTCACTAAGGTCTTTTATGTGATTTTGTTCATTTGAGAAAAATAAAATATCTATTTTCAGTAATTGTTCGACTACATTTTAGGTTAAAATCGTTTGAAAACTCGAAGCAAAATTTCGTTTAGTGTATGACCTTGCATTTAACAAATTATGTTTTGGATTGACAACGTTTCTTATTGGTATTGTTATTAACATAATACGTTCAACAGCTTAGTTGTAAAATCAGTTTAATTATAAAAATACATAAATATATTTTTTCATTTGCACTGAAACAGCTGGTTGGCAAACATCTGTTAAAATCACACTACCCCAGAAAACTTATTTTAAAAACAAGAGGAAATTTACTTATCACCTATATTTCAAGAAGTGCATAATTTGCAAACCTGCAGTCTCCTGTTGTTGGACCGAACATGTTTATATACTTTTAACATTGTATAGCTACATTTAGAAAGAGAAATATTACGAATCAAGCCACCTTTGATAAATCACGTAAAACCAGAAATTTCACTAGGCAAAATCCTTGACTGCCGAAGTCTAGTCCAGTTTTCACAACGTACTTGATCGCTGTAATATGTTATGAAAAAACGAAGTGTTGTTTTCTGTAAAACTACAAATATGCGAGTTGTGTTAATTAGACTGACGGTCTGTATATTGTGGCTCTGATAAGACATCTCATTTCTACCACTAAACTATGTAAATGTAGCAGGATGGACAAAAAGGTGTTATGGTACCTAAAATACATTGTGTGTTATTGTTATTGCGTCTTTTATATAGTGTTGTAGGCCTGTTACTTCCGGACGGGGTTGTCCTTCCTCTACTCACGATACATTACCACTATAAAGGAAGTCCCCCCCCCCTCTTAGTACAGGGGAGTTCACATATATAACACTTATGAGACATTCCATTCTCATACGTCATTTAGATATAAAAATCGCTATTTCGACTTATATAGAGATTTAGACGATAGCCACAATCGTGGTTTGAGAACATATATTTTGAACAAATGTTCTTTTTGCAAGGATAGACGGAACTGTACGAGTGATGTGTCAGATAGGTGACACAAATGCAAGCAAGCAGTTTACGCTCCACATAATATTCTTTGAATTAAACTTTCGAGGTTACACAATAGATAAAAAAACACTTCTAAAACAGCTGATTTGTCATTGATAAACAACTTTAACCTATATTTTGAAATAAGGTGAAGTTCACTTCATAATTGTGCTTGGAGGATTATAAGTTGTAAAATACTTATTTTTCAACCTTACAACCGTTTATAATACTAGTAAAATGTAAAGTTTACTATCATATAGCAGAGTAACAAAACATTAAGGTTACATTTAATTTGTATTTATTTATTTAAAGTTTATAAACAAGTTGTCAAACAAAAAATTCTGTCCTGCCTTTTAATTTTCGGATTCTACGCTTAATAAAGAGTATCAAAAACAGATTAAATAAAGAAAATTAAAAATGGAATTTTTATAAATCGACTGTGTTAGTGGCTGTTTTTTGTTGTTGTGTTTTTCACAATAATAAAACAAAACCTAAGGATGGTTTTACTGACTAAATGAAAAATGCTGTACTAATTTTGGACGAACGTATAAGTGTATATAACATTAATTTTATTTATCTTTAGTCGTTTAAAATGGTGCCTAATTATACCGTTTAAATAATTTTTAATAACATAATTGGTGTTGAAATTTTGAATTCTAACCATTTCAAATGGCTATAAATGAATCAATGAGTATTTTGTAAATTTTTTTCAATTAAGTAAGGAAGTTAACAAGGTTTCAAGTGAGTCGATCAAACTATTCTTGAGGGGTTTTCTTTTTACACAGAAATATATACACTAAACGGAGTGGGAATAAAAATAAACATTATAATTTATTTTATGCTCTAAATTGTTGTGAAATTCAAAAACTAACAGCTAGTTCACACTTGTTATATGACTTGTTAAATGATTAAAGAGTTTTAGGACTGTGTTATAAAAGGTCAAGCTGCGTAAAAAAGTCTGATAAAATAAACTTTGACTATAATAATAAGAGTAAGTACAGTTATTTAATTTAATATTAATGTTTGTATCAGTGATTATGTTCTGAGGCTTGGTGATGATGCTGATATAAATTAAATTTACATGGGTATACTTTACCGCTCAATTACTGACAGCCACTAAGTAGGGACAAAATATATAATAATATATCAGTTTTTGATTACATTCAATAAAATGGCCTAATGCTAGAAAATTATATCGTGCATTTAATTTAAAAATAAATATGATGGATAACATAAATTTGGCTCATAATAATTAGTCATTTATTTAATTCTTTTACTTTTTGAAAATTAATTAAATATACATAACAAATTTTCAAACTAAAAAATATTCATACCAAATAAATTTGTTACTTAACTTGCGTTATATATTATCATTATAAGTATGAATTTACAAATCGTCATTTTACTTTGAATGAATATTACAGGTCAAAACCCATCACATCATTTACTTGTAATGTTTTCCAAGGTAATATCAATGATATAAATAATTAAGCAAAAAAACCCCTGGACACGCAAACATCGATGGAAAACATACGCATCGTTTTAAATGAAAAATCTGGGTTTGTTGCGCAGTTATTCTTTTGATATCAATATCATAAAGTGCAAATAATACTGGAAGTTAGCATCAAATTATAAAAATCTTTGTTAAAAGTTACATCCAAATGAATCATACTAGGCAACCAGATGATTCATATATTAATTTTTATGTATCATATGTTTTAAAGACACAATATTATATTTTTAGTAAATAGAAAAACATATTGAACAGCATAGCAAGAAATTTACTATATTTTTAACAATGGGTATTGGCTGATAAATAGTTTTCTCTTTTTACTTTTTTCATATTTCCATTTATTTGTTTTAGAAGTGTATTACTTTGTGTAGTGATTGGTTAAACCAACCGCTATTATTAATTAATAGTTCAAGAAAAATTAAGTGGTTTTGAAAAATATAATGGAAAGGTACTCTGTGATAGGGTAAAATTTAGAAACAATGTTTTAATTAAAGCTGGGTTACTTTCTTTTTTAATATTGTTAAAAAAATAATTATCATTCTGTAATCAACTAATGAAAATTAATTATACCTATTGATGTGGAAGTCTAATCATATGAATTTAGGCTCCTGATAACAGGCTTTGGTTAACATTCATATAAAAATTAAACTGGCCTTCAAAGCACGAACCATCAATGTGGTAAACATTCATTTTCTAAGCGATGAGTTGTATCATTACTAATAACAATATCATGTATATTACTTAGTTGAAATAAGTAATAGACTTACAACAAAACATAAATGAATAAACATAAAAAACAAAAATAAATTAACAGAGGAAAATGTAGTGTTGTTAAAATCGTTTGGATTTAAGATCTTCAATTTTTGTGAATAAAATTAATAAATTATAATTAAATAAGTTTAACAGGACCCTAACAATATATGACATTGATTTGATAACTACTCAGTTATAATAATTACGTACCTGCAAATAACTATATTTAACTACAGAAGTTCCCTATATTTTTTACAGAAAAAAAAAATTATTATTTAATTGTAATGTAATGAAAAATCAAATTGTGTAGATTGAGCTGCTCTTGATGTTTCGTTAATATGTATATTTTCATAGAATCACATTTGTAATTTTGACAAAGCTTGTCCATATCTTAAAGGAAGGATGACTTGTGTGAAATAATGGGTTAAGATTGTATATAATTTTAAAATATTTTATATATTTATTCATAAGACGCCAATCGTCAAGATATGGGTGAATATAGATTTTGAATGAGTGTGATGAGTGTACATGAACCAGTGGTTTCATTATCACTATTTGAGTTCGACTTAGCTCAGAAAGGACTTTTTATTAATAGCCCAATAGCCAGGGCAACTATGGGACTCACAGCTTTAAGAGGAATCCGAACCATGTGGTGTTGGTCTGATTTAAGATAACTGACAAGTCTGACACTCATTTATAATTATTCATTACTAAGACGTAAATCGTAGAGATATGTTAGGTGAATGAGTGTGATGAGTATAGATGAACGTGTAGCAATTGTTACTAACTGAGTTCGATTTAGGTCAGAAAGGACCATTAATTGATCTCCCAATAGCCTGGCAAATAAAAGACCTACAGCTTTACATGGAATCCAAACAAAGCAGTGTTGGTCTGATTTTAGGTTAATTGACAATCCTAATATACAATTAGCTCTGTACCAACACATTATTTACACTCTGACAGCACCCATATGACTATATTAAACAAAATGTTAAAGTGTTAAACTGTAAACCTTAAGAACATACCAGAAAAAAGAAGAAAGCTTTCATAAAAGTGATAGTTTTCTACTCCGTTTCAGAAATGAATGCTAATAATATGCAAAACGAGAAAATGAATATCTCATGAACGTTTCCTCTAAAGGGGGATTACGGAGATGTGCATTAGGGAAGACGAGGACTAAATATTACATCGCCTTAGGCTATGAAACAAATAAATCCATACTTAGACTCATATTGGAAATATGCAGACGCAAACTTTAATTACATTACACAACCGACGCTCTTGGTGGTGGAATGATTCCAAATCACTGCAATTTACCTCTTTGTGTGTAAAGCAACAAAATACCATTTGCCGATAGATAATTAATTGTTACTCTTTTATACTGTAAAACTAAAGCCCAAATATTATAAAAGTATAATTTACTAGTAGCAATTTCAAATTATGTACTGTCAGAAATTTCTTTTAATCTTATTTTCCGAGTGACTATCTGTTATATGTGGCTAAAAATGTTTTATCACATGGAGTGGTTATTTACTGGTGATACAACATTGTACGGGTAGGTGGGTAGGTCACTACCAGTGTACTTACTTATATGGGTGGGTGGGTAGGTCACTACCATTGTAAGTGTGCGGGTGTGTCGGTAGGTCACTACCAGTGTACTTATATGGGTGGGTGGGTAGGTCATTACCATTGTAAATGTGTGGGTGGGTGCGTTCGTCACTACCATTGTACGTGTATAGGTGGGAAAGTTGGTCACTCCTCTAGAATTGTTATATTATTATGTAAAATCTTTATGTATTAGAGAAGGCGTAAACTTATCTGTGTATACTGCGTAATAATGATACATGTGTGTGTATATTGTTTTAAATAATAGTTCTCTATGTAATTAAAATATATTTTTAATTAAAACGAGTAATGTTGTCTGAAAGTTATATATTGTCATCGGAGTGCTTGATATTGATAGAAAATTATTGAATCCATCCATTTATTCAAGTCTTTTAAGATACAAACATAAAATTTCAACTGGTATAAACACTAATGTTGTCTTCAGGTGGTAGTACATTAGTCTAAATTTGCAACTAGTTTTTTTTTTCTTGAAAAAACTGCATGCTTATAGACTAGAGTTGACTGTTAAGATAGTCACGTGTTACTAGTTATGAAAAAATACAAAAGAAAGTATGAAATACACCAGAAATACAAAATATGAAAATGATCAACAATACACAGATCATGTATGTTAACACGAACCATTGAGAAACTGCAAATGTTTTATACCAACAATGAGACTTTCAATAAATTATTAGATAGTAAATAGACAAACGAACTTAATATAGACATTTTACAAGTTTACATGTTTTATGTATATTTAAATTTTCAACGATTGATTTTTCGACATACTTTTCATAAAAAGGTACATTTTTGTTAAATTCTGCATAGTTAGTACGATACCTATATTAAGTAATCCAACACACCAATTTAAAACATAAAATAGAACGACCCCAACATCATTCTGTTTGCATGTTACGTCAACAATATGTTTAATCTTGTATTGGGTTAAATTTACTAAAATATTAAATTACATGTCGATAGTAAGAAACACTTTTCAACAATTGAATGTCCTTATAATAGTAACAATTAATTGAATACGTTTTAAAAAGAAAAAAATTTTAATCGATTTAATTACATTAAACATAAATAAATGTCTTAAAAACCTACATTAAAAAAAAGTGCGGTGTTATTTAAATAAACATCAAAGCATAAATGAATAGTAAAGATAACTAATATTTTTAGTACAATTGAAACAATTGTGATAATTTGTACAGTTGACTGAAACATACTAAAATGTTTCAAATCTAAAGGTTTGAATTTATTCATGATTTATTAGGCTCTTTATAGTGATGTGTTACGGAATATTATTACCGAAAAAGTTAGATTGACTGTTATTAATTAAATTCATCAGTTATAACATTAAAATAAGGCAGCAATTTAGATTTGGAAAACATTAATAATAATTACGATATCGTAAGATAAGTTTTACGACTATAAAACGTTATCAATAGTTATTAAAAATATTTAATGGTGAGTATGGTTCATGTATCGGTAATAAATGTCAGACAAAACCCTTTGATGTGTAAAAGCAATATCCTTGCTGCATTATTATTAAAGCAATATTGATTTTACAAAATGCACTTCCATTACTGAACATTATCTGAGCGTAGCTTATTACAAGGGGAAATATTTATCTTATATTTGTTGTGATTTAGTTGCAATATATTTAATATTATTCGCCTTGTATGGATTGTTTTTCAAATTGAATCATTGTTTATTTCATTGTTGTATAAAAATAATAGCTACTATCAAATTACATTTTCTATAAAAAAATATTCAGTCATCAGGATAAAAGCTACATTTATCAAATATGATAAATTTAACCTAACCTAACCCGCCCATACACGTACAATGGCATTGACCCACCCACCCACCCAAACACGTTTAGTGGTTTAGAGTAACCCACCCACCCATACACGTACAGTGGCATTGACCCACCCGCCCACCCATACACGTACAGTGGTATAGACCAACCCGCCCACCCATATACGTACAGTGGCATTGACCCACCCGCCCACCCATACACGTACAGTGGCATTGACCCACCCGCCCACCCATACACGTAGAGTGGCATTGAACAAACCACCCACCCATACACGTACAGTGGCATTGACCCACCCACCCACCCATACATGTACAGTGGCATTGAGATTATGATTATCAAATAATATTAAAGTTGTAGAGAGTGCAAATATATTACAATATAAGGAACATAACATATTTATATACAGGGTGTTCGGTAAAAGTGTTTCAATAATTTATGATGTTATTTTACACATTAAAATAAACAAAAAAGTTCCTATAAACATAGGTCCTAAAACCTATAGTTTTCCGTCTATCTGTCTGTATGTGTTTTTTACATAAAAATTTATAAATTGAGAACCACTTATAGTACAGTTATGAAATTTTGTAATTATGTTTACCTTTTGTACTCCCACTTAAAAAATATGAACAAAATATCTTTACCCGTTTCAAAATGGCGGCCAATTGAAAATTTTTAAATTTAATTACGCAAAAACTACACCCTGTATAAAAATGTTACTAGAATAATAAAAATTTGGAAATGTTTTTCTAAAACTAATTGTGTTTGTTTCATTCAAATCAGATAAAAAACAACTGAGCTGTACTAAAACACATTAAACCATGTTTTACATTAGTACACAACAGGAAGTATACTTTTCTAGACTGTTGTACTCTGAACAGCTGATTTAAAGCCAATGATCTGATTATTGTGACCATATGTTTATTTAAGGTTATAAAAGAATGTTTCTGTCATTGTTGGCATTAACACGTAACTTAAATAACCTATTTCTTCTGTACTGTAAAAGCTTTGTGCCAAGTACTTTAGTAGCCTATTGCAATAAAACATGCAATTTTAATTAGTTATATTGCAGTTAATTGTTTGCTTTAATTAGTGAGTGTTTGTAGTTTAGTTTCGTTTCATTATCAACAAGAAATGGAAAATAATGGAATTCATAACTTTACCAATTCAGAAATGGCAGATATGCATCTAATGTATGGCCTTGCTAATTGTAGTGGTACTGAGGTAAGAAGACTGTATCAGGAACATTTTCCAAATCGTGTGTTACCTTGTAATAAAACATTTTCAACAATTCATCGACGACTTGCAGAGACTGGAAGCTTATCACACCAAAAAACAGGTAACTCTGGCCGACAGGTTTCAGTAAGAACACTTGAATTGGAAGAATCCATATTGGATGTCATATCAGACCACCCCAACAAAAGTATTAGAGAACTTGGTTTTCAGTTCAATGTTAGCTGTGAAATAGTCTGGACTATACTACATGAACAACAACTTCATCCTTATAACGTACAAAAAGTTCACTCACTGCTACCTCGTGATTACCATCCCCGAATCCAGCTTTCTCAGTGGTTTATTCGAAAATGTGTGAACCCACATTTCTTGAATAAGGTGTTATTCACGGATGAGGCCAAATTTTCAAGAACCATGATTATTAATTCTCACAACTCACACATTTGGTCCATCGATAACCCACATGCAATTACACAGGTTAATCACCAAAATCAGTTTTCTTTAAATGTTTGGGCTGGCATAATTAGTGACAATTTGTTTGTAAGCTTTTTACCGAACATTCTTACCGGCCAGACATATTTACATTTTTTGACCTTCCAACTATTCTTGAGGATTTGCCACTGAATACCCGCAAAAGTATGTGGTTTATGCAGGACGGTGCTCCAGCCCATTTCAGTTTAAATGTTAGAAACTATTTGGATGGAGCGTACAACAACAAATGGATCGGTCGAGGAGGCCCAATTCCTTGGCCAGCTAGGTCCCCCGACCTTAATCCTTTAGACTTTTTCCTATGGGGCCACCTAAAGTCACTGGTTTATTCCACTCCTGTAGATAACATTAAGAGTTGCGAGCAAGGATATTAAATTGCATTGCTACAATTCAGCAGACACCTGGCATTTTTGAAAGAGTCCGCCAGTCAATGAGGAGGTGCTTGGATGCCTGCATTTTAAACGGAGGCCGCCACTTTGAGCAATTATTATAAGTTTAATAATTTTAATTTTCTAAATGTAATAAATTTACCATTAATAAATGTTAGTTGTTTTCTATTTCTTTATTTGACCTTCATATTCAATGAGTATGTACTAATGTAAAACATTTATGTTCACAATAATCAGATCATTGGCTTTAAATCAGCTGTTCAGAGTACAACAGTCTAGAAAAGTATACTTCCTGTTGTGTACTAATGTAAAACATGGTTTTATGTGTTTTAGTACAGCTCAGTTGTTTTTTATCTGATTTGAATGAAACAAACACAATTAGTTTTAGAAAAACATTTTCAAATTTTTATTATTCTTGTAACATTTTTATACAGGGTGTAGTTTTTGCGTAATTAAATTTAAAAATTTTCAATTGGCCGCCATTTTGAAACGGGTAAAGATATTTTGTTCATATTTTTTAAGTGGGAGTACAAAAGGTAAACATAATTACAAAATTTCATAACTGTACTATAAGTGGTTCTCAATTTATAAATTTTTATGTAAAAAACACATACAGACAGATAGACGGAAAAATATAGGTTTTAGGACCTATGTTTATAGGAACTTTTTTGTTTATTTTAATGTGTAAAATAACATCATAAATTATTGGAACACTTTTACCGAACACCCTGTATATTGATAACATATTTTTTATCACACTAAAGACATAGTACGTAATAAAATAATTTAGTAGTTTTGTTTTTATAGAATATAAACTCCTGAATCTTTATCATCTCACAATAAACATTCATAATGGATAAAAGCCCTATTAATTATTGTGATGTGTAAAAAATATTCCTTAAGTTAATTATTAAAAGAATGTTATTCACGTTTCACAAAATAAATCTTTAAAATCTGAAAATAAAGAGTCGAAACCCTTTATACTACATTGTACTATAGGAAAGTTAATAGACCTTTTTAGGAGACTTCATTTAAGAGTAGTCTTGAAATACCTTATAAAGGTTAAAAGTTTAAACATGAAGAGGTGCTAAAAGTGTTTTTAAAAATATGACAGTTTTCTATTTGTTTGTCTTATCTAAAATCTAATTTAAAGAAAAATTATTTCCAAAGAGACAAACCTAAAGTTGCTATATTGGACTTTGAACTTTACTACTTGTAACATCATCATCAGTTTAATTTGTCTTGTAAAATTAAATGTTTTCCACGTTTAGCGAAAGAAAAACATGTTCTCACTCTAGCTGCTCTTTATATTCTGGATACTATCATTAACTGCTTCTTTAATACATTAATGTTCAGATGCATAGAGTACAGTACCTAATAATCGAACCAAATCTGCTATGATATGCATAACCGACAAAAGTATATAATTGCAACCCTTTAGACATCCACCCAGTACGACATGGGGTGTGCTTTTTGAGATAGGAATACTGAATAAGTAAATAACGTGATAAGAGAAAAATTTAATAAGCAGCTTTACAGGGCAGCTTTGCATTGCTGTTTGGCGTCAGTCGTGTTTTAAACTGAATTAGTTGTTTACTGTTGGGTATACTGGTTTAATATTTGTGCTTCTTACATTTTGAATGAAATTCCCTGAATATTCATAGTAATTAATTAATGATAAAATAGACAAAGTCTCAAGGAATTAGTGGAATTGTAACATATAGCTTAAGGGGTGGCTAAGGCTTCGTACTGTTGAGGAAAGGTCCAAGGTTCAAATCCCCAACTGAGCCAATGGTAGGTTTTTTACTCGTTGAATAACGTTCACGCAAATGCTTTTTCACTCATGTAAACTGGCAAGTAAAGTTTAAATTAAAAAAAAAATATATTAAATAAAAAAAGTGCCATTAGAGTGTCACCTAAGTTGATATACCACTAATCTATAAGAAAGAGCATGAAAAACATTGAGGACATTGTAAAAAGACATAAATGAGTCGCACAATGATCCATTTGAGAGAATAAGTTTAGAAACAGAACTGACGGTGAGAGGAATCAGAGAAAACTAATAAACGACATTAAACCAAAAAGAGGTAATAATTTACTAAAGGATATGTATGTAATCCTTTACTTTGTAGGAAATTAGGATATACGAAGATTACTTTTTGTCTGATTTTTGATTAGTTGACTTTTGTAGAGAAGAAATAAATACAGTTGTGATGACTCATCAAACAGCATTGCTAAGCATGACAGCATTAAATATTCCATCTTCCTTGAATTGCTAAGTGTAAATTATCACGATCAAACTGTATCTTAAGGTATATTTTCAACTTGATATCTAGATGAAAAGGAATAAGTTTGCAAATTATAAGCTTCCATTCCTTAATTAACTCTCACTTCAATATGATTAAGAAACTTCTGTCTCCCTTTAGTGTACACTGAATGTATTAAAATATTTCAAAGGATTAGCAACATGTGTGTGTGTGTGTGTGTGTGTGCGTGCGCGCGCGCGCGAGCGTGTGTTTGTGTGTGTGTGTGTGTGTGTGTGTGTGTGTGTGTGTGTGTGTGTGTGTGTGTGTGTGTGTGTGTGTGTGTGTGTGTGTGTGTGTGTGTGTGTGTGTGTGTGTGTGTGTGTGTGTGTGTGTGTAAACTTTACAAACATAAAATCATGTAAATCATGATTAAATAAATTACATATATTATTTTACCTTACATAAAATAATGGAGTTAAATTTAGATCAAAAGGTTTACATTAAACCTCAAATTAACACAATTTAACAATTACTACAAATACTTATTCCTGAATTTAAACATAAAAAAGTAACAATCGAGTTCAGACAGATGCAATATTATAATAAATGTTTGATACATTTAAATAACATGAAAAACTAGTTTCAGTTTTTAAGGCTTCAAGTCCAGCCATCTTGGAAGTCAAAAACCAATAATTGAAAGATAAGAACGAATCATAGGTGTATGTGTGTGTATATATATATGTATATATATATATATATATATATATAATATATATATATATATATATATATATATATATATATATATATATATATATATATAGGTTTGGATTATTTATTCATTTTCCAATAGTTCTTAAAAGTTCAATCTCTCTTGCCAGACAATTGCGTAAGTAACATAACATCCTATGATAAGTAATACAATATAAATATACAAATTAAATAAACACTCTCTTGCGTTTCACACTTATAGAAATCAATACGAAATTCCTTGCCAAGTACAAAATGTTATAGATTCAAAAAAATCCAAACAAAAGTATAACAAAAATGTCATAATCTGTTTCTATCATTATTATATCTACAATGAAATTACACTAGAGATCACTAAATGCTAATTAGGCACGTTTAGAAAACTATTCAAATTACGTTTTCGGTTAATAAATTATGATTGACTGTAAAATAATCCATTTATTGACAAAAGCACACAATATTTTGTATACCAACTATTTATCGTCAACCAACTTGTGCAAAGATCATATATAAAGTAGCAACGCAGTTAGTAATCAATGTTAGAATGTTTACACTGGGGGAAACTATTTAAATATGATCTAAATTGAATCAGAGTTCCCTTATATAGCTGACTGACTCACCTGACGCAGACTCCCCCATTCTGGCAGAGTACTTTACAGAACCCTACACCACCAGCCAATATTTCACCATTCATCACCTGATCCATGGCCGTTTCTAACCCTCTACCCACCTCCAGCCCTACAACCACTAGCCACCCTTCACACAACCTACTACTGACGTCACACTAACGCTATCCCCTCACACCCAATCCTCAAACATAGTCACCTCTCATCCCCGTTTCACCCTCAGTTAGCTCTATAATAATTTCAATTTCTCATATTCTTTCCTCTGTTTGTTTGTTTCAGGGGCAACAGAATTCCCTGGGGCCTTCTTTCCGGAGGCCCGAGCTGCCTGCTTCCCTCGTACAGTCACGATTGGTATCGGTCCTGTTACCCTTCATCTACCTGTCCTAGGCTGAAGAGGCCCTAGTGCCTGTACCAGCCGTAGTTCTTAGCTACACCTTCACGATCCGGATCCTGATCCTGACGTTTTGGTTATTTTTTTAACAAGTCTTACAACATTACTCTTAATTTTGCATGGTTTTAAACATATCTTGAACAAAAAGAAAAAGACACCTATATTAGTTTCATACTTTTTTCTGGTTTTATAAAGCTAAACGAGCTGTGGATAAACAGAGAGTTAGGAGGGTAAAAGTAGTCTGCAATTGCTGACTTAGAGTATGTATTCATGTATGAAAGCTATGTATGAAAGTAGAATACATTTTCTTGAAGGACATTACTTATTCAGAGTTCAGAGCAAAGTGGGTTTAAAGCTGTCACTGGTGGAAAAGATCTTAGTTAGTTTACTTAATACAACCTCATTAATTTTTAACAAAGCTATTAATTTGTTAATTTTTAACAAAAGAAATGAAACCTGTGTCTTACTAGGAATATGTAGTT
>JAQJVL010001371.1:0-100000 GCA_035578905.1 Stictocephala bisonia | reverse complement strand
CACGCACGCGCACACACACACACACACACACACACACACACACACACACACACACACACACACACACACACACAGTATATTTATTGATAGTTGTATATACAGTATTATATTGAAAATCAACTCATTTTAAATCATGGGTTGCGTTTAAAAGAAACATCGAAAAATTCATTACATAAATTATACGTTGTAAGGATAGTAAAAATGTTGCCAAGCCATTCAGTTAACTTTTAAAATATTATCGTCATTCCAGAGTTAACTTTACGGCTGGGACAGTCATTTCACTGATCTTTCGATAAGTTGATTGATTGTTTGATCAATGATTGTAACAAGCTTATAATTGACTATATCTCATTAATAATAATACATAATACATAACTGAACATTCAACTAAATTTAGTTTAAGAATATTTATATACGACATATCTTTTATCCATAAAATACCCGATGAAAATTTCGTTAACCTTTTCTACTTACAATTGGGATAGTCCAATTGACCCATGTGAAACGAATCTAGTTGAGGGGAAATGAGCCATTCAACAGGTATTTTCAATATTTTTAGTAAATAGTTAAGCACAGGGGATGTTTCAACTTCTATCCAAGTTCGTTTGGTTTTTATTATACTTTAACCTAGAAATAACGCATTATATTTCTACGGCTTACAAACGATCTTTATTAAACGAGTTTGTATAAACCAATCTGTCAAGTATTTAACATCTTTTATTTAAATTATGTAACATATCAGATTACATACTTATTTATCATAAGTATTGCTTTTTAAATTCTGTCAAATTCACTGACACATATATATATATATATACTTAAGCTCCATCTAGTAAAACTGGATTTACTGTTTGTCTTGTCTGAATAAACTACAATCAATATATTAAAAAAAAAAAAAATAATAAATACGAAGGCTTTGTGAAACAACCACATCAAGTATGTTTAGATTGCTTTATATTTTATATATTGACGTTTTATGAGACTGGAAAAGACAGATATAGATTTGATCTTAGACATTGTAGAGCATGAGACAACTAAATAATATGACGAACACATTAAACACGATGGTTTTTTTTCTAAAACACAATTAGTTTAAATTTGATTATTACATATCAACACGAAGGAACGAAGAGGAGAATATAAATTATCCTTGGTATAATGTTATAATACCATATATAAATATGTTATAATAATGTTATGTTATAGGAGTAATATAATAGGAGAATATAAATTATGTTATAATAATGTTAAACCTCTTCAAAGAGAGTATTTTAGTTAAGTCCTTATTAAGTGGGGGAAAATATTCAATGAACTATAATACATGTAAATCAAAATATAAAATCATAGAAAATAGAACCATAGAAAGATGAACATTTATTTGTGAAACCACACCTCTTCAAGGAAAGGATTTCCGTTTTTTTTTCTTTTTATTTTTGTAATCGTGGTTGCTCTTGGTTTAAGTTAAACCTCTTCAAGGAGAGCATTTTATTCATTGGGGAAAAATATTCAATTCAATAAACTATAATATGTCAATTAAAATCGTAGAAAATAGAACCATAGAAAAGTGACCATTTATCGGTGAAACCACACCTCTTCAAGGAAAGGATATAAGTAATTTTGTTTTTTGTTATAATTGTGAAAAAATATACTTACTAAACTAAAATAATAAGTATGAAACTAGGATGGACAGTTTCATAGACATGTATATTACAGAAACTGTTGGTCAGTATGTTGTTTAAGTTTATTAATTATAGTAGACTTGTTAGGATCTCATGTCGACTAAAAGTATTTATCATTAGTGGTCACCTAGTACACTAGTTGTTATCTTCCTTACTCTGGCTCAGCAATTTCCCAAGACATATTGATAGTGTATGGGGAATGGACAGGGTAGTTTTAAAAGAAACGCTTAGCCGGCGTGATGGCTTAGTGGCTAAGGTTTCAAACTGCGGAGGGCATCTTCCAAGTTTCGAAACCCCCTGAGCCAACGGTTGGTACTTCATTCGTTGGATAAAGTTCAAAAACAGGCCTGCATACCCAAGTAAACTGACGAGGGAAGTTTTTAAAAAAATAAATCTATAAGAAAATATAAAATACAGATAGTTCATTAAGTAGCTGGCATCAATTTTACTTTAGGTTATAAATATATTTTCAACTTGTATACATATTTAAATTGATAAAATTATGTTTTCAAATAGATTTTATACATTTTGTCTAATGCTGATAAAATACTGATTTGATTGTTGGCCCTTTTATAGAAAATAGTAAATAATTCCTGTCCTTAATTAAAACTGTAGTGGAGATAAAACTATTTTGAAACTTAATTACTTTTCTATTGTTGTATATCATAAAGGGAATCCCACAATGATCCATAAACACCTCATGTAGAGAAAATCAAATAAAAGTGACAGCTCGAATAAATAACTCCACGCCCAGTAACAACGGCAGAGCTTCAAAGCTGTTGGTATTTAAATATTTAATTCCTCCAGGGATTGCCGCATAGAAAACGCGCTCACTGTGCTCAGTTTTACAGCACCACCGATAATTAAATATTTATAATGGTCTTGTGTCCTCATTGGTTACTTTCTAATAATCCTAGAATATTTTAATTATCCTTCTCAAATTGTATAACAAAACAAAATTGTTAAATAACAAATTATTTAATAGCCTTTTTAAAACAGCCATATTTAAAAGAAGGGAAAAAAATTAAACTGGTGAATAAAGATCCAGGACACATTTTTATATCATTCTACAATACTCAAAGAGAGAGGAGCGTATAGTATACATTATCTACACTTGTTAATGACACTATTAAGGATATATAATTTTTACATAATTAATAAATTTACTCAACCTTCATATTACACAATCAAGGTTTGCAGGTGGCCTTGGTTGTTCTTACGTGGTTCTTACGTTATCACAAGATAATGGAGTCAAGCAAAAAAGCAACATCGACCGTGGTTGTTCCTTGGATGGGTGACCGTCTGAGCGATCCCGTCCTTACACGCAGCCACCTGCCCGGTCACAAGTGGTGGTTCAGAAGTCACCCTTAAGCCGTTGGTCCTCAGGTTAATTGATAGAGAGGGCTTACTACCCCTAACTTCACCTGGTAAAATAAGACGATCTTTAACTTTTTTTATCAAAACTATCAGAACATTATTTCAAATTCTGATCACGAAAATATTAATTCTGCTTTATCAATATACTTTCTTCTTTTTACTTACTTGCATTATTAATTATAATATTACTTACAAACCTGATGTTACATTATGCGGGATCTGCTAATTATGGACGTGTCTGAAATGTATGAACAGAGTAGGTAATAGTAGTAAATTAGGCCTGTTAGGGCTCTTGCCAGACTACAGGTTCGCACTTCTGAACCCAACGTAGGTAGTTATGGGTTCAGACCCTACAATGTCAAAGGGGTTCATACCGCTGTATCCTAATAATTTGGTCGGTAGTGTAGTTGGTTAGCCCAGATTAAGATGCTAAAGGTTCTCAGTTTGATCTTCAGCAGATTCATAAAAAGATTTTTATGGTATCATATGATAACCACATGCTATTAATTTGTAATTGTATTGATAAGTAATTTATGGCTTTTGTGAAAGGTTTTATTCACCTTAGCTTGTAATAAAGAATAATGAAATGAAATTAAGTTTATTTATCAGGGAAATTCACGATAAAAATGAATATACACATACAAAATCTAGCTAAATATGTTCAAGGATAGATTTATTTTTAAATTCTGAGGTAAAAACCAATTGCAGGCAGATATTTAACACAAGTCAACTTACATTTGAAAACTAATTTACATATTATATGTACACTAAATAATAACAATAGCAATAATAAAGATTTTTATAAGGAAATTGTATTAAAAGAATACACTCTGATAGAAAAAATACTACACGAAAGAAGAACAAGCTTCTTGTAGTAAGCACCTGTGGAGATAAGAACAAGGAATCGATTTGTTTATTACATTAGAGTATCAGAATTAAATTAATTTTATGGGAATGTAAGTCATGAAATAATAAATATCAATTTAATGTACTTTTAGTCTATCGTCTAAGGCTCATACGAAACCTAAATTCGAACTTATTTATTGGGGTTTTAAAAATAAATTAATTTAAGAATATTATTCGTATAATATATATATCGTATAGATAATAAAGTAGATATCATAAAAGTTTAGTTTATACCTGTTAATGTATAGTATTTGTTATTTTAATATATGTCACCAAAGACTTTTAATTTGAAACAATCAGACATTAAGTTAGAGTTCATAGTAGTACTTTTTCTTCGGAGCACAGTGGATTGGTACAGTTCATTGGCATATATTATTTATGTATACAAATTTGATAGAAAAAGAATATGAATTACATTTTTATACCGGGATCTGCTTCAAGTTACATATTCACCAGTAAATTTTTACAAACCTGTAAAAATATCAGTTACAGATGTTTCACAAACACAAAGTAACAAATCTAGTAGTAACCAGTAATAATGTACTGATTTACCAGTACAATTTCACTAATTCACTACTGCGTTCTTTTACATAGTACAAGTTACATGTCTACACTTGTTAAATGTAAAACTATTTTTAAGCTATACTGAAACATAGGTAACTTTTATAAGAGGACTTGTTACAATGCTTTTATTCTTTTGTGGTTGTTTTTTTTTTTATTTTTTACTAAAGTATTGTTAAAATACTATATTTCTTTGCTTTATTAAATTTTGTGCAAGCATATTGTGTTGCAATTCTCACTGTATATAGAGTTTGGCAAAGGTTTGGAATATATTTACTAACTTTAAAACTATTGAAAAAATGTAATAAAACTTTGTAGTTGTGTACACGTCACTATACCAAACATTTAGACATATTTTACTTGTTTTTTTGCATAGCCAGCTGATGACTCACGAAAGAAGTCTTACAAATTTTTAATAAAAGCATACCTAGACTTATACCTCATTTTACCTATTGTTTGTACAATACAACATTGCAAATATGAGGTAAAAAGGATGATCCAATCAGAAAATACAAGCTATTAAAGAACTAACGTCATATACCTAATACTTATCTTGCCTATTACTTCTTGTAGCTATATTTTTTCTGAAAAAATATTAATTCGTAAAAAAGAAAACGTAATAATAGAGTATAATTATTTTCGTACATTAATTTTATGGTATACTTATTGTCCAAAGTATTTTAATATGTTTTTTTGTCAAATAATATAGTTATTTTTATAACGCAGTCTTTAGTTACTATTGTAAACAATCAACAACAGGGATAGATAAATAACCGCATAACTAAGAAGTATTAGTTATATGACATTAAATTCTTTGAGAGGCTGTATTAACTGACTGAGTCATACTATTATCCTCGGGTTTGTACTTTAATATTTTACAAACAAAGACCTTTAAAATGACTGTGAGGTATATCTCTAGGTAGGCTTGCATTAAAAATGTTTTAAAACGTGGGGTCTAAATGTTTGATATACGAATATGTACATAACTGCATAGTTTCATTAGTTTTTAAAAATGGTAAAAATAAAAAATAAATTCAGATTTTCCGCTGAAAAAAAAACTATTATAAGCTTGTTTATTAGCTATGTATCTAGTATGAAAAAATGAGAACCCAAAAAATCGGTAGGGCCCTGTTCCATATAATTATCCCAAGTTTTTCATAAATCCATTACATAATCTTTACCAATCTACACTTAAAACCACATTGTACTTCTTCAAGTTTTGCCAGGATGTGTCTCTTGTGTGGACATAAGTTTAGTCTTTATTGGCCGGGACCGAGCCTAAAGCTAATGCTTTTTAGTGTACGACTTTTCATTCTTATACTTTGTCTTCTTTAGTTAACGTGTTTGAATATAATCAAAATAAAAAATATTGCGAATTATAAATTCCTTAAAACAATAAATTTTGTGGTCCTTTTTTAGGATGGTAAAAAATTAAAATAATTATTAATTATTATTATTAACACAGTTAGTTGTAAATTAGAATTCCAAAAGTTATGTAAATGTAAACATTAAAATAAACTTGAAACAGTAATCAGCTGACCTGTGACAATTAGTCATAACTGTGACTTTATATTATAAAAGTAAGAAGAGCTTTCAAGAAACACCTTTACTAGTGAATATGTAACTTATAAATTTCGTGAAACAGGCCCCAGGATAAATTTTGCAAAAGATAGCCGAATTCATCTCCTTATTACTCTTCTTCCTCCTAATTATTGCTTATTTTTTATAAATAGTTAGATTATTAGTTCATATATAGTTACAATAAGGTTTAATATAAATTGGAAAACTATTAATGATTCTTGTTTTAAAATAAAAACTGTAAATCATATAACTGTGTTACCATAAAGGGTTTCCTATTTTAATCATCTATATAGAGGCTTTAAGCAACAGTGTTGGCTTTAAAAAGATATAAAACAAAATATTCATAAAGCAAAAGAGAATGGTTTTTTTCTATTGCAATCATAAAGTCCATTAAAAGGTACTTAGTTGGTTGTCCTATATAAACAAAGTAAATTGAAATCAAAGTATTTTTAACTAAACCTTTATTTAAACAACAAATGCAAATTAGTGTGTGTTTATTTATAAGTTTAAATACGCCCAGTTGAAAATACCACACCATTTATTGGTAGATATAATATAAATATAAATGAAATATTTATGAGCAAATATAAAACTTTATTTAATGAAAGGAGTTTTTAATTAAAACAATCCATCCTTTTCAATTTGAATCATCTTATTTTAAAATAATCGCCTTCAATAATTTGTATTTTAAGTACCAGGCTATTACATTTATTGTAAATAATTTAGTACATGGTCACCGTAGAATTTGTTTTGTCATGCTGTGTTTTATTGTATTACAAATTGAAAAATTTCAAAAATGGAAACTATAACGTAAGAAACTGTCAGTGTTAATGTAAGGCTGAAATTTTTATCTGTCAGAACTGCTTGAAATTGAAGATGACATATTTTATGTCAGAACATGTAAATCTCTTTTGATGTTAATTTAGCACTCTTTCCCTAAAAACAAAATGTATAAAATCATAGATTTACTTATGGTATAAAGTATTTTAATGTAGTAAATGTATTAATTTCAGTACTGCCTATGTCAGGCTTTAATGATTATTCTAGCCTTATTTCAGACTGTGTTTTATTTTATCTCATTTTAATGGTTCTTGTCTTTGTTTTAATTACTATTTATATTATATTGGGCTAACATTTCATGTTGGTTTAGGTTATATTTTACATATTATTATTTTGTATCTTTTAGTATATTCCTTGACATTGTCTAAACTGATTATTGTTATCCTAACATACATTTATTTGTGATTTTTTTGATATACCACCTTTTTTAGGCTGGTAATTGCGTGGTGTATTTATGTTTCCTCTTTTAGCAAACATATTTTAACTAGTGTTGCTGTTGTGCCATCGTATATAAATAAATAAAATAAAATATGTAAATTGCATTTGATTTCAGTACTAATTTACATATATTTAAAAAAGGTAAATAGCATGACAACATCAAGGTTTTAATGGATAATATAAACAAATTTCAATCGAACGTAATGATAAAGTAATCCATGTTTATGCTAGTAGTACAGCTGTACTCTACATCAATACGTGGTAAGCGAAGGTACTTGTAGATGATATTTTGTCAACTAAAATGTTAAAACAGATCCAAGATAACTTTGTCACCCCGTCGACCAATCATCCGAATACGAACAATGTTAAAAGCCCTATATTGAAATAATAATGTCTGAGTCGCACAAACTTTACGAAGAGCTTAATTAACGAAAAAAATTAATAGTATATAATTTAATTTATTTTACTATTTCCACC
Organism: Stictocephala bisonia; assembly: GCA_035578905.1. Taxonomy (NCBI): domain Eukaryota; kingdom Metazoa; phylum Arthropoda; class Insecta; order Hemiptera; family Membracidae; genus Stictocephala; species Stictocephala bisonia. The sequence continues at coordinate 92,141 of JAQJVL010001371.1, read as the reverse complement.
AAATTTTTGAACTGCCATTAGTGAAATTAAAACTTCAAAACCGATAAGGAATGTAATGGATTGTACTGCGACAAAAACCAAAAACGGAAAAAGACCATAATAATTCAATTAAAAAAATCATAAAGAATGCTGCGAAATATGACATCAACATCTATCAACTATCATAACCAAAACAATGTTATGATGTTAATCTTATTTCGCTTGACAGCAATTTTGGTATTTTGTATACGTTGATATGAGTATTTTTAAGCTAAGGATAAAAATAAAAAATTAAAAAATTAAAAAATGAATGTATGTTGAATTGTTAAAATAATTAACTTTGGGTATATTGGGAAAGATTTTTTAAATTTTATTAAAAGTAATTTAGTATTTTTAACCATTAAATTATCTCCATTGGTCGTACGTGGTAGTTTATATTGAGGAGTTTAATAATCATAAAACCAGTTGTAAGACTTCATTTAGTTGACATCAATGACAGAGGTCTAACCGATGGGATAAAACTAACGAATTTTTTATTAAATTGATGTGTGAATTTGATGCTAAAGGTACAAACACTTTTACCTATTCTCATTAGATTCTTTGTTATTCCCTGGAAACATGGTTTAGTTCATGGCATATGTCTGTAAGATCCGTACAAATTACGAGGAATACTCTTAGTGCTTCCCCCTTCACTCGCGTCATTTATGATGATTCTGGTTCTTGTATTTCTCGTAATTCTTTCCCCGCCATAGATGGAAAATAAAGCTATATCAAAGCTATTTAAGATAAAGTATTGGAGACATTACGGTTGAATCTAGTCACTTTCATCATTGTTGGGAAGAACTGAGACTAATACTTATTCGTGTTCACTGAAAAGGGACCTATTCCAAAGGGGTTGTAAAGAAATAAATACATAAAAAGGTATAAGAGTATGTCAGAGTGTTTACAAGTAATTTAATAAAACATAAAACTAAAACAGCTGATCGCTTGTTACATTCTTTCTATAATGCAATGAAAGAGAAGTGGGTAAATAAAATTTAAAACTTCAATTTCACCCTTAGCAGCTGACAAACTTTTTCGTTACTACATAAATTTGCCCGTCACCTCTTTTTTAATATTAGGTTAATTCTTCTTTTATGTGTATAATTAAATTACAGTAAGAAACACGCTAAGGTTATGAAACTTTGTTTGTATTTACAGTTACAATATTACATTTAACACACTGGCGAACTAATTGTTCTAGAGGGAATGTGACATAGAGTAGATAAAAGGAATATTTTGGCCAACAGGATAAAATTATCTACAAACTTTCACTCGTTAATCAAGTTTTTCTGTTGTAGCCACAATGCATTAACTTTCGCTTTGTAGCACTAATTAGTAAAATTATAATAAACTGCAATATTTATATTTAAAGATAAGTGCCTGCCCTAAACCACCCAATGTTGATACTATAAAAAACTTTTTAATAATAAATCGTATATTTTCCGTATTAAGTTTTATATTTTCTTTTTTTACAATAGCACCTAACCGACATATTTTGCATAGTTTGGTGAGGCCTAGATTTTATGTACAAATTAATAAAATAAATAAAAACATTTAATTAATATATTTATTGCTCAATTAAAAGTGGGTAAAAATGGTAACACACTGACATAAATATTTTTCATTTATTTAATATTCAAAAAGTGCTTAATTAAGTGAGATGGACTTAATTATATTCATTTATGATGTGTGAAGTAAAGGGGGTGTGAAGTGACGCCCCTGGGGCAATTAACGATTAGCTAAATCGTTAACGGTGTTAACAGCTTGTGCCTAAAGCTTTGTTGTCAGGATTAGGTTGAATACGATAAATAGAAATTTTAATAATTTAAAACGTTTTTATAATTTAATTGTTATGAAAAGAAACAATTAGACAGAAAAAATTGAATTTTAACCAAGCATACTAATTTAAATTTCTTTAACTCGTTTTTATATTAATGCGTTTTAAATTTATTACATTGTAATACATAATTTAAATTATTAAATAAAACATTAGATTAAAAGAAAAATTAATTATAAATAAACCTTTTAACTATATAAAAACGTAATGTACATCTATTTATACAAAATAAACGTATTATTTTGAAATACATAAATATATAAAATGTATTTTAATATGTATTTTTACTCATATAATGTCATGCAATAAAATGTATTTTTTTAGAATGTTATTTACATAAATATTTACTCAAGCAATGAACATATCTTTTTAAAGAATGCTAATATGAGGAAGAATAATTTTTATAAATATAATATTTAATTAAAATAAAAATTTTATATTTAGTTTCAAAGTAATTATTAAAAAGAATGACAATAGTTTAGAATGGCTTATTGACTTTAAGTAGATTATTACTATACAGCTCAGTTAAAGAGAAAACATGCAAGCTTACATATCATAAACATGTCAACCATTTACACATAGTATCCTACAGTTAAACTGCTTTAAAGTTCAACTGCATTAAAAAGATGTTTCCTGCAGTTGAATGTGGATCTACAATTCTAATCAAAGAGCCTGCAGATTGCGTTTAAACCTGATTTTAATGTAAATTTATTTTATTTTCGTGTTAAAAAGTCAGGTTCATTGCATACCTAGGTTAACAGTAATAGAAATTTAATGTTCAAGCTTTAGTAACATTTTAAAGTTACTAAAGCTTGAACATTTTAAAGTTCACAAAAACGTAAATTTCTAGGAAAGATTTTTAGACTTCAAATTGAAGATAAAATAAACTATGACACTTCCCTCAAAAACTTTCTACCACTGTAAAATCTTTGAAACGTAATAAAAAATAATTTTTAAAATAAGAATATGCATAACCTTATGATAGTAGGTACATAAAAAAGGATTATAGAAATTAGACCACCTCTTCCTGAAACGGTGCTTGACAGATGTTGTTTAATATTGTTAGTTTTAAGGTAGTAAAATACTGTCTTAATTGTCTTAAAAGTAAACAGGTTTTGTTCCATTTGAAACGTATTCAAATATTATTCAAGACAAGAACATTTATATCCCCGTGATCCAGTCTGAACGTTTTCTCTAAAGGGGGAATTATGGAGATTTTATATTGGAAAGACAAGGAATAAATATTACATCTCCTTATGATAATGTAACATCGCTGTTTCAACACATTAACTGTTATATACAAATTTATTATTGTTATTAATGAATAGAAAACGAAAGTAAATTGATTTCATATAGCGGTATATTCTATACAGTTGTCTTATATAAATTGTATACGAAGGCCTCTAATTATATAACTTTTATATATATTTTTTTTATTTATATCTAAATTTAGACAGGTGGCTATTATGTAAAAATTTCCAATACTTTAATTTTTTAAACTATATACTTTACTGTCACATGTTGTAGTTCATGACTTTACTACCCATACACTTACAGTGGTATGGGTAGTACCACTGTACCCATACGAGTACAGTGGTGATGACCCACCTACCCACCCATCCACATATACATGTACAGTGGTGATGACCCACCCACCCACCCATACTCGTACAGTGGTGATAACCCACCCACCCACCCATATACGTACGGTGGTATCATTTATATATCTGTCATCTAAATGAAATATATAAATGATAGATGGTTATTTGTTTTCCCCTAATAATAGTTGATACGCCATTTAAAACAATATGTATTCAATATATTAGTGTAATTTAGGCTTATAAGAATAACAAATTTAATTAAAGTCCTTTTGGATAAATCTAAGAATTATCCTGGTTGGTGTAATATTTGTAAAACATTTCAAACTTTTGGAATGTCCAAATTCATATTTATAAATAAAATAACATACATAATCCGACGCTATGAAATAATGAAGTTATAGTGGACTGAGACCTTTCATATGGTATGTTTTAATGGCAGTTCCATTCCTTATTATTACTGTCTGATGCCACATTACTATCTATAAACTGAACCATCCGTTCATTGTAGTTGTACGATAAAAATAAAATATGTGTTTTATAAATTTGTTCATTCATTTTTAAATCTAATCTTATAATACTTTTAACCATTTAAAAAACCTAATACAGATAGCATTTTCTTTCTTCCAATAATTGACAAAAATAAAAATTATTTCTTAAACTTTATTGTATAAATAAGAATATACACATTTCTGATAGTAAACTGCTAAAATTAATTATATACAAGTAAAAACAGATTAACATATACATGTAAATACTGTTTAATTACACAACTATCGTAAATACACAAGACCTTTCGTGTTAGAAGACAGATTGAACGCTTGTTACTGCAAAGAAAATGTGTATAATAAAAGATTGTTCTGCAAGAGAACATTCAAAGAGACTTTGTTTGATCTATGCTTGGTTGCATTTTGTAGGAGAAACTTAAATAGATCATTGATGACTCATCAAACAGCATCGCTAAGCCTGACAGCATTAAATATTCCATTTTCTTTGAGTTGGTAAGTGTAAGTCATCACGATCAAACGATTTATTTAAATGAATTTTATATTATAAATCAGAGGAAATATCACTAAACATATAATCAATACGCACAAATAATATTTATAAATATTTTATTGGTGTACATTTAATATTTTTTATTTAAATTTATCTTAAATAATTTTCAATAGCATTTATATGTTTTAATATTTTATATTTTGTTTTGTTAGTTGTCTCATATAATAAATCACAACATTGTTCTAATACAAAATAAACAATGTTTACAATAGCCCATTCTGACAGCTGAAGTGGCTCAGTTGGTAAGGCTTCGGACTGCGGAGTCCAAGTTTTGATATTTCTCAACAGAACTAGTGTTCACTCGTTGAATAAAGTCCATGCACAGCCTTATAGGCAAATTCGAGGTGATGAAAAAAATGATAATACTAATAAAAACAAATTACAGGTCCAACTAATTTAAAAAAAATCCTTGTTTTTAAATATTATGATATTGTGAAATTTATTTGTAAAAAAAGACGAAATCTTGTTATCTCACGACTGCCGTATCATACAAAAAGCTTTTCTTCTTCTCTTTAGTGCTTTAGAGGTTGGTTTGCAGCGGTTCGCTATTTCTCTCTTCTGTCTGACTTAATCTTCATTTCCATATAAGTAGCACAACCTACATCATTCAAAATCTGCTGCATGTACGCCATCCTCGGTCGTCCCTGACGAGTCCTTCCCTCAATATCTCCTTCTGCTATTGTTCCCATAATATTGTTGTGTCTCAAAACATGTCCTATCAGCTTGTCTCTTCTTGTCTGGATGTGCCTCCACAGAGATCTAGTTTCTTTTTCTCGTCTTCAAAAAAAACATGTCCTCCCTCAAATTGTTTTAATGAGTTCACTTCCATATTTACAATTCAATTGCTCATTTGAAACGTTGAACCCAAACAATGAACAGTTAATTTAGCCAAAATACCCAAGTCTTCTCCTGAACACGAACACAGGAATATCTAGTAGATGGACGTACAAGAGTATTGTAATAATTGTGAAATTATGAACCAACCTTGCATCTTGCAATTGTGACTTGGCTTTAATCATTAACATCACAATATGTAGTATATACTTTTTCCAAGGTAATTTTACAGTTGGTTTCTTAAAACTATCATCTCTGAACTTCTCATGTTTAAGAGACAATTTAAGAACATTTGTTTTGGTTGAAGAGAGATAAACATGTTTCTTCCAAATTTTCATTACTCATACTAAGGAAAATATTTTATAGTCATATATGTCCCGTACTAGAGTTTAAGATAAACAAATTAGCAACTCAACTTTTACTGCAAAATATCCATGTAATTGTTGCTACACAATGACACTGTTTTATTCATTTTGTAATTACCATGGTGAAGCTCATAATTTGTAATTAAATGACCCAACCAGTTTGTTAGTATGACTCCATAAAGGGAACAATATCCACCGTTGTACGTCGTCCTGGTTGTAACACAATAACCGTAACTGAACGATCCAAATAACTAAACAATGGTTACCAAGGAGAGTGGCAGACTTTTTCATCGTGGGTGTAAATTTATTGACAAACAATCACTAAGTAACACTTTTACTTCCACCAAAACTCTAAGTTATTAATGAAATGTTAATTCACAAAAGATTATTCTATAAGTAATTAAAAAATAATTTAACCTCAATAACTCGCTTAGCTAGTGTAGGAACCAGGACCTGGAATAACTGTTGTTGTACATTGGTGAAAGTACAACACAAATTAATTTTCACAGCATATCATCTTGACAGTCCCTTCCAAAAATAGTATTACAATTATCTTATACTATTTTACAACTATACATCTATTTAATATACCCTTCTCATCCAATAATAGACAATAAACATTATTCGTTTAGAAATCTTCAATAAAATTACTATTAACATTGGCTTCAATATACAGTCCGGTAATCCAATAAATTCAAGAAATATTATTTTACAAGAAAGGTCAACAAACTCCCTTAAAATAAAATCAGTATCCTTTAAATAATGATATAACCGTTACATTATGAATCCAATCTAAACAAGTATTATATATGCAAGACGTCTATATTAACAAGAAAAAACGATATATTCAATAACAAGTCATACACAAGAAATAATCAATCAATTAATTCCAATCAAATTAACAATCAAACAATAATATACTGACCTTACCAACTATGACTTCCTAACCAATTTATCCTACAATTCAAGTTATATTATTTTACAATACCTTCAAGTGACAAGTTAAATATATTCAAAATGGCCTAGTTACTATTACTTTATTCTTCTAAAGGATTATCCATCATTAATGGTTCATATATCCAACGCAATATTTATTTATTTACTATATTATATCAACTCAAAACAACCACTTATATGGACTATGATCAATTACATAGATTTACGTAATCATGTATTTACAAATTAAATTAACATTCTCAACACATTAAATTATACACGATTCAATGCTCTTAATCAGAGAATTATATTTTTATTATTAAATTGCGATTATTATTATCTTCTTATATGAGTAATGTAAAGCCAGTCGTCTTACGCTTTGGTGTAGGTCAAACGTATATTGGATGGCCTTACTAAAATTTTACGTCTACCAATTTATATATTCATTCCCCTTAAAACCTGGAGGTTTAAAACCAATTTTGACATACCCCTGGACTACTATGTCTCCTTCAGGTATGGGATATCAACGGGCCATGGTGGAATCGGCTTCCACACGTACTTCAGAGTCAGGTAGGCTGTTCGAGTCTGGAGTGGTTTGCAGTCCCTTGAGATTACTTCTCTGGCCCTTAGGATAGGCTCCTAGTCCAGCCTCGTCCCTCAGGCTCAGGTTGGCCACTCGTTAAAGCAAGGGGCTGGACCGTGTCTCCAGGTCCTCCTCCTAGATCGTCCCGTGATTGCTCAGCAGGGTGGGTTGACGAGCTTAGGTAGTTAGACACTCAGGTGCTGGACCTCCCGCTAGGTATGTCTTCCGAAGTCCTATCACTTACAGATCTCCCCTCAGACTCCCTTTTCTTCCCAACTCTTTTCCTTGTATCACTTTCTCTGCCACTCACTGGATACGCCTCCAGTTTTGGAAAACTCCTATTAATATAGGTGGTCCTTTTACGGATCATCCTATAAGCTCATTCATTTCGTGATGGGCGGGACCGTCTCCTTCCCGGAGCTTCTGCTGATTCTCCGCCGCATCAGCATTCATACTTTAAACGAATTGAGCTCTAAAAATGTGAAACATTTGCTTATATATTCAATCTAGCTTTATGTTAAAAAAATTATATAACATTCCTTATTTATTTTTATAATGTAAAATGACAAAGCGTGACATACATTTTTCATAAAAAACTTCGTATGAAACATTAATTGGAATAATAAACATAAATACATATCTATAGTTTTACAGCTACAATAAGTAAATTTTTAATTTATTTCATTAAATATAAAAGTTATGTTAGTCGGACATTATGAAAATCTGGAGTTATTTTTATACTGGTAATATTCAGGTAAGTTATCATCATTACTGTTTGAGTACGTCTATAGACAGTATTTTAATACTGACTCATACAACGATTATCTCCACGAGCGTGAACCTTGAACTTAAAAATAATATATAGTATGAAAGGAACAACTTAAACAGACAAAAGAAATTAAATGGCGATAATCTAATTTTATTATTTATAGTACTTTTTAGGGAAATAGTTTTATATTTCAAATTTATTTTGTAATAGTTTATTAAATATGAATTTTTAGTGATTATATTGCTTAAATAGCATCGCATTAATTTAAATTTTATGTGGAATCCATTCACTATGACATCAAAGTCATAAAACAACACTAATTAAAACTTGTTTTCTCTTACAAACATGCGGGCTTTAGAAACAATAGAGCTGTTATCGTATGTAACATTGTTTTAATGGCTTTGAATGTTAATAGATCACTAATATACGCAGAGGTTTATAAAGAGTTCGTTTTTTAAAGTAAGCATTTGAATATATTTTGTAAATTTCGTAGAAATTAAGGTTATTTTAGTATGCATGATATATTTTAGCTAAGCAAAAAGAATTAATTAATAAAAATGAATAAATAAATAAACAAAGAAAAATCTTTAACAATTGTTGAATACAAATATTTAAAATGTTTTAAATTTATTTATAAACCGTCACCCAACTTTTATAAATATTGTTAGTACTTGGATTTCGGAAACTTGAAGATTTATTTATAGCGCAACGTTAAATATTTATTGACCAGTGGATATTTTTCTCCAGACACTTACCTCTCCTCTAAAATATACAAACTCGTCCCCTGTAGTGTACAATGATATCGGTCAGTTGAACCACAAGTGTCCAAAACAGCCTTGAATCCCAAACGAGCAAAGTTGGAGACATGGCTTAAATAGTCACTAATTCGACAGTTATAATATGATATAATCATTACGAGTGGATTTATTTACAAATGTAGTTTGTACACATTACTAAATAAGTTGTTACTTTACAGGATAATATTACTGCATTAAAATAATGTAAAGTACATAAAATATATTTTTAAATAACTGTAAAAATAAGTATGTTTCTCAAAGTAATGACGACAAAGGTTGCTCAATTCTAAATAAGAGCCAACATTTATTTTCCAATAATTTCTCGTGAAGTGTTATTTTAACAATGGTCCATGAATTGACGTACATTATAAAGCAGGGCTTTGTTATAAAATGATATGTTTATGTAAAACACTAACAATTTAATGTCCATCTCTTCTGTCATTAAGTGATCATCCGAACTTCCTTCCTACGTTTTTTAGTAATGAATATAACTCATTATCGTTTGAGAATCATCAGTTTTCTTGTACGACGTCCAGTACGAAATGTTCTAAACAGTTCATTAACATTTCTATAAATATCTATTAACGGAGTGTTTACATTATTTGTATGATTAACGAACCATGCTAAAAAACAGAAACAACTTCTAGCGTTTGACGGTATTTTTAACTTAGGCTCACGCATTTTTAAAAATATCTATGAAAACTGGAAACTTGAAATTAAATATATAAAATCCCCTCTCCCCCTCAAAATAAAAATTAAATAAAGCAGGCAATAAACATTATCTCGAGTAAGCTTATTCGAGTTTACCTAGCCTAACACACCGTATCCTAGGATAATTGTTCATAAATTCAGTATTTATTTTTAGGAAAATAAATTGCGTGGAGAATACAAGAATTATTTTGGTGGTCTCGTCGTAAAAAAGACCCACCATTGCTTTTATCGCCAACTTAAAATCAGGTTAGACAATAAGTTCAACTATTATAAATTTTCAACAACCAATTTGGTCAGCATTCGTTTATATATAATATTGTATAAAACTTTTGATTTTGTTTTATTCATTGTTTTCCTTATGAGAAGAAATTTATGTTTGTTGTTTTTTAATTAATTTGTTATCTTAAGGATTATTTGGAAATATTGCTTATAAATGTCATTATTCTTACTCTTTGGTCCTTCTTCTCTTCTAGCATAACGTATGATTTTAACCTACATTCTTCTCCTGAAAACTGCTTACTTTTAATATGATTTAGCCAGGGCTACTTCATGGCCACTCTATTGTACTTATTTGCACTTCCTGAAGGTAATCTTGCACCTATATAGCGGTATGGGGTTGAACATTGTCATGCATGAAAACATAATATGGCCCATAAAATCCTGCTTAAACAGTAACATGTTCTGCTGCTAGAACCTCTTCGACATATTTCTAAACATTAAAGTTCCTCTATGAAAAACGACTAAGTCCGTGCGAACTTTTCTTAATATTCCACTCCACACCATGATAGAACCATCATTGAAACTGTCCTTTGGTGATATGTTGCATTGCGCATATCGCTTCCCTCACTTTCTCCACACCCTTTCTCGACCTACAGGTGATCTGAGAGAGAATCTAGACTCGTCGGAGAATAATATTCCACTCCACTGGAAAATAGTCCAGTTTAAGTGATTTCTTGTAAATTGCAAACGAGCTTGCCACCGATATAGGGTCAGTCTTGGGCCAGAGACAGACCGACAAGCATATAATCATCTTTCCTATAACCTTATTCTTACTATCCATGTGCTTCACTCCCCGAACTCTCCGATCTTCATTTACCAGTTCAATACAAGTTGAAAACCGACTCCGTAGACTCAACAACATATTAAAACAATCATCCTTAGCACTAGTCGACTATGACCGGATCCTGGCCTTCTACCTTAACTAACAGTCAACCTGAATCAGAAAACAGCGTTATTAATGATTGAACGTGAAAATCCGGTGATCTCTGCCACCCAATGCACGCAACTGCCATTTTCAACTAATGCCACAAATCCAGCAGAATTCATTGGTGAAAGAGGCATATTAAAAGTCACGATAAATTTTCAACAACAACTGTAACAGTCACAATCAGAAACAGGAATGAGGACATGGTGGGTGGCACTGATGTACAAAGGTCAAGATTTGGTTTGATAAGAATTCACTAGTGCCGTATGACAATTATATACGTGCAGAATGAAACTAATGAACAGGTTTTTCAGCTATTTTATAGGAAATGAGTGTTCTTCACCTAGAACTGGAACTCATACACTACATTTGTTTATATAAACATGATTCATGATGAACAAATTGGTTTAAGCTAAGGAAATAAAAGAAAAATTAAAAATAAAAAAAACAGAGTTCCCCACTTTTTTTCATCTCAGTGTAGTATATAATCTCATTCCTCAAAGGGGCGAATGCATTGTGTGTAATTGAGTTGCTTTAATGGGTAGGTTTCTCTACAAAGGGACAGTCTTGTCCTTTGGGGAGAAACTACTTTGTGGGCCTATTAACTGTGAGTGGATGAGCCAATTCAGACTTCATGTCCTCAAGGATCTATAATTGAATTGATCGTTCTTATTTGGCAAGGTATTAAATGCTGATAACACCACTCTCTCTTTAAAAGAAAATACATACTTTCAACTTATTTATTAATTTTGTTTAACTCAACATTTAAACATAATATTTATTGCCACAATATATCTGTGTCAAACATGTACAGCAGTCTCTTAAAATGAACAGCATCTGTGTTAGTTTCAGGCCTATTTCTACAAATATAACTAATCTTTAGATCTAACTGCTTAAACTAAAACTAGATCTAACATATTGATTCAACGTTATAAAGTCCTTCACCAAATTTTTTTACTATTTTCAAGAAAATCTTTACACCCAAGCCAAGTTATAAGTGGCCCATTTATATTCTTTTAATTTTTATGCAAACCCTAATTGCATATATCTTTACTGTTTGTGACATTTTTACATATTTTGCTTGGAGAAATAATTCTTAGTATTTACTCCTGGGTTATACATAAGATTTATATTTTTAATATAGTTTTAGACAACATATAAAGTAGTCAAATGTTTTACTTTAAAGGGGAACTTAAAATAAGTATCAGTTAGATTACTATTCAGATATACACAATTAATAAAAACTATTTATAAATTAATTACGTAAGAGATAAAGAGTGTTACAAAATATTATTTAACTGGAAATAATTATAGTAATAAGTGGGAAAGATAAATTTAACTATGATAACCAGGGAATGTTAGCACATGGAAAATGCTAACTAGATATTTTCTTGTTACATTTACATTAAATTTATAAAAGGAATACATTTGTTTAGCAATATTACTAAATATCGGATTTTAATAATAATAAGATTGTCTATCCGTTCACAAGCTCAGGAATGAATTTACCATCAACCGGTTCTTGATATGTAGCCACAGTAGCTTTATAAAACGTAAACAAGCCGACCTGCTTACAGATGACGGTTTGTTTTCAAAATTGGAGAGAAATAACAACTCTGATAAGCGGAACAAAATACGTTCTGACTACGTTTAAAATATAAAAATGTTAATAGTGTCGTATAAGTATGTACGTTTGTAATGGAATGCAAAATAGAGTAAATAGTTATTAATACGTTAGGATAAAGTTATGTTAAAGCTAAATGGTGTTTTCTTAATAATAAAATGAAATTTTTTTATACATGTTACTCCATCATTATTATTCTAAAAAAATTATATATATTTTTATAAAGTTCAAATTTTCTAAAAATATCAATCCTGGGGAAGAAAAACTTAAATCCTGGGAAATAAATTATTTCAAGACAAATTATTAAGAAAACCTTTAGGGTGTTAGTTAGAACTGTAAAAAATCCCTTTTCCTATATTCTTTTCACCTATCTTATCTCAAAAGATCTATCTAAATTCATTGGTAAACAGCTCACCCATTGTTTAATTCAACATACTTCCAACCCAGTGCACCAAAATGTTATAACAATATTATATTTAGTGTCATCTTTGTTGCCAGTAGTCTACTTCAGTATTAGAGGAAAATTCTGTCACAGGGTTACTATGATATTATGTTGCTAAAAACTTTCTAGTCAACTTTAATATAAGTAATAATATAATACCAAAATAATAAAAAAATAATACAAAAATTGACTTTACTTTCGAATAATATTTGAGTCTAAAATAATAATAAAAAAGTTCAGTGTTCTTTCTTTCATACGCATGTTCGAAACTTCCTAATCAATATACTTATCATCCTTACTAAGTGGTTCCACTAGGAAGGACTTCAAAAGTTCTTTGTCGTTCTATCCCATTCCTTAAAACGATTACACTCATGTCAATCTAGATGTCTTGTTTAGGAAATCTTATACTTGGTACTGTGTTAATTAAGAATCAACAGAGTCTGTCGGCCATGTTGGTTTTAATCCCTTAAGAACAATGTTATTTGCGAACAGCACGCACATTTTATCGTCATATATTGACCCCTGTGTATGAGGGGCTATTTTAAACGTCATCATATTTGGGTTTGCTTCTTTAAATTTTTAATACATAAAATAACATAAAAACGTCAAACTAAACGTTTTAAAATATTTAGTTAAAATTATGAATTTGCAAAGAAAATCCAACATGCAATTTAATCCTTGGTCAAATGCAATTTGCTTGGGAAAAATCCGTTTAAAAATAACTCTTTAATTTGGATACGCGTGAACTCTTAAATTGCTTGGAAATGTCGAAATATTGACCCACCCACATATACACATGCAGTGGTACACGTACATTGATATTGACCCACCCACCCACCCATACACATGCAGTGGTACACGTACATTGATATTAACCCACCCACCCATACACATGCAGTGGTACACGTACATTGGTATTAACCCACCCACCCATACACATACAGTGGTACACGTACATTGCTATTGACCCACCCGCCCACCCATACACATGCAGTGGTACATGTACATTGGAATTGATCGTATGTCCGGTTCGAAAATAACTATGTTCTCATGATATTAAAACCAACATGGCCGACAGTCTCTACAGACTCTTAAATGTGTTGAAAGGGGGGCAGAGTTGGACTGCTGGAGGCTCCAAGTCACCGAACACACAGTCAGACAACATAAGACTTCCTTTCATCCTCTATGTCCAATATCTTGGATCCCAAGTTACTATAAAATGTCTTGATAAAAATCATCAATTGTTGTGCTTGAAGTAGACTTTTAGTTATTTATATAACTGTTAATTTCTTAACTGTGGAAAAAAATAAAAAAAAATAAATACCAGGTTAATAAAATATTTCATCGACTAAATATACTAATAACAAAAACATGTCGTGCGAAGCTGCTGAATTCTTCCTAGCACATAACCCTTTTCAATCAGTAGCTTAACTTTTTAGTGTAACCCTTTAACGTCTTATTGCTGATATTTGTTTGTATACAGTAAGATCCGAGGATTCAGATGTGTCCCCTAAATAGTAAGGGAGAGGGAAGTGTTAGCTCTGATATTAAAATATGTTTTCGACTGATAACAAAGCAACTACATCTATAAATAAACTAGAACAGTTTTTGTATTAATTTTCCTTTTGTGTTTTATCAACAAAAATAGTAATTAAACAAATAGATTAATGACTACAATGTTTTAATATTTATATTAAAAGCCACAAACTCGCCCACTCAATCATAACAAAATCTCAAAAACACTAAACGGATTAACAAGAAATTTTAAATGAAGATAGCTTTAGTGTTGATTTTTCGCTAAGAAAGGATTTTTCGAAATTCCATTCCTAAGGACAAACTGTCACTCCAATAAAATTTTTTTTCATAACATTAACATTGATTTGATTTTAGTAAATAGTAACAGCTGCTTTGTACATAAATAAACATGTTTATTTTGAATATTTGACATTATCCTATTGATGTATTAAGAGTTTAATCTTCAGCTGTTAATCAAACACAATTGAAATGAACTCGTTTGAAATAGGCTAATAATACCAATGAGTGTTTATACTGATAAATAGGTAGCAACGCAAGTAGTATAAGTGAGATATTGTAAATATCTTACATTATATCATTGTAAAAATCATGATTTTACATTATACAGTTAATATACTTATTTATAGTCAAATGTCACAACCCGACGCCGAAGGATGAGGTGTATCGAGCGCAGCGAGAGGTTGTGATTGGCACACGAAGCGTGCATGGGTGACTCCTAGTTACTTAGAAAATAATGTTAATGAATAATGCAGGAAGTGCTGTTTTATATATCTACCGTATTATTATTGCCACCAAAAAGAAGATATCTACTTAATTGTACTTTGTCGAGAAGGTAATTGTACATTATGACGTGAAATTCGTCGGCTCATTATTACAACTTGATAAATTGTGACTAAAGAAGAATTCAATACACATAAATCTTCCTCATTTTAATCTTTGAGGAGCGGATGACTGATTTTTTCATGCTATTATTTACAATTTAATATACAAGACCACATTCACAAAGTAAATTTTAAATTCTCGTTTTATTATAATCGTTTTTAAAAGGTGGTCTTTATTTGTGCTTACTCATTTGAAATGACCATTCATACTTTCACTAGACAAGTTTGTTACGGTTATTTTTCCTTCCATCTCCTGGCAAAAATCTCATCCCTAGATGTATTTCGGATTGAAATGTCAGTTTGTGTTGTTTTCTTTTATTTTTGTGAACCATTTATTTGTGTTTTTCCGGCTCTCCCTATGTTAATGAAATCCTAAAATATTTTCTAACATATTATTATCTTTTATATTTTTATAGTTTTTCTTTCATAAACGACTATTTATGTAATTTTAAACATTATAATATTTGGTTGTTTATTCAACACATTTGTATCTAATAATACTACATATAGTTAAGAATATTACTCACATAATGGTTATACTTTAAATAAATTATCTTCCAATACAAATCTGCAAAGTATTATGTAGATAAACTTCCGTTAGATATTTATATTGATATGTTATGATAAACAATAAATACAATTATTTTAATGGAACAAATAAAGCATTAGGAAATGAAAACAGCAACACGTGGAACTGTCAGAGTAATTCAGATGGCGGAAAATGTTATGTCAGAGCTGGTTGAAATAACAGATGGAGTGAATTATAACAGGTGAAGGTAATCATTTGAATGTCACTCTACAATACTACTAACACATGCTTTAATATGATAAATAATATTGTTATAAAGTCGTCATTAATTGCATATAAAACATAATCTTAATATAAATCATTCAAAATGATGTACTTACTCGAAATTCCATTGTCAGGGGAAGAACGGCTTTAAACTTTTCCTCCAGTTTGCAGTCTCAACTTGCGGTCCATAGACCTAAAGCTTGAGGTTGTAGAAGAATGGACATGTAATGTTCTAAATCCGCACAAATAATTTTGGGGTAGACTGCAAAAGTTTTACAAGAATATCAGAAGAGGTAGATCAAATTATTAACCAAACAACTCCAGTTTCACCAACAGAAATAATCTAAAGTGAAGATAAGTAGTGGTGTTGATGATTGATTTAATGGAAATAAGGATTCTAATAAAAAAAAATCATAAAATGTATTTTTACTAGTAATAAATCATTATTTGTAAATAAATACTACTCTCTACTTTTACTTAACTTACTTTGTACGTGTGGAGGTGGGTTGGGTGGGTCAATACTACTGTACGTGGGGGTTCAATACCACTGTACGTGTGGGGGTGGGCGGGTGTGTCAATACCACTGTACGTGTGGGGATGGGTTGGGTGGGTCTGACCGGGTGCGGTGTGTCAATACCACTGTACGTGTGGGGATGGGTTGGGTGGGTCAGTACTACTGTACGTGTGGGGGTGGCTTGGATGGGTCAATACCACTGTACGTATTTTTTCGTAGAAATTCGTTGTAGAAGGCTAAATATATGCACTCAATAAGTGATATAGCATGGGCAACTTAAAATGTTTTTAAGTAACTTAGAAAATCCATCCTAAGTCCTAAGTAACTTAAAGTTAAAGTCTCTTTTTATCAAAAAAGTTAATATTTATTATCAGACTTTGAATTTGTGGATATAAAATTATGAATGTTTGTAGTTTCTTGTTTGATATTAAAATAGTTTATACCTTTTGTTCAGCCAATGAACACTGAAACTATGATTCCAGATTTTCATCTGACAAATTTAAAATGTATAAATGTTTGTATTAATAAAATGTGAATAAAAAACGTTAAGGGTTTGGTAAACTTGGAGTGTAAATAAAACATTTTCGTCAATATTTTTTCAGTTAAAAATACATTTAATTGTAAGCTGGCATTCAAAGGGTAGACAATCAGAAAATAATGTTATGACCATCTTTTTAAATAAATAAAACATTTTGACGTACTTGATGTTAAAATCGAATTTTACCATTTGAAACACAATCATTACATTCCAACGCTCATACATGTGCGTCAAATTATATCAGAAAAGGAAATTATTGGGCAAACCAACGACCATGAATAATAACCCCTTTAATAGCATTTCACCTACAAATCCTAAAGGGCTCCATGATTATGCCATGAAATCAAGCTAACAGATGCAATTGGATATATTGCAATAACGACTATAATAATAACTATAATAAGTAATAACGACTAGCATAGATCTTTTTTTCACCATATTTTGGAGTTTTGAGTTTCCTTCTTAACCAACTAATGGTTTTTGTTGAAACATTTTGATATTATAGAGGTTGAAAATAACTATGGTAAATGTGTAAAACCTAGACTATATATGAACGACATACAACATTGTAGGTATTCTGTATTTTGTAAGACTCAGTGCAATATTTCATAAAAACAAATTAATTGTTTGACATTGTTAATTTAACGTCAACGATCGAATTTATACAAATAATAATTATAGAGCCTTATTGTAAATTGAAGAAACTGTTAGGTAATTGGATTTATTATAAATGGGAAGGAGATTTAAATGATCAATTACGAAATGTTTTTATTCCTTTAATATTTTGCTTATTACTTAAACATACAGTAACGTAAACCATTCAGAACATTTCAACAATCAATCACAATATCAACAGTTATTAATTTTCGAGTAGTATACATTGTTAAATAATTATTTCATAATACTAAAGGAGCATTTTATAAAAATTAAACTGACCCTATTAAGAACATTTGGTTCTTAAATACAATGAAATAATGCAAATTTGAAATTGATTTAATTTATTAGCATGTTTTTTGTTATGAATAACTAATTAAATTCATACTGGTAAATTAATAAAATGATTTTCGTATGCAATTTTGTCCGTAGCGTTTAACTTACGAACTCGGCATTTCAGGTTTAATTTAAAATAAAAAAGGATATATTTTATAAATCTAAAATCTATCATAAATGTGTAAATACATTGCTATTTAATGAACGAATTCACCATAACTTCTGTTTTTAGTAAAGAATTAAAGTGAAGAAACCAGGTGGGTGGAAGTGAATGAATATTTCAGCTGGAAATTCAAAGTCTAATGAATATTTGATACTGCCAGTGTTAAGACTGCGTTTGCATTTAACATTAGATTCATGTTAAGTACATTCTTAAATATGGCTTTAGACGATCTTTTTAAAACACTTTTATTTATGATTTATTTTACTGCTGAAATATTTATTTACATTATACATTATATTTATTGTACAAAATATATGGAATATGTTATGTATATTTTTATGTTATAATTATTTTGGTGTTTTGTTTTTCCTCTTCTTGGGAGGCTTCTTTACTTTTATATGGCCCATTAATTTACACTATGTTTACATGGAGTCCGAAAACAACGTTCCCAAACTTATGGTTGAAGTTCGTTGGGTCAAATTAAGAAAAATTGATCCTTTAAACATAGGCCGAGAAACCTTTCGTTAACCAGAAAACGACATTTTGTATTTGTATTAAAAACAATCCATCTGAAAAATGTTTAGACTAAAAAACCTTACTTTTTCAAATTAACTTTAGTTGTTTTGAACTAAAAATATAAAAATTGAATTAGATATAGTTTTTATTTTCAAATTAGAGACTGTTTTAGTTTTCCTTTCCTTAAAAAACATAGACTAACATTCCTTAAAAAAACCAGACGTTTTAAAACAACATTATTATTAGCAAAACGTTAATTTGAAATGTATTACAAATCTATTGTCACCTCGTTGCAATAATAGTCGTAAAAATGAATATGTCAACTTGAGTTGATGATTCGGCAGTTTAGAATGTGGAATCTGTTACTTTAGGTTATAAGTTCTTTGTATTGATGTATTTAAAATATATATGTTTTATTTTTAGAATTAATTGTATTTAACTGAAACAACAGTTAGTTTAATCAAACGTAAACGAGGGAATAAATTAATGGTACTCTAATTAATAAAATAAATAATTTATATCTAAAAGTAAGCAACGATTGTTTATAAACGTAAATATACGTAAGTCTATAGATTCCTTGTTAAACATTATAATGGTAGTAAATATTATTCAATAATACTTTATTTAATAAATATTATGAAAGTAAAGCTCAATAAATTATTTTATTAGTTTGGGTAACTAATAATTTTACTATAAAAGATATGTGATAGACTTACCATGTACCGAATTCTAAAGTACTATGACGGTAACTATTAGTAATTATATTTACTTTTTGCCCCGATCTCGATACACAAGTCACATTCAATAAATTATATCTCAATAATGGTTTATATATTTTTCAATAACAAGTTCGTATTTTAATTTGAAATAAAATAAAAATTACGTTGGTAATTTTTTTTAAACTAACGAATTTTGATTTATGTTTTTTTTTATTTAAAACTGTCACTATTTTCAAAATAACATCAGTATCAAATTATAATTTTTATATTTATTAAGTCAGAGCAACGAATATTACTTAAAAAAATCTGAAGTTTCTAAGTCAAATCATCTTTTAGGTGAATTAATTAAAAATAAAAATACAAACTATGAGTTAGCTGGTAAACGAAGGGTTTTAGGAACTTTGTTCATAGAAATATTTGTTTTCATTTTGACCCAAGGAACTACAACCTTACGTTTGTGAGCGAGGTTTAAGGACAATTGGATTTAGCTTCAAAGATAGAATAAAGCTAAATATCCTATCTAACGACAGAGGAGAGACAGGTGTGAAAGGCAAGCTCCCACAGGACACTCATTAGGTAAATGTGGTAATGGTTTTGACAGCTTCTGTATAAAGCATTTCTATTACGTTGAATAACTCGTACTGAATATATCATAATATAATAATTTGATTTATTTTCACTCTATTACTACTGCGTATCCAAAAAATAAATACGATTTTTTATACACATATAATTTAGAAAATGAAAATTAAAAATTTTTTCCAGTTTATGCTTTTGATAAAAGTTATTTAAAATCCTTACTGCACTAATAAAATGAATAATTGCCCTTGTTAGGGAAAATTCATGTATTTTATTTTAGAAAAATGAATTCACTTAATTTTTAAATATATACATAAAACAAGAAATATTTTAAGCAATCTTGTTTATGTAATATTTATTTTAATATAAACTGAAATCTTAAAAAAGATTTGCAATTGTTCCATTGTTTACATTTATAAATAAAATTATATACAACTTACACGGAACACATAATATTAAACAACAGTTCATAGTTCTCAAAAATTAAATTTTTTACATAGGTATGTCTATACACGTAATTATAAAGTTAAAAATTAGGGCTACTTACGTATTTTAGGATGTAATAAAATTAAAAACTGAGTACCTTTTTATATTTTTTATTAAAACTCAATACACAACATGTTTCAACTTTTTGGTCATTTTCAAGTGTCTTCACTAAAAGTATAAAAAAAAATATAAAATGGGTACTCAGTTTTTTAATTTTATTACATCCTAAAATATATATATATATATATGAAAGAAAGAAAGAAATTTATTTCCCAAATATATACATATACATACACTTACTACAATATTTCGTTGGTAAAGTGAGAAATATTAAATTCCTCCAAGGCTTTGCCTGTTTGGAGGCTTTTTTTAAATTCGACAATTGAAATATTTTTCAAACGGCATCTGCAAGTACTATATAATATAATATAACTTTTCTTATATTTATTGAGTATATATATATATATATATATATACATATTTATATACTTATTTATATATATATATATATTTATTATAAATATATATTATATATATATATATTTATATTTATATATATATTTAAGGAAACAAAATTAATATTGTGTATAACCTGACATAAAATTATTTATATATGTATACACACGCATGTGTCCTAAAATTAATAACTATATTTGAAACCCTTATAACATGTGCGACTTAAGAAAATTCATTTGAAATTAGTAAAATATAAATTAAATTCTTCATTATTATTATTATATAATAATAATGAAATTATTATTATTATTATAAAATAATAATAAAATTATTATTTTTGTAAATTATCAGAGATTCAACGTAACAAGAAATTAGTTTGAGGCGTCATTTAATATAATACAAAGTGATCGTGACTTAAAAAATAGTATGGAATTAAAACGTTTTAGGTTATTTTATATTTATTTTACATTCTTCATTTATACATTTATGATGAATTTTCTTCAATTCGTCAACATAATGTATTCTGTTTAAGGGATAATTATTTTTATAATAGTGGTTTTAAATACAAAGGCATCCGTTTAATTTATGTAGTGTTAGTTGTAACTATCAATGAACGCAATATTGTAGTATGGTACTTTGATTATTTAACCAAATTTTAGTTATTAATTATAGTGATGTAAATTTATGACACTTACAAGTATTTAACGAATAGAATTATAATTTGTTATCTAACGTTCTTGGGTATAATTTTTTTTATCCCAGCTAAACAAGTATGGTTTATGATTTATGGGTGCGTTCCTAATCAATACAAACTGCATATTAACCCCAAAACCATGGAGGCAGAGCTCAGTCTGTGACCTAGAATGTGTGATAGTGTTGACGTAAATCTCGCCTTCGGATTAGCAACAATTCTAAATGATTTCTGTCTTTAGCTAATAACATTGCCTAAAATATACGGGTTGTAACGGAAATGTGCCGAGTCTGCAGAGGCTGTCAGAAGTTGTCGGCCATGGTGGTTTCAATCCAATAAGAACAATTTTATTTTCGAGCCGGACATACGATCACGCGTATCCAAACTAAAATGAAATTTTTCCAAAAAAATTCCATTTGATCAAGAATAAAATTGTGTTGGAATTGATTTGTGAATTCCTAATTAGGTTTATAGAAAACAAATTTACAATTAAGCTTTTATTTTCACGTATTTTTTAAATTAGGCGTATGAATTCATAATATCAAAAGCAAACCCAATAGGGTAACGTTTAAACTGACACCTCATACACAACTTTTGGTCAATAAATAACGAAGAGATATGGATTCGGAAATAACATTGTTCTTATAGGATTAAAATCAACATGACCGACAGCCTCTGCAGACCCTTGAGAAACTGATTGCATGGGCCAAAAGAAAGTAAATTTCTTGCAGAGGAATAACCTTAAATCCTTCTTTTCCTATATCTATGTTTTTCTTTTAAATATTTTTTAAATGCAGTAATACAAAACTAATTGTGGTGAAATTTCGTATATTATTTATTAAGATTAAAGTTAGTGTCAAAATAATATTCTTTTCTTTACTGTAATTTGTTTAAAAATGTTGGCCTCATTAATTTTCAATGCTATATCATTTAAAATATTATTTTATATTAATTTTAAACTTTTATTTTTGGAACATTTAACTCTCACAAAACTAAAAATTAAAAAATAAAATATTTAAGGACAAGAATGGGTATTTTTTTATTACTCTATGATATTTACTTCAATAGAAAATGATAAAATGAAGAATAAACGGTTATTAAAAAAAATCTTTAATGCAAGGTGTTAAAACAAAATCAAGAGACAAACAAAAATTTGCTGACATAACGTTTTATGTGTGTGTTAATGTTTGTTTGTTATTTTTGTTTTAACAGCTTGCATTTATCAAAACATTGATAAAAACAGTTTAAACAAACACTGGTGTTATGTAGGTTCACAATACAATCTCTGGAAAAGGTAATTTCATATGTAAAGATATTTTTTAAGTTAAAAATTATGATTGTTTAATAGATTTCTAGAGAGTAAGTTAGCAAGACGCACTGCACACAGTATTATATGGCTATTCTTTTAATATTCTTCATGCTGTAGAATGGTAGAGATATGTAATGTCTTAGCCATCAGCCTAGTACTTACATCAGTTTCTTCATAAAAATTTTGTTTTATATTATTCTATTTAGGCTTAATGGTCTAATTCTTTTTATACCTTTCTTATGAAGTTTTTTTTATTATTATAGCTTTAATTTACCAAAAATAGTTAAACATCAGAAGATCTACTGTCTCTTGAAATTTTTTGTTAAAATGAGTGTTAGAAGAAAATAAACTAGTAAACATAAGAGGTCTTCAATGTTTTTTTTTTTATTTTTTTACATTTCAGAGCTGAAAAAAATTAAAGTTATAAAAAAAGCTTTTACAAAACACAATGAATATTTTAACATTACACCTTTGTATAAGCAAGTTGTTGACTTACAAAATTTTAGAAAAATGTACGGTTTTTAAGTAATTTTAATCAAAAGAAACTAAGATGGCTGCCATTTTGAATCAAACTACATTATTGAGATGAATATTGATACATAAGAAATAATTCAAACCCCAACCTTTCATTCATTGACATCCTACAATTAAGTTGAAGTGCTCTAAAACAAATAATCCCTTTCTATATATGGATCTAATGTGTCATCGAGTGTAAAAATATTTATTAATCTATAAAATATACGATTCAATTCTTATCCGCTGGTTGATTACCTTAGCTTGTATGGGATTTTAGCCACTGTACCCTCGACGTAAACAACTGAACCATCCAAGTTAAAGTGGCTACTGGGTAACAAATCACCGTCATTATTTCACACTCGCAGATAAGGGTAAGATTTGTGAAAACCTCATATTTTATCAAAACTTTTGAAAATGAGATTACGTGGATCTGCCTGTCGTTTTAAATTGTTGAAAATGATAAAATATCATAGAAACAATCTATTTAATGTTAACGGGTATATACATTTTAATTTAAAATGCTCACTTTATAGTTGTTAACTAAATTACTACAGTTTGTAAAAGTATTTAATGACCGTCCTTAGTTCCAATAAGACAAAATGGTTAAAGTTAATGTGTATGTTTTCATATTATACCACGGTATAGTAAAAAAAGAATTATGTTACTTATAAAATATTTTGGCCTTGGTACTTTTCTATGTAAATTCTATACTTTCAATTCTAAAAAAAAAATCTATTCGTTATTCTCTATTAACGGGGAATAATATTCCATCTACGACCAGTTACTTTTAAATGTCTTTTTTTAAACACTATTTAGTTAATAAATGAACAGAATAAACTTTATAAAACATATCTGGATAATTAATAACATTAAATAACAGCTGATCAGGCGTTTAAATGGATATTACACACATACAATTTCAAATTAAGAACTAAAAGTTAGATAATATTTATGCCTAAAAAGACCTCTATAAGTCTTAATCTTGGTACCGAAGGCTTAAATGAGACTTCAAAAACATCGCAAGTAACTGGCAGGTGAGCCTCATGCAAGGATGGAGTCTACACCGGTCACCCATTCAAGGAACAGCCACGCTCAATATATAAAATCATGAAAAAACTTTAAAACCATCCAATAAAGTCACGAGTGTAACACTAACAGTCTTAGAATAATAGTTATCGAAACCTGTTATCAAATAATATACAATAAGTTATAATAAGTATATTTAAAAATAAAGATTAATAATTAACACTGAAATGTTATTATTTTAGCATATATCTAATACAAATTACGTCTAAAGTAAAAGATAATAGTTTTTGTCAACTCTGTAACTGTAACTTGACTATTAACTCAAGCAGGGGGATTGTCTGCAATTTAGCCAAATGAACTTTACAGCATGATGGCGTAAGCTATTTATGTATTGAATTTACAATTCTAGTTCCTACATAAAGAGCCTGGGGCAAGTTACTGATAGTTTTAACGATAATTATTTTAATAAGTATTTGTAGGTAGGAATGTATAATAGAGTTAAAATAGTAGGAACTTATTATCTTTCATAAATTTAGTAACTGAGTAATTACCAGTATCGCTAAAAACAGCTTGGCATTACTTAAAAATATTATTGTATTTGTATAACTCATAAATAATTATACAAGCTGTGCTATAAGGTGATCGTTCAAATTTAAAAGTGTATTAGACCGAGGTTATATATTTCATATAATTTAAAATATATATTTAGTTTTATACACATTTATATATTTATTATTTATAATATACATTTAGTTACTACACAACTAAATTAATATGTTTAGGTATATATTTAACACATATTGTTATTGCATTTAAGGAATAATGAGCTATTATAATTATTTAATTAGGGTATTTTGATACCTATTGAAAAATTTATTATTATTTTGTTTTTTCAATGTATTCGGCAATGTCTCAAAGCAAGAGTAGTTCAGATGTCCAGTGAGCATTATTTATTAGAAAATTTACTGTATGGCGAACTGGATAATATGTTAAAATAAGAGAATATATATAATTATGTACAGGGTGTCCCAGAACTCTCTGAGGATCTTTTTAGGAATTTATTGTCGGTCAAAAACAAGACATGATATCATATTTAAAAATTCCAAATCACCTTCCGTACCCATACAACCACCATTTTGTATTGTTTTTCGAATTTTTTTTATTTTTAAAAATATTTAACCTAATGAGGTCAAATTTGGTATACACATTAATAAAACCATTTCTTACTGAAATAAAGAAATCAAACCCTTTTTTAATTATTTTTTAAATGTCGGCACTTTGAAATTTTTGATCCCTAATAACTTTTAGACGGTTGGGAAATTATAATTTAGACTTTTAGACGGGTTAGGATCCTGGAAAGTATAATTAATTGTAAACTATCATCAAAAATATCTTGTGTATTCTAAAGTAATGTCTATGCTTTGTCTATAATCTTTAAAAACCCGAACCATGACTTTTTATTCCCTTTACAGTTATGAATTATATGGTATTACTGAAGAGAAATGTATTACTCAAGAGTAATTTTATATTTAAAGAAAGAAATAATCGGTTATGTTACTTATTTTACTAAGAAGTTTATAACGTATTATGCCTAGTCAAATTTGTTTCAGAAACTTGATTGTTGCTGGCCAGCTCTTACTCGGTGATTTTGAAAACGTCCCAGAGAAAATAAACATAACAAACTATTCAGTATATTTCATAATTACTACTTTAAAACTTTATTTTTATTAGGGTAGGGCTACAAGCGTACAAAGATCGTCCAAAAAGAATATATAGAATGAAAATAGAAAACAGTGTGGAAACGAAAGGCTTCTTTTGTTATATTAACGTTTGTTAACTTAGTGTTACTGCATAAATATTTCACATAAATAAGAAGTCTTAGCTTACTTCTTATATGCATACATTAGTAGAAATATTTACTTATGAAACTTGTTTAAGTTCAGTAAAAACACGAGTATGTATTTTATTCCTCTTACAGTTTATCACAAATATTTCGTTAACAGACACGATTTTATTCTACTATATTTTTGAATTTTATATTATATTTATGTTATTTATATAAATTAATATTATTTTTACTATGTACATGTATTCCAACAGTTGTCAACGTCTACAAAAACAATAAATTATAAAAATGTCAAACCATGTTTAAGATTATGTAACAGAAAAATTTTTATTAAAATTAAAGAATTCTTTGATTTAAGGAGGAAAAGTACAGCAATACTTTTATTTCTTATAATAGTGTATTGTATATTTTTATACTTATTTTATAAGCTATGTAATATTATACATTAATTTATTTCAATAAACTATTATTATTACTACAACCATTCCCCACATAAGTCTTAGATAACTACAAAATATAATGTCGTCCTAAATACTAATATTTAGTACGATAATATTAAAACATAGGTGTTTACTGTTAGTCAATTACGATTGTATAGAAAGATAAAAAAACTATCGTATCAGTAATTGATTTATTGGAAACAATAAATTACTATGCAGTTTTTACTGAATAAGAATTCTCTGCTCATAAATATAAAAAAGTAATCCACCTATTCTATAGGATGGAGAAGTTAAAATATTCGGGACAGGTAAAAATTGCCATGATCTTATTTAGAAAATTGTTAACCATTAGAACAGGCAGATAATATAAATTACACAAGGTTTTTAGCCATAGTATAATTTAGACATATTATTTTTCTACGACCGTAAAATTTTTTTTGTGTGCATAAAACGGAGTTCACCTTCAATGAATAAAATAGATTTTATTGTATCGGAAATTAGTGTTAAGACTTGGGTCACGAAAAAGAACACAAAAATGAATATAGATTTGTGGTAACAGAATTTGTCTTAAAATTACTACTTCGGAAAACATTTGCTAAACTATCGTAGAATGATTTTACAAAAACATTAATTAAAAAAATTTGAATTAATAAATGTTTTAACGCTTGCCAATAAATATTTTTGCACGTAATAAATATGATTATTAAAATTTATAAAATAAAGTATTTCAATACAGATTTTTAACTAAGGTAATTTAAAGATTTGCCATTTATATTAAATAATATAAAATAATAATACAATGACAAATAATTAGTGGTAAATATGTATATCATAGATAATTATATATGGAAGCTCTCTACTGAAATGTCTGCAAACAGTATCGCAGATAAGTAAACCCTGGAGGGCCGAAGGGTCATCAATGAACTTTGCTGAGAGAATGTTTACTGAAGTGGTGTCGTGAACTCAAGTGGTGGTTTACGCTAAACAAAACAAAAATGTTCGTGTTTGTTTTAATTATACATTGTTTTTATTCTATATTCAGCCACCTGTTATTAAATATTTAATAATAATAGTAAAATTTAACATTTTTCATGAGTTTTCTTAGTACTGTATATATTTCAACTTCTAAGAAGCCGTCTTCAAATACAAACCAAGTCATTAAAACATAAATATGCAATTAAATGAATTCAATGACCAAACGTGAAATAGACAATGTTACAAAATAAAATTTTGTAGAAATAATAGGCAACGTTTAAGAGTAATCAAAAATTGCGTTAGTATTTATGATGTCTTTCAGTAGTAAATGAATAGTATTTTGCACTTTTATAAACTTTAAAACTTTTTTTAAGTAGACTAAAGTGAAAAAGTAAATTAGCTCGAGATTAAATTGTTGCTCATGTGTAAAATGTTAGGGCTCTTCTGTATTCCTTTAAGTATAATCAATAGTATTACTTAAATCAGTCCTTTAAAGATAGTCAGTATAATCAGAACCAGTGTCCCAAATACGGTGACTATGAAAATCCTAATATTTTTTGGGTAACTAATGTCGTAAAACAACATTATTAGTTTATGAAGATTGTTTATTTTAATTTGTTTTTTATTTTATTATGTGTCTAAGGTTGTTAGATGTTAAAAATGCCATTTTCTATAAACTGTTTATTAAAGGTTAACTTATATTATTTTAATAAGTTTTCATGAATTTTAAGATAAGTGTTTGATTCTACAAGTTTATTTTACATTTTTCTTTTTTTGGTTATTTTATTAAGCACTTTCATTCTATTTCTGTAGTCTGTAGCATTTGATTGTGCAATATATATTATTGTTTGTATCTATTTATTAAAATTATCTGTTATAATACAGTTTTAATTATTTTATATCATTTGTTACAATAATTTTGTATTTATTGGATTGTTTAAAAACTATTTATTATTAGGATTTTTCTTTAATTTTAAAATTATAAATACTCACTTCTTCATCGATGAAAAAAAGACCTCTGAACTAATTACAACCGTTAATTCCACCAAATTATTTATTGTAAATTTAAAATCATCTGCAACAATTTTACATATATGATGGTTGATTCATTTATGTACATTCTTGTTCTCGTATCCTTGGTTAGTTCTGACGAGCAACGTAGCGTGTCAATTACATACATAGACAAACTATAAATTGACTGAGTATTAGGCATTCAAAAGTGAGCTTCGGAGTGTCACCAACCGTAGTAAAGTCAGTTGCTGGAGAGTTCTTTGTGGAGACCTCCTGGGGGACTGGTTACAAGCTAGTGTTTTTGGTGTTTGGATTAACCTTCGATTTTGGAGCTAAACTCGATGAGCGAAACTGTCAATACATTGTTCCATCCAATTCGTCCTGCAGGTAATTTGGAGGTGTCGTCTTTTTTTGTCATTTACGTGAGGGAGAAATTTTAAGTTCCTTCCAATCCCTTAGAAAATCTCCAGGTCCATATGATATTTCTGTGATAAGGTGATAAATCTAAGGCTTCTTCTCTTCGACTTCCTTAATGCGTGCCAGTTGGAAGGAATTTTCTGTTTTTCTTGGAAGGTCACCCATCTTGTTCTTCTTCCTAAGACGTTCCGTTATCCCACCGCAGGCAAAGTCCTGGAAAACATTCTTCGTGTTCAACTTCCAGTGTGCACAAACGTTTTTCCCTTCTAAAAAATAAACAAATAAAAACGATAACTTGTTTGAACACGAAGTTGGCTTCTGCAATCTAACGCGCACATAGTACTTATAATTTACGTGAGAAATGTTAAAGGTCATATAATGTTTTTAATTTAAACTGTTATTTTTTTGAAGGTTATAATATAACTATGTTCTAACTAGTTTTAAATAGATTATATACATTCTAGAAACTGTATTAGGATTTTAAATATAAAAAAGTATGTCAGTTCACACTTTAAGTTATTTAAAATAATGGCCATATAATAAAGCACGAAGAATCTATCAGTTTTAATACAGATAATTAAATCACTAATTACAATACTGAGGAAGTCAGTGGTGAGAAACGCTACCAATGATTGATAGAAACCTGTAAAGGCCTAATTAGAGAGAAACCGAGTGGAAACACTCGATTGGAGGTAATCGAGCTTCTGAATCATGTTCGTTCTTGATTAAAAAATAATTGCAAACCTCCCCTCGTATATTTAATATAGTGACTTTAATGATTTGCTTGACGTAATGGACTGATTTACGGATTCATGACTGTTAACCGCAAATGAATATATCGTGTTTTCAATTATCTCCATTTCCTTTTCTATGAGGCTTACCAAATATCATTGGGTGTTGGCCTTTAATTTATAATATGACAATAAATATAACCGAGGTAAAATATATTCTTTGACTCTCATTTGAACATTCATATATACGATTACGGCCAATATTTATATTTTTTAAATACGGTTGGTAAAAATAGGTGTACTAATGGAATTGAGTATATGCTCATTAAGTAAATCCAACAAAATAAAAACAAACGTGACATGTGAATGGAGAAAATAATAAAAATTATAGATGAGTTAGTTTTGGAAAACAGTTAAATGATTCGTTTTGATAATTTAGATGGATATTACAATTTTTTGAAAATAATTGTACAGCAAGAAACATGGTTTGAAGGTTAATTTTATATAAATTATGCCTTTTACGTTAAAGGCTTCTTTCCAGGTACGAGTTTAAACATATGATTTTTTGAGAGAGAGAGGGAGAGAGAGAGAGAGAGAGAGAGAGAGAGAGAGAGAGAGAGAGAGAGAGAGCGTTTTTTTCTAACCATTGGTAGGCCTATATGTCTTCTATGAACTAGCAATGAATACAAATTCTTATAAAAGGAACATACATTACGGCAAACAATAGCGAGTGTGCGCGCGCACACACACACACACACACACACACACACACACACACACACACACACACACACACACACACACACACACACACACACACACACACACACACACACACACACACACACACACACACACACACACACACACACACACACACACACACACACACACACACACACACACACACACACACACACACACACACACATACACACACACACACGCTCACTATTTTGAAGGTGACTACACTTCCCATGATATACCGGCTATTTAGAGAACTAGATTTTCAATCTATGTGACAAGCTGACTTTTTAACATTTGATCTGAACTTATTAAAGTGATTTCTATAGATTGGTACTTGATTGTCTATTTACTCTCTAATTACCTCATGTGCAAACCTATGTAGCGTTATGAGTGTACATTTAAATGCATAGGTCTATATTGCTGTTACGGCATACTTAAAGAAAAACAAAGACCGGGAACACTCCGGTAAAATGGACAATTGTGTTACATAATCTGCACTAATAACATCAGTAATGAAATAGATTTTCTCTTGACTTTAAATATTTTATAGGTATTGAATCATGAAGTGACCTTTCAGGAAACGTTATTATAAATTAAGTTCAAGCCAAATTACAAAGGATAAAACAAGACGAAATCAATCTTTGATAGATACAGAATAGTTCTTGTGCTCTGATCTGATATTAATGATACAAGCTTGTAAGATTTCTTAAGATCAATTTATTGTTAGACCATAGTTAATCCGTAATTAACTGCTTGAAAATAAATAAATATATCGATTAAATTATATTCATTAAATTATGAAAATAAATAAAAATATCAAGGTCTTATTATTTAGAATAGTAGAATACGTTAGGGATAAACCCTAAAACAAACAAGGGATGAAGGGCTTAAAAGTGACTTCAAAACAACCACTAGTTTCTGTACCCATCCACATACAACAGTGGTCACCCATCCAAGGAACAGCCACGATCGATGTTGCTTGACGCGGTCATATTGCCTTGGTCAACAGGCCAATTGCAATGCTTAGGTAAACATGCCAGTTTTAAGATGTTTGCTCATTTTATTGTTTTATGCCTATATTTATTGATTTATTACAAGCTTTTGATGAAAGTCAAACATCAAATTAAACATTATGAAATATTATGGATATCATACAATTTAAATATTGTTTAAAGTAGCGAATTTATCCTTTTTTAAATTGTGACCCATATGCATGTCTGAAGTCTTTTTTTCTTTTTTCTTATTATTTACTGTATTTATTAATACTCGTAATATTATCTTGTAGGTTATGCTAATGGACTTATCAACAATTAATTAGACTATATCCACGTTATAAAAATTATATTACACGTTTGTAGTAACCCCAATTTAACTATTCCTTTTCTGGGACAGGAAAACAAAATAGAAATATAAAATGACTGGAACATTAAGTTGAACTATACGTAGATAAGACGAGTGGAATAACTGGACCTGGATGGTAGACATATTAATGAATTAAATTAACTTACTAATTAATTTATTATGGGGGTAGTTTGTTCTTGTAGTCGATGTATAACATTCTAATTAGCTAAACATAAGAGAGGTATCTTATGTTACTTTGTTTACTTCACTTATTTAACGATACTATATTTTCTTGATTTTAAATTAATAGTTCGATCGTTTCCGTTAATTCACTACCATAGCCTTAACTTAGGTTAATCTAATATAAAAAACCTAACATAATCTAACCAAACCTCACATATCATAACCAAACCTAACATAGCACAACCAAACCTAACATAACTTAATCAAACCTAACATAACAGTAACCAAACCTAACATAACACAACCAAACCTAACATAATCTAACCAAACCTAACATATAATAACTAAACCTAACATAACCAAACCTAACATAACCTAACTAAAGTAGAGGTAACGAATTTCCGGAGATATCCCAATAATAATTTAAAAACAAGAAAATATTATGACTGACACTTTTCTAAGGTATTAACGTTTTAGAAACTAAGACATGAGGTGTTTTAGTCCTATATTTTAATAATCAATTATCTAGTCAAGTAAAATTACATGCCATTTATTATTACTCAGACAAGAAAGTTATTATTTTAACAATTTCCTTTGTTACCAGTATTGCAGTTTCTGAGGTTTAGTCAAGAGTGATTCTATGAAGAATACAAGTTGTTTATTGCCTTGCTCTATTCTCTCGTCTATCACCAGTAAAATGATTGTTATTCATAATTGAACAGTTTCCTTTGTTGCCTTAATTGAAGTACTTGAAGTTTAATCAATTGTATTTTTAGAAAGAGAATAACTAGTTGTTTCTCTAGAACAATATCTCGTCCATCAATCCCCAGCACAATTATATGCAATTATTCATTCGTGGACAGTTATTTTATTATTTTGATTGCATTTTCTTGGTTTTATTTCTAGGAAGGAAACAAATCGTACGTTTTTCATCTACGTTTTCTCGCCCCTCCCTCCCCCTACTATCAGAATGAAATGAAAAACTTCTTTATTTTCAGGCGAAGTTAGGACTTATCAGTCCTTTCTTCCACTTAACCTGATATTATATGTACACAATTTAATGTAAAAAACTTATCTAAGTAAAACAAAAGAAAACTATAGTATAAATAAATTGACTTTATAATAAATATACTACCCTTATTGAATAGGAATGATGTCAGTAAAAATTAATCAATTTATTCATAACTGTCATTTAAAAACGTAAAAGCAAATAAATCATATATAAATTTAAAACAGATCCAAATACTTTATATTTTATAATTTCCTAACACACACATACTAACTTCACCACAGAGAATTAATATTCATCTCTGTGATAACATTTACTCTCCCACTCGACCAATTGCACGTAAACACACACACGCATCATCCATGCCACTCCCCACCAGCCACAGCCACCGAAACTCACAGCCCACCCGAGCCCCGCAGCAGATGGGACTTCAACTTCAAAATAGTGGTTTTTATGCATTATTACTATACGCACGCACTTGTACCCTATGCTACATTCCCAATAGCAGATATAAACGATCATTCCTTTACACGCGGTTTGCATGAAATTTTACTTCGTATTTATATCCCTTATTTGATAATTCTCTTAAAGCATCATTTATTTTCTTGTTTGATATTACAAAAACCTTGAGCCGTGTAAAATTTAAAACACTAGACTATGTTCAAATTAGGAGATTATTAGGCACTGTAGATACATACATCCCTGGCCAGTGGACACCTTCAGACTTTGGTTATCGTTATATCCAATTTTAATTAACTATGATGTTGCTATTTATATGTAAAAATATCCACAACACATACAATCTATAGTTAGTTGTAAAGTAACTCCTTAACTTTATTACATGTAACTATATTACTCCTAAGTAATAACTAGTAACTATAGTTGTAAAGTAACTCCTTAACTTTATTACATGTAACTATATTACTCCTAAGTAATAACTAGTAACTGTAGTTGTAAAGTAACTCCTTAACTTTATGAAATGTAACTATATTACTCCTAAGTAATAACTAGTAACTATAGTTGTAAAGTAACTCCTTAACTTTATTACATGTAACTATATTACTCCTAAGTAATAATATAATAATAATAATAATAATAATAAATTCATTTATTTTTCTCTCAATTCGAGGAAATATTGTTACATTCATATAACATTAACCTGATGTATTAGACTTATAACAAAATAGCATGTATAGTAATAAATAAATATCTAAATAGTATGTATAGTAATAAATGAACAAACAGTAATAAATAAACACAGTTGTACATTTTTTTATACCTATCAACAATAGTATGTATATTAAAAAACCAAACAAATAAATACACAGTTATACATTTTTTTTTTTTTTTTACTGTTTATAATTTACATAAGAGAGAAAAATAATAGGGCCCCTAAGACTGATAAAGTCTGTTCAGGGGGTCCTTCATTCAAAAATATAAATATATTTGGTATATAGAGCTCAAAAGCAGAATAGTTTACTTTGTGTACACTGAATTGGACTACTTAGAATTATCTTTAAAAGTGTGCTTTTACCCATGTTTATAACTAAATAAATTTTTATTAAACGTTTCTGCAAATTAAACTATTTCTAACATAGATATATACAATACTATCAAAAACAAAACGAAACAAAAAAAAAAATTGACATGACAAGAAACAAACAATACAATATATTGCTAACTTATAATTTGCAACATTTCCCCGATGTTTTGTTGCGACAATAGCCATTCACGTAAGTATTTTAAAAACCTATGAACATTGCTTTCATTTTTGATACTATATGGTAATTTATTATAGATACGTGGTGCTATAAAATTAAATGTTCGTGTGTAGTACGTTAAATTTGGTTTAGGTACAGAAATCAAATTAGCGTTTCTTAATCTAGTCCTACTAGATCCTAACTAGTAACTGTAGTTGTAAAGTAACTCCTTAACTTTATTACATGTAACTATATAGCTCCTAAGTAATAACTAGTAAATGTAGTTGTAAAGTAACTCCTTAACTTTATTACATGTAACTATATTGCTCCTAAGTAATAACTAGTAACTGTAGTTGTAAAGTAACTCCTTAACTTTATTACATGTAACTATATTACTCCTAAGTAATAACTAGTAACTGTAGTTGTAAAGTAACTCCTTAACTTTATTACATGTAACTATATTACTCCTAAGTAATAACTAGTAACTGTAGTTGTAAAGTAACTCCTTAACTTTATTACATGTAACTATATTACTCCTAAGTAATAACTAGTAACTGTAGTTGTAAAGTAACTCCTTAACTTTATTACATGTAACTATATTAATCCTAAGTAATAACTAGTAACTGTAGTTGTAAAGTAACTCCTTAACTTTATTACATGTCTGCCTTAAGGCGCAGTGATTGAACTGCACTCTGTTAGTGATGGAAAGAACTTATCTATGCTGGTATTTCACTTTATATGAGTTATTTATAATAGTGCTGCCCTGTTAAAGGAACTCGTATTTTAAACAATCCAATGTAATGAATATTATGGCAACGTTTGAGTGGACATTTATGTGTGTTAAACGTTAAAAAAATCCAGTCTTATAAACAAATCACGACAAGCATATACTTATAATGAAGAAAACCTCAGATGGCATGATGGAGGGGAAAATAATATAGTGTGTGCTATTTTTTTTCATTAAAACATTTTAAGAAAAACCTCTTAGTTCTGTAAAAATGGAGGCGTTTGCACTCTAGCTATTAGATCTTGTCCAATACAATATGCTAATGATTTTATTTTGTGGATTTGTAAATATTGCTTTTGCACTATGTGAAAATCGTTTATGATTCACCCACAACACCAATTGGCTCACCAGACTATACGATAACAAACATATACCTTCTAGTTTTATCAACATTTATTTAAAGTACACAATATAATTGTATTTATTTGAAATAGTCGTACACATTTTTCGATTACGTACTTATAAACAATTGTTTACATTAAAAGGACGCAGTCTATCAGAGTGATATGTTGATACAAAACTTAAAAGTTGAGAACTTAAGAGTTGCAATTTCGTGGTTTTTAAGAACTCCTTCAACAGAGTAAATATAAATAAACTGTTGAGAGGTTTCCGTGAATATAATTCAGTGAGACCACTTCAGTTAATATCTCCCCGGCAAACTTCCACGATGGTCCTTCACTCTCTGGTTGTTAGCTTGTGCGTTACTGTTGAGAGGGCTCCATGAATACAATTCTGTGAGACCACTCCAGTGAATATCTCCTCGGCAAACTTCCACGATGGCCCTTCACTCTCTCGTAGTTAGCTTGTGCGTTACTGTTGAGAGGTAAGTATTCTTAGATTTACGAAACCTAACTTTATGGTATTTATATAATTATAAGTTAAAATATCATGGAATCCAATTTTTAAAGAGTATATTTCCATCCCTCATAGTTGTAATGTTTAGTTTATTAGACTTATAAGTTTTATAAATTGTATGTTTATATACATCTAAAATATAATGATATTCATACGCATAAGAGATAACGTTTTACATTATTATCTCTTGTGATATAAGTATTTGAAAAATATAGTTCCAATTCAATACAAAATAATAAAAATTTGGTGTTCTTTATTTAGTTTTTATTTTTAGCAGCAAAAAAAAAAAAAAAAAACATAATTCTTGTAGATTATCCATACAAATAAAAACATAGGAAAACAATTTATTAAGTTTACACACATTCTTTATTGGTTTAATTACAATAATAATGTAAGAAATAGCCTCTCAAAATCCATATTTCCAATGAGACAACCTTCTAAGTCAGTACAAAATAGGATAATGTGTAAAATTTATTTTCGAAATACTTCTTGGTAAATGGCGTATGTAATTATGTTATTTATTTCACTTAACAGAATAATTAACAACACAACAAGAATGATTTACAATCTAAATTTAATCCTGCAACTAAAGGTTTTTCCAGTCAAATTAAAAATAATAAGTCAGTACTTCCGAGTTACTTACTTACATTACTACTTAATGTGGTAAATAAGTTTAAGGCCTCAAATAGTAGGGATATTTATGATATGTCTCAAAATTTTCTAAAGAAAATAATCTATAGTATTGCCCCAATAATTACTTATTTGAGTAACATTTGTTTAACTGATGGTACCTTTCCTAGAGTTCTCAAGGTAGCCAGAACCATTCCTGTTTATAAGAAGGGTAAACATGATAATCTATCTAGTTACCGTCCTATTTCCTTGATAACTGTATTTGCAAAGGTTTTAGAGACACTTGTGCTTCAACAACTGTACGGTTACTTTGAGGGACATCATCTGCTTGTACCTGCCCAATTTGGTTTCAGAAGGGGTCAGTCCACGGTTTCGGCAGTGGACTCTCTTCTTCAACAGATTCTTTCTGCTTTTGAACTTAAGTCATCTACTGCAGTTCTCCTTTGTGACCTCTCTCGGGCATTTGATTGTGTGAGTCACGAAATCATTATTTCAAAATTTAAAAAGTATGGTCTGACGGATGCTGCCCTCAATTTGATCAACTCTTATCTTAGTAGTAGACAGCAAATAGTGAGTTTGAATGGTGTAAATTCCACTCCTTTAAATGTTAAGAATGGGTTCCTCAGGGCTCCGTTCTGGGGCCCTTTCTTTTTATTGTATACATGAATGACCTGTATTACAAACTTAATCATAATGTAGTACTTTATGCAGACGACACCTCCTTGTTTGCTAGTGATAATGATTGTGCTTATGCTGAAGCCACAGTTAGACAGTCATTTGACCTTGCTTCTGACTGGTTCAGATCAAAAAAATTGGCTCTCAATGATGACAAAACTCAGTCTATTTTGTTTAGTTTAAGGAGATTGAGTAAGGAACAAGTTACACCTGTAAAATTGCTTGGCTTTACTCTTGACCCTGCACTTTGTTGGAGTGATCACATTGATCATCTTTGTGTAAAGTTAAGTAGAGTTTTATTTCTCTTACGTAGACTAAAATAGGATATGCCAAATAGCTTTCTGAAGTTTGCCTACAATGCATTCTTTCAGTCTCACTTGATCTATGGAACGAGGCTTTGGGGCCACTCCAGCAAGGTCCAGAGTGTCCTTTTGGTACAGAAAAAGGCTGTACGCTTAATAAGTGATGCATATTATCTGGATCATTGCAAGCCTCTATTTGTATCTAATAGCCATAATGTCAGTAATTAATGTATATATTTTGCAGTGTATCATTGCCATTAAGAAGCATGAGAGTGGGTACTTAACTAATCGTGAAATCCATTCTCATGTAACATGAAATTGCAATAACATTTATGTGATGGGATCTAGGTTGGGTAAAGTGCTAAATTGCTTTCCTGTTTCAGGTGTGAGGTTTTTTAATCACCTGCCATTGGCTGTAAGAACCTTAGCTAGGCCTAAGCTGGAACTATTGCTGAAAGCTTGGCTCTTAGAGAACCCCTTCTATAGCTTAAGCGAATATTTTGAGGCTGATTTCTCAGGTTTAATTGGGCATGTGAATGCTTTTCTTTTTTTCTACTTCACTTGCTAGTTCACATGGGTCTGCATGCCTGTGAAAAAACGTTATTTCACGAGACAAGTTGGACCAAGCAAACACAAAGTTCAGGTTTGTGTTTGCTTGGTTTTCTTCTCCTTGCATGGAGGATTGTCTTGCTTTTGTTTTGGTTTGTTTTTATTTATTTTAACTTGCTAGTTTTAGATAATCTATATATTGATATAATTTACTAGTTTTAGCATGTGTGATTTTGTGCTTTTTTAGTTTGGTTTTATTTTTTAGCATGATTAGTATTTATTAAATACTTAGAATAATATCTTTTGACTTAGCCTATTGTATTGCAATGTACTGAATGGCCAAATAAATCTTTGAATCTTTGAGTTTAATTTTCCAGGGCCTAAAGATTAGAACGATAATTATGTTTTAAAATAAGCAAATTTAATCCTATAAAAAAACCTCCGATGGCTCAGTGACTATAAAGTTTGTTCTAAAGTTCGAATCCCCCAACTTAGATTACAGTCAGTAGGACCAACTTGTCTCGTGAAATAACGTTTTTTCACAGGCATGCAGACCCATGTGAACTAGCAAGTGAAGTAGAAAAAAAGAAAAACATCTACCTTTTATGTCTACGAATTCCCTTTTACTCAATTCCTTATTATATTATAAGTTACTTATACGTAATTCTCAAAAGCAGTATTTTTAATGTATCTGCAATTCAATTGAACAGACGATAAAATGTTACTAACTATAAATTTTACTGTCAGCTACAGTAAAGGTCATGTATATTTATTTATTTTATTTTATTATGAACGTACTAAGTTTGCGTGACTTTAATTATTCTTTCGATTATCCAGCCATACTTAAGTTTAGTGGTAATAGAGTTAAGTGCTTTTTGTAGCTAGTTTTATTAAAGTCTGACCATATTTGTAAGAAGGGTGATGACTAATGACCCTTAATAAGATGCACAAACGAAGCTGTTTGTCCGACTATGAATATGAATAATTAGGCAAGATTGGCTTGCTATTAAACATAAATAATATACGATATCAGGTTATGGTTTAAAAATAAATAAATATTCTTATATGGTAAATTTGCAGTTAAATTATCTGTACAAAATATCCTGAGAAAACTCAGTTAAGAGACATATCAATTGGTAATAGTTTGGGGTTACTAGCAATCTGTGTTCTGGTATAAAATTTCATTCTTAGATTAAGTTTAAAATAACAACAGTTAGTTTTAGATTATGAGTTGCATATAAAACGATTTTCAATCCTGAGGAGATTATAATAAATTCATTTTAAAAGACTATTTAGGACTTTTAAGGTCTTGTATTTAACTTCAAAGTTAAAAAAAAGTCTGATTGTAAACATATTATTCAGTTACACGAAGATATTTTACTAGTTAAAAACTGTAAATTGTTTGAGAAGTGGATCAAAACGAGGCTATTCGTATTACATCGGAATTTTTTGTTATTTATTTATGGTTAACACCATTTTTAAACATAATGAATAGTATACAGATATTGACAGTCTCAAGATAGTTTGAAAGAAAAATTTTGCAATGAATTAATGGATGATATAAGTTTAAGATGATAATTATAGTACAATGCAAAAGAATAAATTTTAACTAAATTCTAATCCAAAATAATCAGAGAGAGAGAGAGAGAGAGAGAGAGAGAGAGAGAGACAGAGAGAGAGAGAGAGAGAGAGAGAGAGAGAGAGAGAGAGAGAGAGAGAGAGAGAGAGAGAGAGAGAGAGAGAGAGAGAGAGAGAGAGAGAGAGAGAGAGAGAGAGAGAGAGAGAGAGAGAGAGAGAGAGAGAGAGAGAGAGAGAGAGAGAGAGAGAGAGAGAGAGAGAGAGAGAGAGAGAGAGAGAGAGAGAGAGAGAGAGAGAGAGAGAGAGAAGTAGGTGATTTGTTCCCTTCCCAGGACCACGTTTGATTAAACCACAGAAACTGCAATTAAGGTTACAATGCTTAAATAATGACTATAATCGGAGTAATACCAAATGAATTAAATTCATACCCATATTGATGTGTTGGTTTAACAGTTTTTTTTATTTTTTTCTGTACGGCAAATGTCTAAACAACTGCTTTAAGTTTTATTTCGTAAAATGTATTATGCTTAATAGTCATGCTTGCTAGCATAGAGATCAAAATAGTTCAAAGCAATTCGTGATTTATTGTTATTTTGCCAAGAGATTATTCAAAGAGACATGAAAGTAAATAATAACGCTTATACAACAACAATTAACTGTAACGAACCAGTCAATATAACAGATCAAAGTGCCAGCCCGTTTTAAATTAATGCAGCAACACATCACTACAAGGGGAATACTGCATTACAAACACAAGTGGTGGCTTATGTACAAATATCTTTATCATAAATTGACTAATTGTAATGGTTTGAAATGAAGTTCAAGGCTATAAGTTTATATATTTCACGTGTATTTGCGTGGAGTTGTTCAGATAGCACCAAGTGGGCCAATACTACTAATCTAGTACGAGTGGGTTAGGTGGACCATTACTACTTCACTTATATAGGTGGGTGGGTGGGCCAATTTCACTGAACTTGTACAAGTGAGTGGGTGGACCGTTAGGCCTCCAGCTTTACGTGTATAGGATAGGTGGTTTAATACCACCGTGTAATAGCCAGCAACTTACCTGCTCCTTTAACAATTTACTATAGTTGTAGATTGTGCATTCTTGTAAATTATGTAAGTAATATGTACGGCGTAATTTTAGTCATACTAATGTAAAGAATATTTAAATAAATTACAAATAGATATACCTATTAAAATCATCCAATCTATTACGTTTTGAACTTATCTTTTTGAGGAGTATACTATTTTTATAATTTCATTAAATGAACTTAAACTTATTTATTGAAACTTAGTTACGATAAAAGTATTATTTTGAAAATAGTTATTTTGAAATATTTTAAGAATATATAATTTCAAATTAGACCTAGTATATAATATATTTATACTGTTAATTTATTTTTGTTTAAAAGTCGATAACTAAAAAAAAGCAAGAGATAGTAACAGTCAACTTAAAAACCTAACTTAAAATATGAATAATTTTCTTACTCACTCATTAATTTATTATTTCTCATACAATTCACTTATGAATAGTATTTATTTGAAGTAAAATTATATTATTTCATACAACACTTTAAATTGTTTTATATAACTGTTGGTAAATATTTTGTTACCAATATTAGTAGTTGAATTTATTAGTGATTACGATTCGACATTAGTGATTTGCCGGTGTGGTGGATCAGTGCCTAAGGCTTTGGACTGCGGAGGGCATTTCTTAGGTTCGAATCCCCAATGAGCCAACGGTCGGCACCTCACTTGTTGCATAACGTTCACGCACAGGCTTTGCAAGGCTTGCAGCACATGTGAACTGGCAAGTGAAGTTAAAAAGAAATTTTACTCTAACAAACTATATAAATGTAATACTTATTTTATATCATTCATGTATAAATGTAACTTAATCGTGATATTCGTGAAATATTATGAATCGCTAATTTAAAATACTAAATATTACGCGTGTTTGATCAATCCAAGAGCTACTTTCAGTAAGAACGGTTTAATTTTAATTAATAACTATTATGCCATTTCATTGCAAAAATAATACTTTCTTTTTTTTAATATAATATTCAATATCTTGTAATAACGGTCTTTATTTGTTAATAATATACAATTCTTAACTTTATATCTTACTTACAATTATGATCTAACGTTAAGTAAGTGTTTTCTTTTAAAAGATAATAGCTCCATTCAGATTTAGGGAAAGTCAAACTAATTCATAATTAATTAGAAGCAATAAATTTGTTATGAGTGTTAGTTTAACCATGTACGTAATTAACTTCAGCTTGAAAACACATATGATATGAGACTTGTAATGTAATTAAAATAAAAAGTGAACAAAAACTAGAAAAAAATTATTGGCTATTACTATATAATGCCAAAGGACCATTTATATAGAGCCACCCGGCCAAAATCGGTTATTTGCCGCATACAAATCTTTCTTTGCGCATTGTTGGAGATGTTAGAACTGTCTTTGAGCTGAATCGAGAAACATTCTGTCTTAACCTAACCTAACCGAACCCGAGCTTATCACAAGCTAATCACGTATGCTACCCAAGCTGATCATTGATGCTACCTAAGCTGATCATGGTTGCTACCCAAGCTCATCACCTATGCTACCCAAACTACAACGGCCAGATTGGCACTAAATCACTGTTGGTTACCCCTCATATTTTCCCCCTCATATCCTCATACTGTACCATCATAATATCATTATTTTAGAACGCTTCAAGTTTATAGGAAGAAGTTTGGAATTTACGGGTATATAACGATTTTGACCGAGCTACACTTTATTATTGACCATTTTATTCGATGAATATACAATAAATTCTCCAAGCAGTATATTTGACATTTCTATTACTAGACAAACCAATATAATTTGAACATAAGTTTATATTAATGGCACACTTTTGAATAGAACTACGAACGATTAACTCGACCTATTATCTTTTCATACAGTGGAAATTAACTAAGTTGTAGTGAGAACTGCCTAAATATTCTACAATTTCGAAAATACTTATTTCTTCTTCTTATTTCGTTGATGAAACCAAATTTTGGTCAAAGAAAATAATAACATGACCTGACTAGCAGTCGGTTGAAATACATTTATGATATCCTTTTTAGGTCTTTCATCTTCTCTCTCTCTTTGGAGTGAAAGTGACTTTGACGGACATTGTGAAACTGATTTATGGATTGAAGTGAACTCTGAAATAGTCAATACATTGTAACATTAGTTACCAAATGTCTTTAAACTAATGAAGTAACTTATGATAACAAGTGTTACTGGAAATATGATTGTACTGTTCATATGGTGGTGTGTAGTTTTAAATAAAAACTATTTATTTGTAGTGTTTTACCTGAGTCAAATAACATACTTCAACTGTATAGCCAAGAACATTTTCAACGATACTTTATGTATAGTAATTAGTAGTAAGTATTTCGTCGGATTCAGAACTAAAAAGGTAACTTTGTAATAGCATTTACTTAACTATAATACACATTAACATTTTTGTTAACTGGATTTTTATTGTACTAAATGGGGGTGCAATGTGCTGTTGTTTTTTCATTACGTAGTATATGACATTATAATAATGTCACAGCTTTGAAAAAAGAAATTGGGGATTTTTTAATAATAAGATTCTAAATTTTTACGCGTATAGCTAAAAAATAAATTCCATGATCGATTTTGTTCAGTTGTCTCTCAAATCCTTACGTACAGTGATAGCCACCCACCAGACTAACTTTATATGTAAATTGGTAATAACTCTCCCAACCACCCTTAAACGTATAGTGACAATTTACATCCCACTTATCCTTACACGTACAGTGGTAATAACCCTCTCACATATCCTTACACGTACAGTGGTAATAACTCTCTCACATATCCTTACACGTACAGTGGTAATAACCCTCCCACATATCCTTACACGTACAGAGGTAATAACCCTTCCACATATCCTTACAAGTATAGTGGTAATTTCCCTTCCACCCATCGTTAAACGTACAGTGGTAATAACCCTCCGACTTATCATTACACGTACAGTGGTAATAACCCTCCCACAAATCCTTACCTGAATAGTAGTAATTTTCCTCCCATCCATTCTTACACGTACATTGGTAATAACCCTTCCACATATCCTTAAAAGTATAGTGGTAATTTCCCTTCCACCCATCGTTAAACGTACAGTGATAATAACCCTCCGACTTATCATTACACGTTCAGTGTTAATAACCCTCCTACGTTTCCTTACACGTACAGTGGTAATAACCCTCCCACGTATCCTTACACATACAGTAGTAATAACCCTACCAACTAGCCTTAAACGTAGCGTGGTACTAATCTTCCTACCTATCCTTAAACGTACAGTGGTAATAACCCTCCCACCTATCCTTACAAGTACAGTGGTAATTTCCCTCCCAACCATCCTTAAACGTACATTGGTAATAACCCTTCCACATAT
Organism: Stictocephala bisonia; assembly: GCA_035578905.1. Classification (NCBI taxonomy): domain Eukaryota; kingdom Metazoa; phylum Arthropoda; class Insecta; order Hemiptera; family Membracidae; genus Stictocephala; species Stictocephala bisonia. Next base: position 47,415 of record JAQJVL010001371.1, on the reverse strand, counting down.
TCTTACACGTTCTGTGTTAAAAACTCTCCCACGTATCCTTACACGTACAGTGGTAATAACCCTCCCACGTATCTTTACACGCACAGTGGTAATAACCCTTCCACATATTCTTACACGTTCTGTGTTAAAAACTCTCCCACGTATCCTTACACGTACAGTGGTAACAACCCTCCCACGTATCTTTACACGCACAGTGGTAATAACCCTCCCACGTATCCTTACACGTACAGTGGTAATAACCCTCCCACGTATCCTTACACGTACAGTGGTAATAACCCTCCCAACTAGCCTTAAACGTAGTGTGGTACTAATATTCCTACCTATCCTTACACGTACAGTGGTAATAACCCTCCCACATATCCTTACAAGTATAGTGGTAATGAACCACCAACCTGACCGTTTAAACTATTAAAATCTATTTGACTCTGATCTCTTAAAGAGAAAATATAACTCTCAATCTACACGCGCACACATGTGAATATAAAACGATGCAGTACGAAATAATATTTTAATGGTTTTATAATCACTATAAACCATGATTTCCTTTCAACTTATTTTTATTAAAAAAAAAACAAAAAACATTAATTAAAACATTCATTACACTCCGAGTGAGTTGTCAGTGAGAAAAGGCAGTAAGGCTGATGAATAATTATGAAACCGAGTATGAAATTTGATAAATTATTTAAGCTAAACTGATTACTTAAAGAACTGGAAATGTTTCATGTTGAACGTTGATAAAGGACTAGTTTTATAAAGAAGGAAGATATTACATCTCAGTTTTGATATTTACAGTGATTCAACTTACAAATATTTATGGAAGTCAACAGCTATGTTGATTTAGGAACGTACTTTAGTAGCTTAACCCATAAAGGAATGCTATGCCCTTTTTTATCTGCTGTAGGTTTTATATATTGAATTCTCTTTTGGGTATTCATTTACATAGAATTGAATCATAGAATAAGCAAAGAAACTGAAAAAATGTATAAACACAGTTATCTTAAATAACTAAATTAGTAGTTTTTATCCAAAAATAATTTAATTATGTGAAAAAATACAAACAATTGATTGAAAAACTGATTGAATTAAAGTCAATCAGTATTGTAAATCCATGTTCCATTAGCAATACTTGCAAATATCAAAATATTATCTCCAAAATGTAGGGTGTGTGTAACCTTAATGGGGGAAACAGTGTTTTTCTTATCTTTGTTCGGATTTGAAATCGTGATTACGATAGTGTCATAACCAATTTTATTTTAACTTAATGTATAAAATTTTATTGGAAATATATCTATCCTCAATAGTATTTTTAGATTTAGAAAATTTAAACTACTATCCGTATTAAGGCAATAAAACTTAGCTGTAGTTCTTACATTTTCTCAACATGTAAACATGATTTGAAAGTGAATGATAATTCATATCGAATTATGGTTAATTCGTCATCATGTTTTAAACTAAACATAAATATAGATAGCTTGAAAAAAACACGAATGAAGTGTTGTTTGCTGTAAAAATTACTTTTATGGAACCAAACAGGATGTCTTAAAAATGTTTCATCACTTATAATTCTTAATTTAAAATAACTCCTGCTCATTCTTGTAAAATTACTTTAAATCTTGTTGGTTTCTAAAAACATCTAATATTTCGATTAGACCATAAATAGGTGAAATATCACAAGCTTTTACAATCAATAGTAAGGCATATCCGTTTGGATGCAAGGCTACTTTTCAGACATATATCCAATGTTTATCCAGATATTCAAATAACTTGCGGAATCGTTATATTAGATTGTGTACCTCTTTTAGCATTTTATTATAGAATTTTATCTTAATTGAATCATATATTGTGGATAAACGGGATAAACTAATATATTTCTAATGGCCTGTGCAGTTTACGTGTAATGATTTCAAATGCAAAACAGGTTTACGTTATGTTCCGCAAACGAGCCCGAGCCAGCTTTAACTTCGGTCAAAGCTGGACCCTATTATGCAAAGAGGGTTGAGCCAGGAATATTTGTTTGTCGTTTGTTGATGGTAATATTTGGGGAAGTTTGTTTTACTTTTTACATTATATTATTGGCAGTTCTTTTTAAAATAGTTTACCATACTAAATGATATTTGATTACATTATGTTTAGATCGTACATGCCATTCATATGAAAACAGTTATTTGTATATATCTTTTGTAATTGTTTTTCCCTTATTAGGTAATATTATTAATGTTTTGTTTAAATAATACGTATGCTATTAATATTTATTTGTTTAGTAATTTTGCTGGCGTGGTGGCTCAGTAGCGGAGGCTTAAGACTGCGGAAGGCCACTGAAGTTCGAATCCCCACTGATCCAACGGTCAGTACTTCACTCGTTTAGTAAATTTCACTCACAGACTGCAAGCCCTTGTGAATTTGCAAGTGAAGTTAAATAAAAAAAAAAAACAAACAAATAATAAAATTAATAATAATTGATATTATATTTGTTTTACGATAAATAACATGAAACAGGTTGTTTCATTTCTAACATACGTTTAGTAAACAAACAGCATAACTAAACTTAATAATACCGTATTTTACAACTGTAAAATTCAGTTTGACACAAGGTACTCTTTCGTCTAGTGAGATTAAAATAATATTTGCTACGCAGTTTCAATATTTTGAATAGTGAATAGTTTAAAAATAAAAATCGCAGAGTGAGAAATTAAAAAAGTATTTAAAAATTAACAAATAATGTGAGGCTTGTAATTATGTAGCATTTTATTTAAATTACATTACTTTATAGCAAGGTAAATACATATATTTTAGAGAACAAAATAAAAATAATTTGTACAGAACGTTGTGTTTAGGCCTATATAAATCCTACAATCATATTAACTACCTGCCCTTAGACTAAAACTGGAGTCATATTGAATACTAAGCATTCATTAAATGTCAATTTCTTTCTGAAGTACCTTTGGTAAATTTTGACATTTAAATCCAGAACTATTTTGGTATGCACAGGGTGCACTATTTTATTTGGATCTGCATACAATTTGCAATTCATTATTTTATGTAAAATCCTGTTGTCAGATTTTTGCATAAAATAAATATAATAAACGTATGCGGATTCAATTTACACCGCATGTGATTTGTTTTAAACACTTAAATATATGTTGAATTCATATTTTTACAACGTTTTTGTGACGTACAAAGTTTTTAATGAACATAATTTAATTGTGTTATCATATAGGACCATGAAAAATATCATACAGTTTTTAAGTTTGATATTGTTCTAGGAATTTAATATGTAGGCTATTATGTTACGAACAATATTAAATTAATTTTGCCATGAAATACAAAATCCTTAACATGATCTATACTTATTGCTCATATCCAACATTTTGTATAACCTCAAATAAATTAGTTTAGCTGTGGTTAAAAATAATATCAGTTTATGTCTGCGTTTTTGTATTTTTTAAAGTAATTGTTGACAATTTAAATATAGGCTGCTTTAAATCATATGTGTTATTACTATTTTAGGACGAAACTAAACAGAATGGACTAGGGTGGTCTTCAAATAAATAATTGTAATATAAGTAAACAACTATTAAACTCCTAATATTAATAGTGAAAAAGATTTTTTTATAACTTTAATCAATGGTAACCCAAGAATTATAGTGAAATTTGTTTAAAACGTCACGCACCGCTTCAGATGGGTCATAGGCTTTTATATGAACTTTATTTAAATTGTGAAATGCCTAATATTTAGGATTCAAACCTTATACAGTGGTTTCCACAGACTTAATTATTGATCCGCCATATTGGTATTATGTACACGAAGCTAAAAACACATTTTATCAATATTATGAGATTGCTTTGTTATCACTTGGAAATCTACTTATATATTCTCTGATAGGACATTCAAAACAAAACATACTTATCACACAAAAAGTAATTACAACTATTAAATAACCCATATGAATCAGCTGTATATGTATACTTCTAACAGAACAGTTGGAAATGTATAATCATAATGTGTGTTTAACATGGTTCGGGAGCTTTGCCTTACGACATACCTAAGTCATAAAGCCATTTGTAAGCAAGGATGATTACAGTGAACATTTGTAAAATTTTAAAATTGTTTATACTGAGTTGAAGTGGGGTACTGAGCTGTTTTGAGTGTATTGGCAATTTTATTTGTATAAAAAGCACTGCATGGATGTAAAACTTGTTTATACCATCTCAGAAACCCAAAAATATCAAATATTGTCTTTTCACCTATTTTATGTAAGATAAACAAGACATAATATGGCATCTTACTCTAAACTAAAATAAATATACTTTTCCAGAAAAAAGGAAAACGTTATCTCTAAATAAACTTTAAGCATAAATATTATATTTTGTTTATTCCTTATATAAAAGAGCGAATTTACTTGAACAAAATAAATTCAAGTATCGTGTATCGAGTTTATTTTCTTTTCGTTACAAACTCTCTTAATGCGTTTACTATTACTATTTACTACTACCTCATATGCTGTTCGTCCACTTCTTCTCTCTGTTTTTTTCAGGGACTTCTTGTTCATATTTGCGTTTTGTTCAGGTATTTTAGAATGTTTACTGATTATAAATATTAATTTGTGTGATGTTAAGTTTAAGGATCTTCTTATTTTTCGGTTGTCTTTTAGTTTTAGTTTTTCTGGTGTTTGTAATGTTAAAAAGTTTTTTGTTTTCATTTTACGAATAATAATTCGCGTTTAACATCCCCTGAACTGTAGATAAAATATTTTAATATGAGAATTACCGTTCAACAGTAAAAATGTTATGACTTTTTATTAATTACTTACGACTTATATCACTGCAATAATACCATGTTCCAGCTAAATTAAAAAATATTACAATTGAAATAGTGAAATAATGAAATAATGAATTTATTCACACACAAAAATATCATACAAATTGCCATATGACATAATTGTGAATATACCTAGCCACTTATCCAGTAGTGTGGCTAGGTTAAAGAAAAATTAAATACAAGATTATAAACAATTATAACAATTCAGACAAACATAAAAAGAAAAAGAACAAATAATACAGTTCTTTCATGTTAAATAAAAATAGTATGTATCTATTTTCATAGAATGTTTTATGAAGGGGAGATTTGTTAGGTTACTAGACTTTTAATTTTATCTGATAGTCTTTTATAAGGATCAATGATTTAATTAAAAATAAAATGAGAGCTAAATTATAGTTTCTAATTTAGAACAATTTAATTGTTATCAATGTACCTATGTTTGTAGATTTAAAATTTGTCAAGTGTGTTTAGTTTATGTATTCTTTGACATATGTGTAACATTTCAAACTCGACTTTCATTTCCCCCATATTGACCAAAATTACTACTTAAATTTTGTTATTAAATGCATTAAATAAATCAGTAATGCTTATGAATTTGTAACCCATATGAACACAATAAGAATAAAATCTTCAAAACTTACTTTCGTCTGCAAGCCCTAACAATCCAAACTTCAACTAGTACTTTGAATTTTTTTTTGTGGTACCCAAATCCCCGTAGCCTTTGTAAACAGTTATGAAATGCATTAATCTAAAAACAGTATGCTTTAATGAAGAAGCACTTAGACGTCTCATTTGAAGCCTTAATTATTGTTTAAACAAAGCTCAGGTCTTTATGAGTAACATTTGATGCGTTGGATACAGTCATAAATATACTTTACAAGAAATGAAGTGGCCTGGTATCGTAATAAATTGTGTTAAACGTGTTGTAATTACCAATAAATAAAATTAAAAATAAGAGTTGTTTGCTAAATCGCATTTTGGATTTTATCCATTAATTCACAACTATAACAATAACTTAGGATAACGTAACATAACAAAACCAAACCTAACTTGACGTAACTAAATATAACATAACCTAACCAAACCTAACATACATAACTAAATCGAACATAACGAAACCAAACTTAACATAAACTAACCAAACCTAACTTAACATAACCAAACCTAACATAATCTAAACAAACCTAACATAACCTAACCAAACCTAACATACATAACTAAATCGAACATAACGAAACCAAACTTAACATAAACTAACCAAACCTAACTTAACATAACCAAACCAGTAGTATGATATGAGTAATTTAAGTGGTCCAGTTGTTGTTTGACAAATTCAAGTGTCTGGCGTTAATTGACTTTTATAATTTATATATAAAACTATAAATTTTATTTATTTATTTATTTATTTTATTAATGGCATATGCCTTTTTAACAAAATTGTATACAAGAAACTTTGGCTGAAAATAGAGAAGAGAATGTATAAATAGAGTAAATGCTGGTCCAATTTCTTCCAATCCACCCCTACTTAGTTGGTACTTGATCTTTTGTACTTCTTTTGTTTTGCAATTTATTGTTCGGGGTAGTTATGGGTAACAAAGAAGGGGGCATGCATGCATTGATTGGAATGCGGAAAACTCGTCACTAGGTTATCACATCGATGATTATCAGTCATTTAAATGGCTTAAAGGGATTTAAATGTCCACGTATCCAATAGCCCAACAGCCCCGGTACCTATATTAGGGCCCTACCCCACTACCTGTCTTGTAAAAAATAATACCTAATCTACTTTCAAATTATACACACATAACAACAACAACATTCCAGTGACAAATCCTGAAAATGAAAAAACAATATTCTTCAAACACCTTCAAACTCGCTTTATCCGGCTGGTGGGTCTACGACTGGGACATCGCTTCTCTGAAGTTCCTGTTGATGAATTGGCTGTAACGCTGGGCTTGAAATCACTGGAGTTGCGAAGAAGGACATCTGATCTTATGTTTCTTTTCAAGATCATCAATGGTGAGATTCGCAGTTCGGAACTTCTAGCACTGATTTATTTCCACGTTCCAGCTTGTATCAGATCCAGGGAGCTCTTTGCCAGAACACACCACACCACATCATATGCGCAGCACAGTACCATGGTTCGGTTGCAACGCACAGGAAACACCCCACCTTCAGATATTGATTTCTTTAACTGTAGTGCTGCTCGGTTCAAGAGGATGATCACCCGGGGGGGGGAGGTGAGTCTTGAGGCTTTCTCCAGCTGTAGCTCACTCAATCACCACCGCCACCCTTACCAATGTTGTAACTTATTATTTCATCACACTCATTCGCATATTTTTATTATTCATTCACGCCCATTACAGTCTAAACGTAATCTTAATTGTCAAACCATTTATCATGTTATGTTTATTTATTTATAGATTCATATTCGAATTTGCATATTTGTTAGATATTATTTATGTTACATTTACAAAATATTTATCCTTGTTATCGCTTGTATCACTTATACTATATCAATACAAATTGTGGAATTTATTGTATATTTATTGCTTATATTTATTTGTGCATGTTAACTTGATTGTTCTCAATTGTATATTGTTATCCAACTAATTCTTTAAGCACTGGTAATTACCATATTTATTAGCCTCATGTTATATTTGTATTTCAACCACTATGGTACTGTAATTACTGCCTTATGCACTACTAGTTATAAACTTGCACGTTATCATATCTCAACTGTTACCGTACCTGTGTTAAATTAATAATGTATCTTTTTTTGTTGTTGTCCCCTTTCTGTCAATTATTACTTATGTTGTATTAATTGCTATTTCTCACAATGCATGCCCCTTCTTTGTTACCTATAACCACCCCGAACAATAAATTGCAAAACAAAAGAAGAACAAAAGATCAAGTACCAACTAAGTAGGGGTGGATTGGAAGAAATTGGACCAGCATTTACTCTATTTAAACATTCTCTTCTCTATTTTCAGCCAAAGTTTCTTGTATACAATTTTGTTAAAAAGGCATATGCCATCAATAAAAAAAAAAAAAATAAAAATTTATAGTTTTATATATAAATTATAAAAGTCAATTAACGCCAGACACTTAAATTTGTCAAACAACAACTGGACCACATAAATTACTCATAGCATACTACTCAAACCTAACATAATCTAAACAAACCTAACCTAACCAAAGAAAATGGTAGTGAATAACTGAAAACGTCCTGCATTTTTTCATTTAAATTTAGTTTTATCTAAATTTAAATTCCGTTAACATTTAAGAAAATTGCATAATTAATGTCTCCTTTAAATTAAATGTAGATCCTAATAAAAGAAATTTAAATTGTTTGTATTATTGTATTTCGTTGTTTTTTAATAGGTACTTGGCACTTTTCTGTATTAGATATTAATAATCTTAAAATAATCTTCCCTGATATGGATTTATTAATTTTTTTATTTTATTATAAAAAAAGGAGAGGCCGATCTCCTCCTTATTGGACTGATGCTTTTCTAACTATGAGAACTGAGTTAGATAAGGATAAAACACTTCAAAATTATGCGAATGTAAATTTAATTGCTTTTTCTTTTTCGTGCATTAAGAACTTTATTACAAATAAAATTAAAACAATACCATCAACAACACGGTTTTTGTTATTTAACTTGTATGTTTAAGCAAGTAAAAAAGGGTTTAGACTCTAGGGCTTAAAATTCCATCGTGTATCAACTGTACGGATTGATCATGAAGGGTTTAAGAGTGGCTGGGAGTGAGGATAAAAAACAAACAAACAACAATACGTATCGTTGGTTCCAAAAGAGTAGTCCAACTAAAATCTAAGCTTTCTTTAGTGTTAATAGAATGTGCTATGTGTTATGTATAGTTTATTTAAACACACGGGTTTTGTGTTATTTTATATTTGAGTTCTCAGCTGATTAGTATATGTAAAATTATTCTTATCAACTAGTTACTGATTCGAAATAATAAAGCTGCTCCTATTAAATGTATTTACAGCACATTCATTATTATATTATTTTTCCAAAGGTAAAATAACGAAAGACAGCGTATTAAAATTGTTACTAACTATTTAACTATAAATTGGTTGTGGTAAATTAAAGGAATACAATATAGCCACCATGAATGTGTGAGACTCTGACCAGAAATATGTATTACTGATTTATATAAGTTGTTTTATTTATCGTATTTCAAATCTGAACTAGAAATAACATACATTATTATTTTACATCTTCTATGTCACGTAACAATTCCAAATGAATTATATGCAATAAGACATAAATTGAATTTATTTAGATATATACGACTGTTACAATATGAAAGAATGTTTTTTAATTTAAATATTTTTTAAAACTTTTGTATATCTTAATTTTAAGTTTAAATTAGAATGAAAATGTGTAACACTTATTTTAATATATTCTTGTACTATAAATTTTTCATCTTGATCTAAATAAAACAGCTTCAATTTTTGTTGATTTTGTTTACCCAAATTTAAGGTTAATAATCATTTTCAAGGCTTGCATGGAAATTGACCATTGAACAAACAACTTCATATTATGTCTTTAAAGTCACAATAAAATCTTTAAAATTACTAGATTTAAATTAATTATCTGAAAAATGTAATTAAATTTCGTGTTAGACACTTAAAATTATTTATTCGTGTTTGTATAGCTTACCACATGTGTATAGAATGCATTCCAAGTACTTGGTATGTGAAAACTACCCTCCTCAGACCTGCCTCTGTAAGGAGCTTATCTCAGCATTGCTCTTTACGCAAAGTTTGTTAAGCTGAGACGGAGAGAAACTTTATAACAACTTAGTTCCTGCTTACTTCTTAAGTGTGTAACCCTTAATAATTGGGTTATGCAACTTTCACCACTGTAGCTTGAAAGGGATGTTTTATGGTAAATATTAATTAAGCTAGATTATGATGAAGCTGGAGTTGCGATGCAAAATATGTAAATCCTTGTTGAATGGAGTAACATTTAGTTTTGAAAAGGAACATTTATTTTGTATGGTGATATATTGTTAAGAATTATTTTCTTATTCCAATATACGGATAATTATATATATATATATATATATATATATATATATATATATGTATATATATCCCCCTTTACAAAATATTTGTTTCAGTACAAAACTAAAGATATAAAACTTACATTTTACTCAATCTTTATAGTTTTAGGGTATATACGAATATATTATGTATCTAAATGTGAAGTGTTTATAGTTTTATAATAGTATATTCATAACTAAAGCTAAAGTTATCGTCGTATACCTCAGCATTTATATTGTGTAACTAAACTCATTATTTTCTCGATCATTATTAAATCTAGCCAGCTTTCTTTAAATCTAGTTGACATTTTGTCTTGTAGGCATTACTATGACAAGATATTGATATCTATACACACCTCAACAAAGATCTAATGCTTGATGTTACCATTAGGGCTAAAAATCTGTTTTTTTGTTTTTGTAACTAATATAACGCAATGCCCTGTTAGAAATTTTCGTATTTTTAATTGAAAATTATATAATATTAATATTACGATATTTATTTCAAATGTCACCCTAAATTACTTGTTATCTTATACTTGAGTATCGTTTTATGGTGTGTAAATATTTGTTTTCGTAAAATATAAAGTTTATATAAAATATTATTCAATTGGCCTTACAAGTACAATAATAAGACGAGTATCAGCCATAGTTTTCTGTTAATTCATTTCATTGCTTACTGTAACTTATTTCTTTTTGACAAATTCTATCTAAAGGAATATTTCAACATAACATGTTTACTAATAAGCATATAACACAAAATGATTAATTCGCTATAAGTAATAATTATATGAGTGAATGTTTTTGTAATACAGAATATAGAAGAGATAATAAGTTGTCAATAATTAAATTTTCCTTGATATAAAATGAAAGTGGATTAAATAGTAAATTTACGGTAAAAATGCTTGTAAATTCGAACAACTGTTGCAAATGTTTATTATTCAGTAATTTAGTAAACCAACAACAGTGTCAGTGACAGAGGGATTAGAAACTTTTGTGATATAAGGAAAGTTTGTTTGAAATTCATTTGGGAAGACTCCAGTTTGAGTACAAAGTTCCACTGCCGAGATTTACAGCTTTACAAAAACGTTTTGTCTCTAATCCCAAGACAGGTAAGCTACGGTAGACGGCAAATAAATCACATCCAACACTTAGAAATGATACATGCAATTCTTAAACTGAGACCTTTTTGTCTAATGTAATATTGGTTGCTGAATATTATATTGGGCCATAATATGTTTGGGAAGTGAGGAAACTTAAGGAAATAGCAATTCACTTAAAAAGTATATGTGATTTTTGTATAAAATACTAGAAATATTGAATAAAAGTCCTGCAAGTAACAAACTGAAGTGAAATTAGTAAATTAAGAACTTTGTAATGTCTTTAGTAAACATTTTGTATAGTAACTTCTTTGTTATTTTTTTACTTATTCTTTTAAACGAAATAAAATAAACAAGTCCTGTCTTGATAATTTTGAAACATAATCTGATATGCTCCATCAATGCATAAGGTTGTAAATATTGTATAAGTTCCGAGCAATAAATTATATCATATTTATTTATATAAATATTACATACTGTTTATTTTTTAAGTATGTATGAAGGTGAGACGACCCATATTTGAGATAGTGTAATATTTTAATAAAATAACCGGCTGTTCATTTGTCATTGGGCTATTAATTAATGACACTTTCTAAGGAAGAGTCGGCCTTAGTTTGTAGCAATGACTACATTCGCTCATCTACACTCATCACACTAATTCGAAATCCATATTCACCCATATCTTGACGATCGGCATCTTATGAATAAATAAATAAACGTAATATACGTGTTATGATAAATGGTATATGAATATCTACACATATGGAATGACGGATAATTGATTATATTTTAGATTGACAATTGATTAACTTGATAAAAGGAATAAACCATGTTGCAGAACTGTGTGCATATATATTGTTAACAAGAGGTCACTGTAATATGTTCGCTGAACATGTTGTAATAAAGCAAAATAGGTAAAGATAAATTAGGAAAATTAAGAAAGAAATGTATCTTTCAACGATGCATCTAATCTGCTGATTTAATTATAAGTGCGTAAGTTGTACATTTTATTAGCTGATGTATGACGTTTATGATATCTGAGTCTATATATTATGAGCCTGTGTTATATATAACGTAATTATAGTTTTAATTTCCGTAGAATAAATTAAAGCTACAAAAACAATGGAAAAATTCCACGTAATTTGAGACATTTTCAACAAAATCTCTAACTATATTTTGAATAAAAGAAAAAAAATTCATCAAATAAGTGGAAAAGGTTTATTTTATTTTTTATTAAAGTATTCTGAATCAATTTATGAGGTTTGTCAGCAGTTTATGAATAGATATGATCAATTCAGCTTTGGGATACATTCAATATTGAGACTGTAACCAACATATCCGTGTTTAAATTTCATTTGGCTAAAAGCTCATTGTTCATGCATGACAGTTCAATTTTGAGTATAAATACCTTCGATACTGAACTTACTAACGGGGTAAGATATGTATCACTACATCTTTTCGAGATGTAAAGAGTTCGCAATGCTCTACAAGCTAATTTATGTATTTGTGTTAGTTTACCAATCATAACTTATCAAAATAATGTTCACACAAATAGCCTAAAATCTTTCCTTTTAAACCATTATAATATAAAACATATCCGTCGGATAACATTGTAGGTAAGAACGTTGGCCTAGACTGTATTTAATGAATGTCCCGACTTGACATGAGCACTTTTAGGGACGTTTTAATAAACCTTTGACTCGCAGTTTTGCCAACATTACTGCGTTTAACATACGCCAGACAATAATCACCTGCTGTGGTGTAAACCTGTTTGACATACGCCAGACAATAATCACCTGCTGTGGTGCAAACCTGTTTGATATACGCCAGACAATAATCACCTCCTGTGGTGTAAACCTGTTTGATATACGCCAGACAATAATCACCTGCTGTGGTGTAAACCTGTTTGACATACGCCAGACAATAATCACCAGCTGAGGTGTAAACCTGTTTGACATATGCCAGACAATAATCTCCTGTTGTGGTTTGAACCAGTTTGAAGAGGCATTATTGACTGGTTCAAACAGCAATACTATAGAACAATATAAAAATAATGCGATCAAAACAATGTATAAACAATAGGAAACAAAATAAAAGACATTATAAACAATGAATAGGTATACGATAAAGATACGCATACTCCCACTAGTATTCACAATATCAAACAAATAAATTATAAAACAGATGTATTTAGAGAAGTAAAATGTGGCCACCGTGCAAGTCGTAAAACGTTGCTATGATTACAGCTGGCTTACATCGTCACGTCATTGGTTGTAGCATTACCACACTCATCGTAGTTCCAGCATTTGCTGTAAGAGTGCTCTGAAGTCAGGTCGGGTCACTCATTAAATATTCATAAGACTGCTAGAAACTTAGACACATTAAACAAATACGTCAAAAATCAGTTACCTTTTAGGGAATATTATGTTACATAGACTAAATTTTTTAGACTGACTGGTTAGTCAAATAAGTAAATATTTACTATTGTTAGTTAGCCTTCTTACCTTATACTATTGTGTGAATTTTTTGTCAAGAAGGGCTTTTACCTTTTTAGGAAGAGTTATGATAAGAACAGATTAAAACAGATATTTTATTCTTTGAACATGCTATATTTAATAAAACATGTCAGACTTCCTTTTAATGTATTATTTTAGTTCGCGTCTTTTAATGAAAACACGTTAGTTATATTTCAATAATATCAATAAAGATTGTGTAATCAATTTTATTTTAATAAGCATACAAAATTCGCCCCTAAGAAGTTTATTAACCCTTTTATATATTTATCTAATGGTTTATAAAAAAGGAATTAGATTTTACTGAATACAAATTCCTGGACTACTTACATCTCCCCATACATACATTTGGATGCAACATACAATATAGCATGTCTTGCCAATTTTTTTAACGACCTGAATTGAGCATTAAAGAACCATTCTGGCATAATTAATCGTATACTTTTAGTGAATGTAAAAATACCTTTTATGACTCATTTAGAAGCCAACTTGAGGCGATAACCATCCAAACTTGAACACTACGCTATTGAACTGTGGACTATATCCAATATATATTCGTCCCAAAGGATCAGTTCCTGAGTTTCGCACTCGATTGACTCCAGTTTACGTTTATGATGTTCAACGTAAGGTTATTCTATGAACTCTGTAACAACTTGGATTTTGTTAAATATTGTCTAATTTTATATGTGCGATCTCTAACGTGTCCCCTTTTTAAAAAAGCTGTGAGCATTTAAATAAAATTCATCAAAATATTAAATAATAATACTTTAATCAGTTGCATACATCTATTATTCTCAGAAAAAGTTGTTCATAACACATTTAGAGGGTTACAATAACTTTGTTACAACAATGCTGAATTTTAAACTCTACGATATTTTTAAACCACTTGAACCATTATCAGTGTTTAAAACATAGTTGTTATGAGTAATATATTCTGAAATTATATTAAAGTATGTTTTAAATTATTTATATATGTGTGTGCTTTGTACAATGTAATACTCAACACAACTATATAAAAATTTACTTTATAAATAAGCTTAAACATTTTATAAAAAAACATTGAAAACACAAACATATATTAATTTATTTATAATATTGCCTGTTATATAAGGAGGTTATTGCGCTGTTTTTCTCAACATAACCATGTTTTCGTAATATAATCAAATCGAAGGTTTAAAAATTACAAGAAACACCAATACTTCTTTCTTTGAGAAAATCAACACAGCTTAGTTTGTCAGTTTGGCAACTATTCATTGGTACAGCTGTATCAATATAATTGTTATTTTACAATTATTTGTATTAAATACAAACTTATATCTTGTATTTGTGTCATCTCATAAAAGTAAATCTTTTAGCCAAACTAATTGTAGTAAGTTGTTTTAGCTATTAATTATGTATTTTAAAGATTTTATTTATTTATTTAGTTTAGATATCAGCTTCAAACATTTTATAAACGTTTTAATTGATGATAATTTTTAATACATTATTTGGGAAATTATTTAGACTTGTCTCATTTAACTTCATACCAAATAAATATATTATTACCGTTTAAATAAGATAACCCTTTGTTCATTACGTCTATCAAAAGGAGTTTAATGATATTATAAATCTTGTTACCCAAGAAAGTTATGAAGCGTACAAAACTATTCTGGATTATAACAAAGTTACGAGCCAACATGCTCCGAGATAATAAGGTGATTCCACTTTTGGCTAGTAATTGTTCTTTTATTTACAAGTCCTAAATTACTTAATTAAAAAATATGAAATATTTACAATTTTAAACTACTCGATAGTCACTGTTTTGCCACTTTAAATTAATTACTGTTACTAACAAAAATTAATTTTCCTCATCACGACCAAATATTTACACAATATCTCAGACTATTGGTGTAATGTAACTGATATTGAACTGACACTATTAAATACTTTCACTCTCACTTCCACTACGACTGGCTCTGCTACTCTGTAGTCTGTCACTCTACATGATAGGATACACTGTCACTAACCCACACTAACTGAATGACTATCAGGTCAACCGAAGGGTGTCCTTATATAACACATGGTGTAGATCAAGATGGTTCTAGAAGGGGTCTAGATCCTTCTGGGTGTCAGTTCGGGAGGGCTCTGGCTCCACCGATAGACAAGTGAACTGCACAGCCCCTCTTTAAATAACTGAAGAGCGCGAATAACAGGAATAGGGTGCATTGAACTAAGGGGTGCCAATGGCGAATACCATAACCTGTAACAGAATACAACATGGAAGAAGAGACACACCTTTATATATTTATATGTATAAAAATATATGTTCAAGTGAGGATTTTTACTCACTTAATATTGTTACTTGTAAAACCACTTATATTTTTCTTTTGATTTGTATTTGTAAGTCTGTATTGAATTCCTTTTAACTGTAAAACGTGTACTATGTTGCCTACTAATTGTTCCAGAATAAATTCGAAAGTAATAAAACTATACATCACACTGAAAATTTATATAAATTGTATGTGTTAAATAATATCGACATTCGTTTAAGTATTAGTTTAAACAATTAACTTACTATTTAATTTGTATCGATATTTAATACACTATACAGGGTTATTAAAAGGTCTGCAGATAGCTTAATATTGATATTATTAATTGGAATAGACGATTAAAACATTACAAATGAAAATGGGAGCAAAACAAATTTTTTTACCGTTCTTACTCACTCATTACCTAGTATGGGAAACGCTCGCAAGGAGTTGGTAGATAATTTTAAATGTAAGCATAGGTTCATATGGACATGATTTAAAAGTGCTAGTCAAACAGAGAAGAATGCCGCAAACTGCACTTCAAACCGTCAAAAGTGACGGCTATACAAAGACTTTTTTAAATAACCCACAACATTAATTTGTAGAAAATGGAAGTTGCTGTTATTATTTGATTTCACTTTAACTGTTCTAAGTTTGTTTAGATTGGAATTCCCACATTAGATAGCAATAACAAAATAAGCATTTGGGTACCTTGATTCAAAAAACTACCTGAATGAATTGGTTATTTATCCTTGTTGTAATAATTCCAGGACAACATTATTGCATTCTTAGTAAGCGATACTAGGTTCATATAGTTACAAGCCTCTCAGAACAATTTTAAATGTAGTGAAATTAAACTAATGGCAATAACTTTCATATTCTTTAGCTTAAATTTAAGGGTATTTTAAAAATGTCTTTGCATAACCATATTTTTTTAATAAATGATCGTTTTATTAAAGTGCACTTTACGGCATTCATCTCTGCTTGACCAGCACTTTCAAATTATGCGCATATAAATCTATGCTTACATTAAAAATTATCTAACAAATCCTTGTCAGCCGTCCCTTATCGGATGTAGAGAGTGAGTAAGAACTGTAAACATTTATTTTTCAGCTCCAATTTTAATTTGTAATATTTTAATCCTGTAGCCCAATTAATAATAACAATATTAAGCCGTCTTCAGACATTTGAATAACCCTGTATACGGCATTGCTTATGGTACTTAGAAACAATGTAACCAAGCCCCTAGTTTATAACGTAATTAGAATGTTTTCACACTTAATAAAAAATTATAATATCACATAATTTATATTATAACGACAAATTTTCTCCAAACTGTCCACTTTCATACGAAACCTTACAGCGTTCTATCCAGAAGCCTAGCATTAAAATAAACGCAAATAATAGACAACAATTTAATAAATACCTTTTCCACTGCACCTACTATATACTAAAATGTAAATATAACAGTAACAAAATATTTTATTCAGAACTAAAACAACTGCTAGTATTTTTTTTAATTTTGTTTATTAAGACAAAGATAGTAGTTATATGGATCAATACATCATAAATGATTAGTTAAAACGAGGATAGTTCTCGTTGAAAACTACACAACATTTTGTTACTTAAGCTTATAGATAATTTGATAGACTTAACCATCTAAAGCAATTATTAACCTAAATTTTATATAGGTTTATACAGCAAAATTATTATTATTATTACCATGTTTTTCATGAATTTACACTTTTATGTAATCGATAACTTATAGAAATGGTCATATAAAGAAAATACCTTCAATGTCCATTATAATGTTTATGTATGACATTAAAAAAAGAGCCTTTAAATTTAAATGTAAAATTTTCTCACTAAACAACTTCCTCAATTAGGGAAGCTTATTAGTTATTTACGTGTCTGTTGTGGCACTTTGGTATGTGTGTAGCGTAAAAAAATAAAAACTCTTTTGAAGCTTATTTTAAGAGGGGATGATGATTTCAGACAGGATAAGTGATTCATCGATATGTGTAAGATTAATATAGGGTTCATTGATAATTGGAACATAAATCGAGAAAAAGCATTTTTTAAATTATTTTCATATTGTTGTACTTTTGTTATTGCTTTTTATTATTACTGCTGCTCTCATTTAATTTATGTTTGTTCATTATATAATATTTATCCATGTTAATTATTCATAGTTTATGTCATATATATTTTTTCTCTGTTATTTTTTGCATGATTTGTTATTTATATATTTAAATGTTAGATAATTTTATTTCTTTATAAGTGAACTTATAATTTAAAACAAACGTTTATTATCATATGGATGTTCCTTTTTGAGTGTTTTTGTTAAGTGTACGTTTACGGACCTTGGACAGTTTTTGTATTTTAACATTTGTGTCATGGCAAGTCCCACTATATATTAAAACAAGTTTATGTCTTTAACTGTTTTAATGTAATTGGGTGTAAACCTGAATTAGAGCATGGAAATAAATAAATAAATATTATGAATGAACAATAGTACTGTATTAGTCATAAAGCGATGGGTAAACGTGTGAATGAGTAACCTTGTGCACACGCTAACAACATGAAAAATTTACGCCATGTAAGTTTTAAATATTTGTAATAGTTACGTAACAAACCTATCACGACTGAACAAAAAAATAGCCTAACCCAACACAACCCAACTAAACCAAACCTAACCTAACATAACCCAACTAAACCATACCTAACCTAACATAACCCAACTAAACCAAACCTAATCTAACATAACCCAACTAAACCATACCTAACCTAACATATACCAACGAAACCATACCTAACCTAACATAACCCAACTAAACCCAACCTAATCTAACATAACCCAACTAAACCAAACCTAGCCTAACGTAACAATAACTAAACTAACCTTACCTCATCTAAAACGCTTTTACCAATCCTAACCTAACCCGAACTAAACTAAACTAACCTAACATGGCCTACTATTAGCTCAACTAACCTAAAATACCTAACCTTACTTAATATAACCTAACCCAACCTAACCTAAGCTAACCCAACTAAACCTAGTCTAACCCAACAAATCCTAATTAACCTAGTCCAACACCTAGTTAGTGAGTAAAGATATTTCCTTAGGATCCTCTTAGGGGTTTCCCTTCCAATACGGTAATCTACTTCCTTAACTGGACATTTTTAATTAGCAAGTTGAAAATATTTACTGCAACTTGTCCAACTTGCTAAATTTAGTTGTTTAAATTTTACTCGTACATAATGAAGGACGATTTTAAAGCTTTACAGGTTCGTAATTTAGATATTTAAATGTTGTTCTACATTTAATATAACATAAATTAAGTTCTAGTTTTTATATCACTATTATTTTCTATTTCAACAAATAAATAATCTAAACTATTAAGTAAACACTTAATAATTTGAATGAAAACATATGTCCTGTTAAACAGATATCGAAATAAACAATTGTATGGATTAAATATGATTCAATTTTTCGAGTTATACAAATAGTCAAGAATATTTTATAAAAAATAAATTACGTAACAATTATAAACTGGATTAATGAATTCAGTTCGTAAATATGGCATATGTGAAATAATTATGAATATTTATACAGTACAAGTAAACGTTAAACAACAAAAATATATTCCGATATAAGATAAATTGCACAAACATATTAGAATACAAGTACAAAATGCACAAATACTATGGTGATTGATTTCAGTGAACGACACTCATCTTCCTCAGACCAGAGGTATTCACAAAAAATCTATGTAGTTAATAATATTTTATATAAATTTATATTTTTGTCGTTTATTGTAAACTTAATTTTAACTACAAATATTCCTTTCATATATTTTTGTTTACATATTTAAAAACAGAAATTTGGAGAAATTCATAAATATGGATTGCAAAATATTGTAGTGAAATTAAATTAATCATTAAATACGATATAGGAATTGTGGTCACAATTTTATTTATCAATATACCAAACACAAACAGCCAGGGACTACAAGAATATCACCTCCAAAATGTGACTCAGAGTTTAAACCGCCTCCAGTAATGAAGATGGTCCACACTACCGACCAAGTCACTGTAATGAGCTGCAGTGTGGTGTTCAACAATGGGGCCTTTGTATAGTAGCCATTACCTAGCCTTGTTGATTAGATCCTAATAGGGAGTGACAATACATTCATCAAGGGAAAATACAATAAAGAAAACGTTTTTGATTACGTCTAAAGTTCTATTAATATGTTTTATATTTTATTAAATTTGTGTTGATATTTTTAAACACAGTTACTAGTGTTAAAAACGGAGAAGTTACATAAAAAAATACGTAACCATTAAACACTTAATAAACTGTACTGCACCTCCATATTTATTACATTTGTACAAACGTTCATAAAATAATATTAAAATTTATTTATTTGTTTCAATTTACAATGATACAATTTATTACGGTTAGCATATACAGTTACATTTACTGTAGTGCTATAGAATACAATTACATAAAGAAAAAAGCTACTATATAATAAACACTATAACAAAAACAAAAATACACACAAAATCATATAACACCAGAACACCTGTCAAGATGATGTCAGATACTATTTAATTCAATTTTTCATTTTTGAAACAAATAAATAATAAATGTAGCTCCTCTCAGGAAAAGCCTGGATAGAGGCTCCGTTTTACATAATTTTATGATTCTATTTAGAAAATAGGAAAACAATATACTAGACTCTATACTATAATATCAAATTAAAAGTAATGTCATATATATAAAAATATCTTAACTGCGTGTACTAATAAAACACTCTTTAATTAGCAATAATAGACTTAAAACATTTAAATTGTATCAAGTTTTGAACCATTGTAATAGTTACGGTAACAAACCTATCACGACAAAAACAAAAAAATAAAATAAAAAAAAATAAATAACTTAAACTAATCGAATGAACTTCACCTAACCCAGCCAAACCAATCCTTACTTAACCTAAACAAAGCTTACCTGAACTAACTTTACCTAACCTAAACCACTATTACCGAACCTAACCCATCTTAACCTAACCCGAACTAAACTAACGTAACCTAACCTAAAATTAGCTCACTTAACCTAAAATAACTAACCTTACTTAACCTAACCTAACCCAACCCAACCTGAGCTAACCTAACCTAATCTAAACTAACCTAACCTATCTTAACCTAACCCGAACTAAACTAACGTAAACTATCTTAAAATTAGCTCACATAACTTAAAATACCCAAACTTACTTAACATAATCTATCCTAACCTTACCTAAGATAACCTAACTAAACCTAATTTTACACAATCAAATTAAACCTAATCTAACACAACCTAGCCAAACCAAACCTAAACTAACAATACCGTCATATTATATTTCATGTATTGTGTATAAATATTACTAAGAGTGGTGTCCAAAAAATATTTATATAGCATAGGAACGAAGTGTATTATATAATGCAAGACAATGCTTTATGTTTCATTATTACTATATAGAACAGCATTGCGCAATAATATATCTTATTAGTACAATATACAATACGATTCAAATAAAATAAGGTAAGAATAGCTGAGGACATGATGAAATATCCCATGACAGTAAGAAGCTATTCAATAAAAGCTAAGCATGGAAATAATGACTAAAGAAAATTTAACGAATTCAATGTTTAAAACACTACAAAAGTTTTTTTCACTAAACCTTTCCCCAGATAGTTTAAGACTCCAATTAGTGAGTAAAGTTATTTCCTGAGAAGTCTCTTAGGGGTTTCCCTTACAATACAGTAATCTACGTACTTAACTAGAAAGTTTTAATTAGCGAGGCAAAGTAACTGCAACTTGTCCAACTTGCTAACTTTAGTTGTTACTCGTACATAATGAAGGACGATTTTAAAACTTTACAGGCTCGTAATTTAGATATTTAAATGTTGTTCTTCATTTAATATAACATAAATTAAGTCCTAGGTTTTATATCACCATTATTTTCTATTTGAACAAATAATCTATACTGTTAAGTAGAAACTTATTTAATTTGAACAACAACATATGTAGCTCCAGTGTCGACCTCCCCTCCCATCGGCCGGGTACTGAAACTGCTTCGGACTGCGGGGAAATACTGCTCATCGGGGACTCTCTGCTCCGGTACTCCAGCGAATATTGTGTAGACTTGGGAGTAATTGTAGAGTGTTGCCCTGGTGGTAAAATAATAGACATTAAGCATAGATTATTAGAATATAGCGATGCAAATTTGTCGGTTATATATTTTCACGTGGGGACAAACAACTTGAGGAAAGGCTACCGGGGAGGCCCAGATTATAATGGTGGGCACGGGAAACGTGAAGCGCTCCATGCCATGGCGGACCTGCTCTACACTGCCAAGACACGGTTCCCTAAGGCACAGATTTTCTTGAATAGTGTAATAATTCGGCGGGATCTAAGTTACAAAGCCCTTTATGATTTTAATTTCCAAATTGACATTATGTGTAACAATTTTAAGGTTACCTTTGTTGAGGCGAACTGTGCCGTTGGTAGGAGACATCTCGCCCGGGATGGGGTGCACCTAAACAGGAGGGGTGTGTCCCGTTTTGGGTCACTGTTATGGGACGTCATTGGGTCAACTATGCGTACTCCGGAAGTGGAAGATGACAACGTGTCATCAGCTAGTGTTCAGGATGATATATCTGCCACCCTCGACCGCTATATTGTGGACGAGATTACCGATCCTGGTGATCATGGATCCCCTCGGGTCTCGGGAAACTAGCTGAGCGGGGGGGCAAATACCAACTCAGGGTCGCTCACATTAACATTAGGTCACTGAACACAGGTTTTGAGGAATTGTGTTCCCTTGTGAACGACTTTGATTTCGATGTGGTCGGTGTTACAGAGACCTGGCTACATCCTGACACGCCGTCTGACTGTTTTCAGATACCAGGATATTCTCTGCTGAGGTCTGATAGAAAGAAAACTGCGACTCATAGAGCTGGCGGTGGAGTGGCCATGTATATAAAGGAAGATATCCTACATGAGCTTTACACCATAGATGTTGTTGATCCTGGTATCGAGCACCTCTGCGTGGTGTTGAAGTTGAAAGGAATGTGTATTGGTCTGTGTGTTGTGTACAGGCCCCCACACCTGAGGTATTCTTGTCTCACTGCCTTGTTTCGCTCCCTGTTTGTTGACCTAGCTGTTGAAGTCAAGTCTGTGCTGTGCATGGGAGACACAAATATTGATTTGTTATCCGATTTAAGTAATGATGCAAAGTATATGAGCCGACTCTTAAAAGAATTGAATGCTGTGCAGTTGATAAATGAGCCTACGAGAGTGACAGCTAACTCGGCGACTCTGTTGGACCACATCATTGTGGACAGGTCAACCGAAGTCAAGAGGATCGGCGTCATAGACGCCCCCAGTCTTACTGATCATAAAGATAAATCTATAACTGATCATAAGTTAGTATTCTGCGACTTGGCATGCAAAATAGATAAACCAGGGCCACAGCTCATTACCTACAGAGATTATTCAAAGTTTAATCAAGAAGAGGCCATTAGACGAATAGCTGAAGTAGATTGGGACAGTGCTATGTTGATTGAAGGTGTAGACAATATAGTTGATTTTATTTCAGACAATATAAAGAAAATATTTGATAAACAAGCTCCTATTGTATGCAAAAGAGTTACAAAAAGGAAAGCACCGTGGAGAAACGAAGAGATAAAAAACTTAACTAACGTGAAAAATAAATTTAGAAGCATATTTCTTAAGACCCGTAACAATGGTGACTGGGAGAGCTATAGAAAAGCAAGGAATACGTTGAACAGCCTTATTAGAAGAGTAAAGAAGTCATACTTTTCTGAAGAACTAGCCTCTAGTAAAGATCCTAAAGAATTCTGGTCTTGTATAAAGAAAAGCGGTGTGATATCTGGAAAACATAACGACACCCTGAAAATGGACATAGGAGTGGATGAAATAAATCAATACTTTGTTAGCACGGGTCATGGTAGTAATATTGATACTGATGAACTTAATTACTTTTTGTCGAATAAGAGGGAAACTGTTGAAGATGGTTTTAGTTTTTCCTTGGTGACTGAGGATAAAATCAAGAAAATTATGAATGTAATCAAATCCAGAGCAGTGGGCTGTGATGGGATAAGCATTGAAATGATAAAAGCTGTGAGCCCTTACGCACTGAAAGCAATAACTCACCTCGTGAACGAGTCCCTTAGGAAAGCAGAGTTCCCTAAAGCGTGGAAGTTGAGTATAGTGCATCCACTGCCAAAAGTATCAGCACCAACAAGTGTTCAGCAACTAAGACCAATTTCAATCCTACCAGCCATATCAAAAATATTAGAAAAGGTTGTAGACATGCAAATGGGAGAGTATATGGAAAGAAAGAACATATTGCCGACATTACAATCTGGGTTTCGGAGTAATCATAGCACTTGTACAGCACTGGTGAATTTATTTGCTGATTTATATGATGCAAGAGACAAGGGGATGTACAGTATTGTTGTATTGCTTGACTACTCCCAGGCTTTTGATTCGATGAGTGTAGAATTGTTTTTAGCAAAACTTCGATTTTACGGGTTTGACGACATTTCAATTGACTGGATGGATTCATATCTTGGCGAAAGGCAGCAGGTCACTAGGCACGGGGGCCAAACATCAAAACCACTTGTCAGAGTGTGCGGTGTTCCACAGGGTAGTCGTGTGGGGCCAAAGTGTTTTGTGATCTACACGGCTGACCGCCCACGTCCTGCGCTGAACGCAGTTGAGCACGATTTCGCGGACGACAAACAGTTGCATCTGTCCTTTGAGCCTGAACTGATCATGATGGCTATTGATGACATGAACTCGGATTTAGATAACATCTACAAAAGGTCAGTCAAAAATGGGCTTAAATTGAACATTGACAAGTGCAAGGTGCTGTACATAGCCCCACAAGAAGTTGTTCAAACCCTCAGCAATGACGGCGTGCATGTGTCACTGAACGGACAGAGTCTTGAGATCGCTAGCAAAGTTAAGACTCTTGGAGTGGTCTTGGACAGTGATCTCAGCTTCACAGACCATGTTACGTACATAATGCAAAAGGCCTTGGGCAGGCTGAGAGGCATGTATAGATTCAGAGATTTGCTTCCGGAGTCCGCGAAAGTAAAGCTCATACAGTCGTGTGTCCTGTCGCTGTTTTATTACTGTTACCCTGAACACGGCAACAGCATTTCAAAAGAGGATATGGAGAGGATCCAGAAGCTGCAAAACACTGCCATCCGTTTTGTGTATGGCCTGAAGCGCTTCGACCATGTGTCCTCCTTCAGGCAAGATGCCAAACTTCCTCTCATGGAGGATGTATGCAGGGTGCTCACAGGCTGTATGGTGCATAAGACCCTGACGCTTGGAGAGCCTGAATACATTAATAGACGGCTCCGAAAACGGGGCGAGGTGGCTCTGCGTGGCACCCGCCATGGGGAGATGCTTCACTTTCCAAGAGTGAGGCTTGAGGGGGGTAGGAAAAGTTTTTCCTACTTTGGGCCCACTCTCTATAATGACCTCCCCGCATCTGTCAAAAACACTTGTGCTCTAAATACTTTTAAGAGTAAAATTAAAAAGTTAATGTATGATTGTTACCGTTAGGTTAATTACGTCGTCTGGTTGTATATAATTTTAGTTTATAGTTTAAGATCAGTGTAGTATTATGACCTGAGTTGTACTGAAAAGCAGTTTATACTGAGTAACGCTCCAATAAAAGGCATTTTTATTTATTTATTTATATGCCATGTTGACCAGTTGTGTAATTGAATTTAAATACTCCAGCTAGAAAATACAAATATGTATAAATAAACCACACGAGCTACACTCAATCATATGTTTTATGTATAAATTTAAACACATTGAAATTAAATGTTCTTAATTATCAAATTTAGTTAGTCAGTATGGCATAAATCACTAAAACATGAATATTCATTTAATCATACTTTATATAAATAAATATTCTTATCGTTTACTGTAAGTTTAATTTTGACTAAAACATGTTTTACTTACGTTTTTACATATCTTACCACACACGTTTGGATTTATTTATATATATATGGATTGAGAAATATTGTGAAAAATTGTACTAATAAAGTTATAGGGATAAATAAAAAAAATTATTTTTAAGCAATACACCAAAGACAAATGAACATCCAGAGCCTACCAGATGATTACTAACTATGGGTTCACCCCACCTCTAGTAATGACGATGGTCCACGCTACCGGCCAAGTCACTGTAAAGAGCTGCAGTGTGGTGTTCAACAATGAGGCCTTTGTGTAGTGGCCATTACCTGGCCTTGTTGATTACAGCCTAATAGGGAGTGACAATACATTCATCGGGGGAAAATACAATAAAGCATGCGTTTTTAATGATGTATTAAATGTTATTAATAAATAGTTTTTTAATTAGCATAATACGTGTTGGTACATATACAGTACAAGTAAACGTCACACAACACAAATTTATTACAATATAAGCACAAAATGCACAAATATACTACAATACAAGCACAAAATGCACAAATATTATGGTGATCGATTTCGGTGAACCACGCTCACCTTCCTCAGACCAGAGGGATTCACAAAAGAATCATTCTTTTGTGAATCCCTCTGGTCTGAGGAAGGTGAGCGTGGTTCACCGAAATCGATCACCATAATATTTGTGCATTTTGTGCTTGTATTGTAGTATATTTGTGCATTTTGTGCTTATATTGTAATAAATTTGTGTTGTGTGACGTTTACTTGTAATGTTATTAATATTATTTCCATTTTAATTCAATTTGTTTTGATATATTGAAACATATTTACTAGTGTTACAAATGGGGAAGTCTCGTAAAAAAGAATTCGTAACTGTTCAAAACCTAATAAACTGCACTGTTATTCTTGTACAAACGTTCACAACATAACTACTATATTAAACTTTTACGTGATGCATGTGAACGTTATAATAACATATTAAAGTATGCAAAGTATTTATGAAAATACACCATAAGTATTAATATTTGTGCTTATAGTTTTAATGTTTATTCCAACCACATGGCATACAGATGGTATACTAATAGTTTTAAATGAAACATTTTTAGTAATTCCACAGTTTTTAATTTTTGATTAATGCATTTTCGCCAGTTACGGCATCTTCAGATCATAAAAACCAAATATGATCTGAAGATGCCATAACTGGCGTAAATGCATTAATCAAAAATTAAAAACTGTGGAATTACTAAAAATGTTTCATTTAAATCCATCGAAATTCCACCAAGTACCGAATAAAGAAAATACCAATAGTTGTAATACATGGTTGCAACCGACTTGCACGAGCGATTGGTCAAGGCTACAGCAATGACATTAACTTAGGACTGGGCATTGTTACATCATCGGCGTCCTGCTCTTCTCCCTCGACACGCAGTCGACTTGTGCCCGAAGGGGGAGTGAGGCGATGCTGAGCGTACATGTTCCCACCATTGGTAAGTACAGTGTTTTATGTTTATCTGTATAGTATAATAGATAAACTTAAAATATTATATAATGATAGTTAAATACTCCTACAATGCCTAACAAAATTACTGGTCAAAATCGGTTATGTTCACGCAAAATATAAACTCTTTTATATAAACTTGGGTTTTCTAAAATGATGATATTTTGTTAGAAGACAGTATGAGGGGTAACCAACAGTGATTTAGTGCCAATCTGGCCGGTGTAGGTTGGATATCATACTTTATCAGCTTGGGTAGCATACGTAATTATCTTGGGTAGCACCCATGATCTGCTTGTCTTAGGTTAGATTAAGGTTAGGTTAGGTTAGGATAGAAAGTTTTTCTATTCAGCTCTAAAACAGTTCTGTTAAGAAAAAAACTTTACGGGCAGATAACCGATTTTGACAAAATTACTGATTGATTTTGCTGTCCCAAATATCTTGGTTTTACTTTGATCCCAGACTGTATGAACTTCCATACGCCCAGGACACAGCAGAGCACATCTTTTTCTAGAGTGATCGTCGGGCCATGAGAAGAGTCACTCTGACTATGGACGCTAATGACTTCTACTCTTTTCATGTCATTGGCGGCATGCTCTAAGAGGAAGACACCTGGAACCCTGTAGCCAAGCTTTTGACATTTTTAAAGGGCAAATGAGAAAATGATCCTAGCAGGAAGTAATGAGATATGTGGTTCTTCGGTAGTCTTAGGACAAGAGAGGTATTTTTATAGGTTAGTTTGGTAAAACTAGTTATACACACCTCCCTTCTCCATAGTGAGTAGTAAGTCTCTACATAAATTTGATTGACGAAATAAAGAATATTTAGCTATACCATACTAAGTTACACTCGCAGTATATTATACACTTAAAAATTAGTAAAACAATTACGCCATGTTCATGGAGTACAATAAGCGTGGTGTTAATATTTGTTCATAAAAATTTACAAGGACAATTTAAAATAAAGCTGATTTCTTAAACATAATTCACCGAGTCATTATCAGATATTTGGGCTGGTAAATAGGTTGTTATAATTTTGCTAACACTCAATTTGCTAACACTCAATTGGGGATTGGCAAAGTGTAGTTACAAACATAAAAAGGTTATATTTTAAGTATGTCGATGTTAACATTTCAATGCATATTTCTCCATTTTTAATTTTCCAAACATTGAAGTAGGGAATATATAACTGCAGTAAATATAAACCACGAATAAACAAATACATCCTCGAACCATTTAACTCGTATTTTCTTTAATTTACACTGTTGTACTCGTACTTTGTCTTAACTATACTTAACTTTGAATACATCCATAATTGATAACAGTTGTGTCTTTTTATTAATTCTATTTCTGTTTATTTCCCTAATATTTACTTCATCAATGAAAAATAAAATTGAATTGTAATAATTTAGGTTATGTTAGGTTAGTCAAAGTTAGGTTAGGTTTGATTACGTTATCAGTCATTCATGGTCAATATGCATATTGTTTTTTAATATCTCATTTACTATTCTTCGTAAGAAAAATTTAATAGCATATTGGTGTACAGATTAAATACCTACATAAAATTATTGTTGTTAGTTTAAACATTTTTCTGTTGTCTAGCAAAGATTGGGTTTTCCACGAAAATATTGTTATGGATTTATGTTTTTTGGGTTATTGTAATGGAATTACCATTAGGTTCTATTTTACACTCAAATTTATAAAGAAAATACAGTACAGAACTATATTGAGTATACATAATACATAGTTCATACTTCTGTTCCGCACGTTATTTTCAAATAAAAAACAATTTAATTCAAAATTAATAAACTATAACAATTAAGGCTCGTGTAAAAAAACATAGAAAGAAATAAGAAAACAAACAACAACATTACATTAAAATATATAAATAACAATTAAAAATAATACCAGAAATTAACTAACAAACGCACATCATTAATTCAGACCAACATTGACAACACGACCAAGGTCTACTACGTCCTCCATGCATTCACCGACAACCAGTCCATCAGAACCACGATAAACCGAGCTAGTATCGATATTTCGAGTTGCAGAATCAAGTTTATTCTACAATATGTAGGCAGTGACAGTAAAAGATATGTTGTAAAGTGCTATTAGATGAGCTGGTATAGTTAACATATACAATACTGACGCGTGTCCCGATTACTGACGCTGAAGTTAAACACAACATTTGAAGGTAAATAAGAAGGATCTTTGGATGGAGAAGTTTGTATAGTGAAGATAAAATTTGAATATCTATATACTCGAGTAAATTCAATAAATTTAACATCTGAACATATGAGTAGTTTGTTCATCTCGGTGAAATTAAAAATATAACGTAGACAGTAATTCTGCGCTCGTTGAAATATATCTGAAAAATGGGCAGGCGTGTCATTGATGACAACGTCACAGTAGTCAACGTTCTTGTTGATAAGTTGAAAAATCGTAGTTACTATGGGGAATGCCTAAATTCAATATTTAAGGAAACTTAAGTACTAGTTATTTATATCTTGAAATGTTAAAAAAATATATCTTATTGAGGTAAAAACATTCGTATTAAAATTACTAAAAATAAAGAAAATTGATTATTTAACAAACTATTCATGTTTGTAGTACTATATAATTGTTAATATAAAGTACTTAACTATAGGGTGAACCTTCACTTTATACCTACCCCTTAGTACGCTTTGTTATTTCCCCTCTGCTAAAACATCACTTCCAAACCTGTACACAAAGGGCCCAGATTGTTGGGTAAAGGCGCTCCTTGAGGCAATCCAAATTGTTGATCCGTATCTCAACGTCCTATTGTTTCTCATGTACAACAATAACTATCTACAGAGTGTAAAACATGTTACTTTTTCCACATGTTGGCTATAAATAAAACTTAATATTCACAGTATTACATAATATTCATAATTTCAGTTTGTACAGTATCAATAACGGATTATTAGGATTTCTTTGAGTAAAAACACAATTTAGTAAGTTTGTTACAAAACAATATTATTATAAAAAATATCTTTTCACAGGTGATTCGTAAATTGAAAATCATTGGGTATGTTGGAGAGTTATTAATTATTGTTACAAATTTATATAGTAACAATATAATTAGGTTTGTTACGCTAGCTAACAAAATAAAAGAAGAAAATAAGAGAATTATTTTGAAATTTTAAATTATAAAGAAAATCTATTTGTGTTTTGGTGTTTTAATATTGAACTCTTCGCGGTCATTTAACACCTTCTTAGATTGCATGAAAACCAGAATTTCCCTTAAAAATATTCAATGGGCAGTAAATAACTGTGTGATCCATAGTTTGAGTTTTGGCCCCAAAATCATATAGCTCATCAATTGTCATTCTCCCATAAATTCTCATTATTAGAAATACGTTATTATAATTAATGAATTGAATCGTTTTAGACTTTTGTGTTTTGTGGAAGCCACACCCACCCACCCATATATGTACGACGTACGTAAAGGGACTGATCTTTATCTCCCACGATACAGTAATAAGCACTGATGTAGATTATATGACCCTATGAAGATTATATCTGCACATAGTTTCTGCACATAATTCAAAATAGTTTTCTAATTAATCAAAACAATACACACTCTAAAGACATCTATTATACTAGTATATATTGGAATTTCATCTAAATACTTTGTAAGCGTGTTAGATTACACAATAAAAATAAATGTTTCTATTATTACAATTAGGGGAGAAATGTTCAACACTATCCAGCCTTCTTTCTTAAACCCACCCATATACTAAAGTAATATTGGTGGTTGCATATAATATCGGTGAGGTTGGTATAACTTTTCCGCAAGTTGCATCTTCCCTCACTTGTGGAAAAGTGGCTTTACATAGTCCAATTACACACTGAGATGAAATATCGCTTGTGTGATCTCCCAGCTATGTCAGTTGCCAATTGAACAACCCGCTTTGCTCAGGTGCAGCAACATTATAAGGCCATGGGCTCTGCCTTAAACATATTTATTTTCATACAGTTTGATGTTATCAATGTAGGAAGTCAACGTGCTGTTTGTAAATACTTTACCCCTCCCCCCGCAAAAACTAATTATACGAAAGGTTCTTGTACTGTCACAAAAATAAAAGTATAAATGTTTGAACACTTGTAATATTTAAAGCAATACATAAATATTAAAATCAATAATTATTTTACTAATAATAATATAATAACAAATTATTAAAATAAAAATTACAAAACCATACTGTTATATACGTTTTACTACACGAATTCGTAAAAATATGTATTTCAATAAAATGTTTAAGCTGTTCATTTAAGGAATTACAAACCAAACTAACCATCTAGACTATTTTAAACCTATTCTATTATGTACAGTTACATGCATTCATCTATATCCAAGTTCATAATCGCTTGGATAATGTTAAGTCAAATTTTTTAAACTACTGATATCATTTCAATAATTGTATTTGTACTACAATTATATATTTAGCTTTGTATTTGCTCCATCATTCATATTTTTTTTAATGTAATTAAAGTGGAATAGTAAACAAACAAAAAATAACTATTATTTATTTTTCTTCAAGGTAGTGAACCTATATATTTAAAAATCCCCTAGCACTATCTCAATGTATCAATTTCTAAACTATTTTCTTTTTAATTCACTTTAGATAGTTTTAAACAGTAGATATTGTGGTAACGTATACAAACCACCTACCCTTCCTACGTTGTAACACAATACAGACTGAACTAGTTATTCAGAACTTGGTATTACACGGTTATCCTAATGGCTCATAAAGGGAACGACACTATTATTATGATCGACAAAGTTTTCCCTGTTTCCAAGAACGTGCTTAGGTTAATTTAAGTCACCAATATAAACACATCACGGTATCTTCAATAACGGTAACATAACAGTATAACTATAACTTGGTAGGAATATTTAGTGAGTGGGGTGAATAAAAAATAACATAAACAGTCTAGCCTACTTGAAAAAAAAAAAAAAAAAAAAAAAAAAAACAAAAAACAACAACGAGGATGTTGTGTCATAGATTGCTTTTTGAGCTAGTGTAATATTTCATACATTTACATAAACATAAAACATATCTGGACGGTTAGTGGCGTCAACTGTTATGTACAAAATAAGTGAACAGGTCAAAATGTTTCCAATACAAGTACGATAGCGAAAACGACTATCGGTAAATAGAGTTTATCTCACTCAGGCTAGTATTATTCAAAAATAAATTAAACTGTTGTCCAAATAATCTACGTTTATACTATCCCTTATAACAGACAAGAAACTACTCATAATGGTTGACTGGAATCACCAAAATGTTGACTTGTATCATAACATTGGTCATTTAGTACTTTTTGATAACATCTATCTTATTATTTCATGAATGAAAACATTGTTAACTATATCTTATGTAGTTGTAGGCTTTAATTACGGGTTTTCAAAGGACACTATTTTGCGTTATCGGTTTCTTTGTGATGAGTATTGGACATTTTTAAAATGGTTGTCTTTGATACCAGACATGAAAATAAAATACAAAATATTTTTAAAAAACGACTTCGTTATTGATTTTCGTTATTTTTTCAAAGATTTTATAAACAAAAATATCAAAAGGCTAGTAATAAATCTGTATGATAGAAGAGTTAATGAGCTGATTGTACTGTCTAGTCATATTTGCGTAACAATAAGGGTATGAAAAATAACGTTTTACTATTTATAATTTTTACACAAATCTCTTTAAATATTATTATTGTGCTAAATAAACATTTTCAAAGGATTTCAATATTAAAATATGAACAAATTTGAAAATAATCCCACTTTGTTATGACATTAATTTAAGTAAGTTAATAATGTATTTAACATCCTTATATTTAATAGATCGTTTGTCTTCTAAAGTGTTTTTTTTCTACTTATCGTCATTTATGAAAGATTATAATGTACAGCAAAATTATACTTGATTACTGTAGCAAGAATCACACACTTGCAGCATGAAGGGTTTATGAAGCTAATGCAAATGCTAAGCTTGTCGGAGATATGTACTCATCTTAGTCTAAGAAGGTAAGTTGTGTTAAGTGCTGTGGTTTGGTATGGGCGATAAACTGTTGTTTCAAACTAAATCTCCAGACTACTTGTTAGTACATGGAACAAGATACCACCATTAGTTATTACTAACCAATATATGCTGTAAACCTACACAATGACTACATGTACCATTAATTTTAATGATTAAAAATATTAAATTTCTAAACCAAAATAAAACTAATTTAGTGATTTTAATAATATAATAATTACAATCACTATATTAATATGAATTGGTTTAGTAAGTAAATTACAAGTAAATTAAGTTAGAATTTAACTTTTGTTTGGTATTTTAATAAAAGTTATCAGATAAAAACCACAAAAATTTCATTTAACGTAGCCAAATATTAGCTTGAAAGGCTTTGGTTTACAAAAGATTTGGTTTGAAGAGCATAATTGGTAATATCGGACTTTCTCTCAATAACAGTGCTGTAATATGTTTTTTACGTTCAACTATAGAACTTTGTGTGTGATATGTTACGTTTCAGAATTATTTTATAAAAATACTTCTTTATTTATCTCAAAGTTCTTTTCATTCTTTTGTGAGACCATACTTTCCATTGGGTGAATATTTTTTGTTCATTTTGCGTCGTTTTATGAAGGGGTTTTTAGTCCTATTTTACAAAAACAGTTTTGATCAACTTTAAATGGGTGAATAAACTTTACTCAGAAAATGTTCGCCTGAAATAATAAGTTTCCCAATAAAAACGTGTACTACAATAATGATAATAGTTAAATAGTTAAGATGGATCCCGCTGAAATGTACGATCGGTTACTTTGCAAGTCCATAATTATGTAGGATTTTCGAATCAACCTATTCTATTCTAGTTAAGTTTTAATTTCTTATAAATATTCTCGACAAAATTAAAATCACGCCAGTTTATTAAAATATTAATTTTAAAACTGCAATGGTTAAATATTGCTAAGTGTCGTATATTGCTAACCCCTCTTCATATAGAAAATTAAATGTTTGCTAAATTGTTAAAGTAATGTTAAAACTGCAGCTGTCAAAACAGCAATTAAAAACTGGGTCAGCGCCAGACATCTGGAAAGATGGCGGCGGTTCCCAGGGCAAAGACTCGGTAAGGTTCTTGTCAGGAATCCCTCCCAGAAGTTAACAAAGTCACTTCTTGGGTTGAGTAAACTGCACGTTAAGCTGGTGGTGGGATTCATCACCGGCCACGGCAAATTCCGGAGGCATCTAAGAACGGTGGGACTCTTACGGAGGATCCCATCTGTCGCCTCTGTGGGGAGGACGAAGAGTCGGCAGAACACATTGTCCTGGAGTGTGAGGCCCTTGGTGCCAGGAGAAGAGCACTTTTTGAAGGCTCACCTCTGGGACAGTTGGAAATTAATAATGTAGTGAAGAAGCTCCTTGACCTGGTCAAGGATTGCCAGCTTTATGACGATTAGGCACCGGGATTGGCACAAAAAGCCTAAGGCTTCGTTGCAAGGGTTGGCTGGACCAACTGTATATCCCCTTTCAATCTAAATCTAAATCTAATGTTAAAACTCGAACATCTCTAGATATCATCTTGAAAAATACTTAGACATTATTCACCACAGCTATAATTAAACCAATTTATAAGAAACGTACATTGGTATTACCCCACTCACCCACCCATACACGTACAGTGGTATAAAACTATACTGTTACAAAACAAACAATTGTAGTCGCTGAAGCTAAGTTAGTACTGTTAAATAAGTGTTATTCTGGGATATCTGGAGTTATTTCTTCCGTTATGTCCTTTTCAGTGCAGGTTTCCGAGAATAACAATAAACCATTATGTCTTGCTGATGCAACAGAAATACACAAGGGAAATATGTCTGCAGAAGCAAGTGACCTTGAAGTTCTATTTATACTTATAAATTGTTTGGGAACGTGGTAAAGTTTATTTTAAATACCTTCTATTCATAACTTTAACTGTTTGCAGTATATAATTTCATTCGTGTATGATTTATTAATAATGATTAATGTACCGATAACACTATTTAAGGGGTAAAATATTAGTTTTTTTTAACAATAGTATCTAGTCACGGTAATTAAGGTGATAACATCGGTTTTTGTTGAGTTGATTATTTTCCAATTTTATAATCAAAATTAGTTAATATACCTTCCCTTCACACAGCAAAAATACAACAACGAAAAAAATGTTTGAACCATTACATTTTATAACTTGTGGCCTTATGAAGTTGTAAATTTAGCTGCTTTTAAATAAACTACAAAACAAAACCGTTCAAAGTACAAATTATATGTTTAATAACTATGTTTTTTAGACATAACTGAATACAATATATAAGGTAGCTATAATCAGACCTTTTTTGACCTTTAAATGTATAAATATTTAAACATTAAAAAAATAATGAACATCTTAATCCCCTAAGTTATCTAAACAACTTAGTAACAAAAACATTACATTTGTATTTTAAACGGTTTTATCTTATAGTTGATTTAAAATCAGCTAAATTCACCACTTCATAAAGCCACATTGTAGTGATTAAAATATTCTACTTGTATTTTTCTTGTCACAAAGGAATGTATTTTAACTAATTTTAAAATTGGAAAATAACTAACTCAGTGAAAACCGATTGCACCACCTTAAGAGTTGTTACTACAACAATAGTACGTCACTTAGATAAATAACGTGTTGCTACTTTATTTAGCTACTTTGTGGCTCAATGGCTAAGATTTCGGTTTGCGAAGGGAAACGTCTGATATACGAGTCCCACAAGTTATGATCCACTGAGATAATGGTCGTTACTTCACTCGTTGAATGATACACAGTCTGAGATTCATTTTATTTTTTACAAGAGTAAGATTTTACTAATATTAGGATTAATTATCTCTTTATTTTTACCAAGATAAAATTTTTTATACTGATCATAAACTCGGTTAAATACATTTTATTTACTGCCATAATTAAAAAACTAATAAATATAAATTTTTACCAAAACTCCTGATGAATAATTGGTACATTGTTTAAGTGTCCATGTTTACTACATAATATATCTATTTTAATGATATATAAAATAGTAAAAGACGAATCCAGTAAATTAATAAAAAATATCAGATTAAAGAATATATCAAATTATATACTTCACTCTTGGAACCATGTAGGCTCATGCAAACTGGCAGTGACGTTCAAAAAAAATATTTAAAACATGTGTTAAAATAACTTGTAATATCACCACAACCATACAAGTATACTATAGATTAGTGAGGGGAATTTTGTGCATGAACATTTACTTTATAACAAAGCAGATGTTTAGTCCAGTTTATTGATTTATTTTTTCAAAAGCATGTTTTTATTTTTGTTAGCTATACTCGATTGTAGTTCTTAAAAATAAACTTTTTCTTTTTTAATTTGGAGAAATGTGGGTTTTTCCTTTGGAACATCAGTTATTATAGAAATGTCATGAACCTAATATTTGATTGTATACTAATATGGTAAATCACTGGTTCCACACCGTAGTAATTATTGAGAGAGGAGAGATAGAGAGAGAGAGAGGGGGAGATAGAGAGAGGGGGGAGAGAGAGGAGAGAGAGAGGGGGAGAAAGAGAGGGGGATATATAGAGAGGGGGATATAGAGAGAGGGGGATAGATAGGAGAGAGAGAGAAAGAGAGAGGGGGGAGGGAGGGAGATAGAGAGAGGGGGGAGATAGAGAGAGAGAGAGAGGGGAGAGGGGAGAGGGGAGAGGGGAGAGAGGGAGAGGGAGAGAGAGAGAGAGAGAGAGAGAGAGAGAGAGAGAGAGAGAGAGAGAGAGAGAGAGAGAGAGAGAGAGAGAGAGAGAGAGAGAGAGAGAGAGAGAGAGAGAGAGAGAGAGAGAGAGAGAGAGAGAGAGAGAGAGAGAGAGAGAGAGAGAGAGAGAGAGAGAGAGAGAGAGAGAGAGAGAGAGAGAGAGAGAGAGAGAGAGAGAGAGAGAGAGAGAGAGAGAGAGAGAGAGAGAGAGAGAGAGAGAGAGAGAGAGAGAGAGAGAGAGAGAGAGAGAGAGAGAGAGAGAGAGAGAGAGAGAGAGAGAGAGAGAGAGAGAGAGAGAGAGAGAGAGAGAGAGAGAGAGAGAGAGAGAGAGAGAGAGAGAGAGAGAGAGAGAGAGAGAGAGAGAGAGAGAGAGAGAGAGAGAGAGAGAGAGAGAGAGAGAGAGAGAGAGAGAGAGAGAGAGAGAGAGAGAGAGAGAGAGAGAGAGAGAGAGAGAGAGAGAGAATAACACCACCAATAGAAATATCTTCACTTATCTTGTGGCTGTTAGTTATACCCCTCTTAGACTAATCAAATCTCAAGATATAATCACACTAAGGCACAGAATGACAGTCAATATAGTAGGATTTTGCGTAAAAACCTTAATACTATGGAATGTTTAGGTGAATATTCATTATTTAATTAATATTATATTACTATCATTATTATTATTATCAAAATAATATTATAAAAGCCTGGAAATAACGATTATAAGGCGCAACTTTATGATGTTTTAAAATATCAACTGGCGAATTTAAGATTATGTTGAACAATACATGAGGATGTTTTTAAATTAATCAATAAAACGAAATGTAATAAATCAGCTATCAAAATCATAATTTTATTAATTTAATACTATAAAAAAATATTATTAAAAGGCTTTAAATTTCAGTTTAATGAACAATAACAATTCGCTAACTTCGTTGACTTTGCATTTTTATAACTTAAAATGAATCTAACGTTCATTGATGCGTGATTATTATTCTTAGGTTTCCGATAAGAGCAAATATTTTATACTGTTAAGTTTATTTAATGAGTTTCAGTCGTTCAGGAAAATTTCATTTAAATCCTTTTCTAAAATTTGGTAGACCATAAATCAAAGATGTTCTACTTCATTTTTACTTTTAGTATGCGTTATTTAAAGTCACATGTATCAAAATAATTCTATATTTATTTAATCTGATATTTTTTATTAATTTACTGGATTCTGCTTTTACTGCTTTACATGTCATTAAAACAGATTTATTATGTAGTAAACATGGACACTTAAACAATGTACCCATCAGTCATCAGGAGTTTTGGTAAAAATTTTTATTTATTTGTTTAAACTCAACAGATAGTTTAGTTATGGCAGTAAATAAAATGTATTTAACCGAGTTTATGATCGGTATGAAAAAAGGTTTATCTTGGTAAAAATAAAGAGACAATTAAACCTAATATTAGTAAAATCCAACTGTTGTAAGAAATAAAATACTTCCCAGGCCGTGTTATATTGTCTCATGACTACACCATATACATCCCTTTATCCTTAGTGTCCTTATGACATTTGTAAGTATAAACAATTCTACAATATCCAGTTATGCTGATAAATGCTAAATACAAATGTGACACTATATTCCGTTTCTTTCCTCCAGTCCAATAAGAAAACTAGTGAGGAGGATATATTAAATAATAAAAGAATAATTTTCTATAAACAAGATTTACCATTTTGGTATAAAACGTCATTTATCTTCAGTAATGTTAGTCGATGAAATTATTGGATAGAACTCTTTGAAGCATTTAAGCAACTAAGATTATTTAAGCGACTCTCTTTAATTTACTTTATTCGTAGGGAAAAACACTCTGTACTAATATTGGCTGAACTTTAGTATTCAGAAACAATAAATAGAAACTTTAAGGTTATTGATTTTCAAAGCCTAGATCATTACTTTGCTTTTGGGCATCCGTTTATAATTTGTTTATATTTGTTAGAATTAATAATATAAATACTTCTTTATAGTATATTTTAAAATATATACCCCTATTTCCATGACCAATGTAAAGCTTAGTAAAACGTTTTTGTATTAACTAATTTTTTAACCATGCAGGTCCCATGTAGTTTAACTGCTTCTATATCCCAATCAGACAAAGTACTATATCCCAATCACCAGTAAAGAAATTTGTTGCATTTATCGCTTTGGATAATAGCCCATCAGCTAAGTGTTTTCATGTAGTTATATAATTGGTTCTATATAAAGTGGTCGAGCCCAAACAGCTGTAGAGAAGTGGTGAGTTGCATTGGTCAGAAATAGGCATTCAAATATGTTGGACAAACTATAATTTACTGACTTTCCTACTGCAAAAAAAAAAAATAATAATAAAAAAAAATAAATAAATAAATTGGCTAGAGTAAGTTTAAAAAAGGTCCGGAAGAACTATTTTTTTTTTAAATTTTCAAAATAGTTTTATATTGTGTGATATTAATTAATGTTTTTTATTATTAACAAGAGTTGTAATGATTTACCGTGTTAAAAACTTGCAAATAAAGCAATTTACTTTTAATTAAACACTTAGAAATGAAAGGTTTATTAGACAAAATTGTATTGTATCTCGTAGGATCACCATTAGTTGTAAAGTAAACCAAGAGGTTATAAAAATACTTAACAAATCAAACGTTTTTAGGTAAATTATTTTAACAGTTACCAACATAAAACTGTTAATACGATACATAAGTAAATAAGTTGGAGATTTTGTTAAACTTTAACATTTTTAATCTTAATGGTAAAATTGAAAATAATTTGTGAATTAAATTTGGTTTTTGGGTAGTATTGGTGAATTTTCTTTTATATTTTTGTATATGTAAAATATTTCAATATCATTTAATTTTTGCTTTTAGTTCCAGCATGAATAATTTTAAAATTTTCTTCCATTGATGCATTATGGTTTTCTTTTTATTAAATATTCAGCAATGATTTGTACAGTTAAATTTAAGTATAATGGTTTTATTAAAAAGTCTTCCCGTTTTGCCAATTCAGAATTTAGGACAGGTTCAAAATTAAATTTGTTAGATTGAAGACTATATAATAATCTTATGAGATCAAAATCAATTTAGTTTAGTAAATATTTTATGCTTTTTAAGTATTATTTTTCCACAAATAAATTATACAGAATCAATAAATGTCTATGAAATAATTATAACTTTAAATGTTATTATAGTTATATAATATATTTATGAATACGGTATTTAAATAATATGTTACTATATTTGAAATGTTACTTTATCCCTCATTTATATACAAAATAAATGTATGATATATGCATATATTTACATACTCTACAGGGTGGAAGAGAAATATGGAAACGCTTTCAAAACTGTTGTAAGACTTCACTTATAAAAGTGAAATCTTGTACATGATCATTGTTACCAAGAACATACTTTTTGACGCCATTAGCGACATTTTATATTTTAAGGGGTACAGCCCATGATAAGTTGAACGAAAATCTTCGTTGTAATCCAAGGTTGAGTTTGATATCTAATGAAAGGTCTGTTCAAGAGAAATTAATTGCCGCAAAGCGGACTTTGAAAGGTTTATCCTTTCCAGAGTAGTGGTCATTTGAATGTCAAAGTAACTAATTTTAATAATATTATCTCTCCACTATTAACGGGGTAAATTATTCCAATAAAAAATTACATTTTATGGAACACAATTAGTCAAAAAAATTAAATTAACAAATTATCTATGAAAAAAGCTTTGTTGTAAAAGCGTTTTACATTTTGTTTCCACCCTGTATTTATGCATACATTCGATATCAATAGTAAAAAGTGATCCCTGTAAAATTATATAAATTTGCTATAGTTTGATTTCAAAATACAAATATCTTAATAAATTCTGCTTGTAGTAGTCTAATTTGAGTAAATAAAACTAGTTGTTAAGACCCAAAAAGAAAATAATAAATTCGTAAATGTAACTGAAAGCATATTTAACGATTTAATCGCAGAAACCACACTAATCGTTACTCAAGTGTAGCGAGGGTCACAGACTCTGTAATTCACTAACAGTCTTAATGTAAACTAACGAAATAGAGGGACAGAATTTCCAGAGACATGTAGAGTTTGGTGGCTTTTCTTGTTATTACACAGATCAATTTCAAATTCTAAATTCCAACCTACTATTTTCTGTGCTAAACACTTCAATTACTTGGTACTTAAATAAAATACGAAGATTGAAGTGGGTTTCACTTAAAGTAACATTTAGTATGTTAGTGAATCGAATACAACTTATTTACGTCCAGTGAATATGTGCCCAAAAATATGTAAAAATGATACATTTTCCCCATCTATACAAAAAGGAATGTGCTACAACACAATATACTTTGTTAATTTTTGTAATTTAATCTTATCCATTTTAAGTTGACATCAAGAAAATATTTTCTTTACTCACCTTTGACTATTGTAATGTTATTACTTTAAATGAATATAACATATATGCAAAGCAGCATAAAACAACAAGAGTAGCCAATTAGTTGGCCTACTCCAATTATTATCAATGTACGTGTATGGCTAGGAGGGTTACCTGTGTCAGTGTATGGGTGGGTCTGTACAGTACCATTGTACGAGTATGGGTGGGTGGTTCATTAACACTGTACGTGTATGGGTGAGTTGGGAGCGTCATTAGAACTGCACGTGTATTGCTGGTTGGGTGAGTGATTTCCGGTGTACTAATATGGGTGGGTCCAATACCACTGTACGAGTACGGATGGGTGGGTGGGTCATTACCACTGTAAATGATAGGTGGGTAAAGAAGTTACCATACATATACACCTATACATGTATGGTAAATGTATGGGAGGGTGGGATCCATTCATGCCTAATCATGCAAAAACTTGTACAAGTTGACTACACCAACTCTTAGTCCCGATCTCATTGAATTCTAGCCTTTTTTATCAGTTACCTAGCAAATTAAATTTATTAGGAAGATGCAACTTGACATTAGATTTTATTTTTTAACAGTGTAAGTGTGAAAATATGACAAAATTACTTGAATTATGTTGTAAACAAATGAATCATGCAGAAGTATCTACTATTATAATGTATGAATGGGTTTCAGTAAATATTTACACTCACTGATATTTTTTTCCATAAATATATTTTTATTTTACAATAATAACTATTTTGGCTGCAATAAATTAAAGGCCTCGTCTCAAGTTCC
Source organism: Stictocephala bisonia (assembly GCA_035578905.1). Classification (NCBI taxonomy): domain Eukaryota; kingdom Metazoa; phylum Arthropoda; class Insecta; order Hemiptera; family Membracidae; genus Stictocephala; species Stictocephala bisonia. The sequence goes on along the minus strand of JAQJVL010001371.1, from coordinate 5,107 downwards.
ATAGTTATGAACCTGCTCTTGAGACCTTTAAGTTTTTTTTCCTTTTAACCGGATTGTGTACTAGAAATTGTTTATTTGGTGCGCCCCCTGTATTGCTTTTCATATTGTTAAATATAAAATATTTCCCGTATTGTTTTATATTAAAGGAATATCTATTTTTAATCATCCAAAACATGATGATGCATTATGTAAGAAACAATAAATTTAATATTTTGTTTTCGTTCCTTGTTTGGGTTCTTTATCAATATGTAGAGTGTCACTGAACCTAATAGAATTTGATGATTCAGTACACACATTTTGTTTAAGGTATCGAAATCTACACACAAAGAAGTATTAGTTATTGTAACAAATTTGCAGTTATAAAATGATTTGGAAGTAGACTTTATATCCCGATAATGTTTCGAAACATCAGCGTTATACCAAATATTTGTCATTTAGAAGTATGGCTCTATACAATTTGATGTCACTAGTCTTGTTTTTATAATATCATAAGAAATCCTATTAATGCGTGAATCTATAATTCGATCACATACATTTTAATAATTGTATTTTTAATCAATCGAAGTTAATAATTTTACTGTAGTTTTATTCTAAATTGAAAGGTTGATATCTACCATAATTTTATTTGATAAAGCTTTCAGGATGAACTAGCATAGGCAAAACTAATATTTAAACGACAATTATTTTCATAGCAATCAGGTTAATCCGTAAATGCATTGAGTAGGAATGGAGCATGCCCTGTGTATTAATTGTGAGCCCTAAACGATGATATTGTCAAATCAGTCAATATTAAATCCCTTGTTTCGTGTTCAGCTGTATTTAAACACTTAAGGGCCAAAGGTCAATCCTCGTCCGAATATTTAATCTTGCTTAAATCCTCTATGAGATGTCTTTGTTTTCGTATTTACTAGTTTTAATGCGTTTTGGTTGTATAAATAGTAGTTGGTAGTATTAATAGTGTTATATTATTTACTCCTTTTCATTTTAATAAGTCGTATTTGGGTGTAGTCAACAAATAAATAAATCATTTTTAGTCAATATTAAGGAATATCATGTTTTGGCGTTTAGGGTAAATTGCCCCTACATCTCCCTACCTTGGTAACTTGAACATTAACATAATATTTTTGACGGTGATAATATATGGATTAACATTATTCACAGGTTAATCGTATCAAGCTGTGCCTCGGAGAGTTTTAGAGGGATTTCTTGTGTGAAAATAAAGTCTTCAGGGTTGTAGAAACAGATTGGAGATATAAAATCTTTGTTTATATGTTTTATGAAAACAGTACTAAATTTTCAGTGTTAGATAAATAACTTGTCCTATATTTCCTAGTAATAACGATTGTAAATTGATTCTTAACAATCGATAGTATTTTTAAATTCTTTTTTTATAATAGAATTAATTCATAATATATGTTAAACACACCTTTTCCAGTTTATTAATAACTCTTGCTTGTTTTACGTTGACGTTCTAGTTATTTAACGTGCCGTTACGTATGCCATGGGTTTTGTAACCTTCTGTGAAATTATCAGTGACTGCCAAACCTTTATGCACTGTGCACATTTCGGGTGAGTTGTAGTTTTATTTATAGTGCACAACTGCGTCTTCAGATACAAAATGTCACAACCAACGTGACTTTTTCAGTTATCTGTTATTTTAGATGTTGAAGATATTTAAATATAGATCGTATATAAATTCACCTATAAAAAATTTAACTATGCTACCGTGGCTTTGTTTGTTAAAAATGTCTCATACAATATTCATAATACCTTTTTTTAATTATTGAACATACATTAATTTGAATTAATATTTTAAAATTACGATCATCAAGCAGTATATTTCTTTTTACAAAGTTGTAATACCGTTGTAAATATGCTACAATATAGTAGTAATAATTATAATAGTGACATAATAATTAATTAATTCAAAACGATGGTGTGTGAATAGTAATTAATATCTTATTTATTCGTATATATTTGTATTATAAACGGTGAAAAATCAGTATTTTTTAATAAGTGATAATTTTATCATAAGTGGGTGGATTCAGGTCTATATTTTCCGAGAAAATACATTTAATTCAGCGAAAAACAAGTTAAAACTAAAATCAATATGGGTTATTAAAAATTATATTTTTTTTATTTAATGACGGTTTTTTTATATTGTACATGCATTTGGAAACTGCTTTGGTGAGCAAAAATTGTTTCTCAAGGTATCACGCATTTATAATAGGATGTTTGACAAACCACTGAAACAAAGTGGCAATAATAATTATAGTTGAAGGGCAGGAACCCAATGAACCCAAATTACAAATGTTTGTAAAGTACAAAGACAAAAAGTTTTTTAAATAATGATTTTAAAAAGTTATTGTTTTCACTATTAGACATATCACAAGTTTAATAATTTTTCAATTAAAAATATTTCCCAAGGTTGAATTAAAACTCCATACAAACTCATAGTGTAAGAAAATATACCAGATGTGAAATAAGTGTAAATAAAGTGAAAAGATACCAAAGTATAATTTAAGAACAATTATACACACATTGAGACAAATTTTACTATTTAAACCTACAATAGCAAATGAAAACCGTAAAAAGTATGATAAATATTATTGAGTAATAATAAATGGTGACACGTATATTGTTATAGGAGAGCATATTTTAATCAATTAGTTTCACAGATTCTTGCAAAATCACTACTAAAATTAAACACATTTTTCTAGTCTTGATGAAATAATGCTTTTTAAGCATTCGGGACATTTTTAGTATAGAATTAAAGGAAGATTGTAGTGGAATACTTTTTGCCAGTTTCATTCCTTTAAAAGCAATTACTTTATCTTGACAGTTCAATTTAGTTTATAAATGTTTTTCTTCCCCAACTTACAAGCGGGAATACGTAATCGGAATTCTTCCTTCTTATCATTATATAAAGGCATCGTAAACTTCGTGTAATTTGGTATGGAATGGTAGATTTCGTTTATATATCTATTAAGCCTTTATTTCCAAAAATAGTTTTATTTATTATTTTATAGATTATGGTTTCTTAACACATTTATTTGATAGTTATACATTTAATTGTATTTTTTTGTGAAACAACGAACAATGAAATCCTGTTGTACGATTACAGTTTAAAAGTTTTTTTTGTTTTGTACTATAGTTAAAAAAATATGAAACATCAATCATTTCGTTAGAGCAATTAGTACACTTAAATTATGAGAGTTATATGTTATGTTCTAAACATTTATTTATTTAAATTTGAATATTTATTTTAGCGTATTTATTTTAGCCTTTGACTATTAAATAAATAAATATTAACTCAGATTTCTGACCGAAAAATTGTGATTTAATTTGGAAGAAAACCATAACCTACTTAATTTTCAATACAAACCCTTATTATTATTATTGCCATACAATTTTACTATGTAACGAAATTAAGTTATTAACATATAATATCGACCATTTATATACAAATTGAGTAAAAAAACAATGGTTTTGTTTTAATAATATATTGATTGTGCAATTAAATATTCAAGAAGTAGATATACATTATAATTCTAAACAATTGTGGTTATGCCAGAACTTAGTTGATGATTTTACAACTGTATTATATTTCAGAGAAAAAGAGAAACATTTTCAAGAAAATGTTTGAATTTTTTAAAACCATTTTCCAACTTTAACCCACACTTAGTAACTCTTACCCGTACCTAGACAAAGTATAACTAAACATTTATGAGTATACAATTCTCCACAGGTCATTTACATTCATGTTACATTCACTTAATAGAAAACGTTCACTAAACCTCTGGTCTCTCATATTCAGAAATAATGTCAGGTAGCTTGTCAGGAAGCTAGAATGACTCACGTACGAAGGATATAAGTCAAATGGCCGATAATAATTGATAAGTTTTCATAATCGATTTCACCCCATTAGATATATAATAATCATGCATGAAATGTGCACCGACATTGATAATTTAACTTTAGAGGTCTACTCCCTAAGTTTTAGTTAACACAAGCAAACGTGTTTGGACGTTGAAATAGAATACCAAAGTTGCTTAAACATTTAATATTACATTATTAGGTCATGGAATGAATTGACAATTTACCTCATGGTTTGATAAATATAAAAAATATATTTAAATTGAGATATATTCACAAAAAGGGTGGCCTTTAAAGCTCACCCTATTTACGTAGTTTTTAGAAGAATGTGAGAAACTGTATACGGAAATTAAATGTCTCGGGGTACAGTTCGACTTCTTCAGATAAACCTACGTTGAATTATATTCATTTTAGGCTATAGAAGGAATAGTAAGTGCTTCATATAAATGTACATTGAATAAAGAACATGATAATTTATATTGTAATACACTACGCTGAATATGTCAACTGTAACACATTTATCAATGATGTATATTGTAGAGGAGACCTGAGACGAAGTACATAGGGGTGGTAGGTGGGTCATTATTGATAGGACGATATTAATCATATATGCCCACGTTAGGAATATGTTGTTAAAATACCAACCGTTTATTGTAACATTTACAAAATGTCTCTTTTTCAAAATTATCGGGTGAATCTATCAGCTATAAGTATTAAATAAGTACATTTTATAATAAACTTTATATTTCCCTCTGTCGGAAAACCATTTCAGTATGAAAAGTCAAACAATTGTTTTTTTTTTCTCCAATGACAACTATTCACGGAAAAAACAAGTTAATCACGGTGAAGTATTTAAAACAAAGTTAAAGGAAATCTCAAGATAAAACTTTTCCAATCAACACGTTGATCGAACTTTTAGATGTCAGTGCGAGTGAACCACCACGTGTTAGGTGATTGTGTTTGGTTATCGATAGCCTCCATTATAAATAATTCAATTAATTTATATTCTATATAACAATTCATAAAAATAGGTAAAACATTTTATTATTACATTAAAAAATAAATAAAAGCAAACAAAGAAACATATAACAGTTCTAGTTGATTAAGGTTCTCTAATATACAGGGTGATCAACTCAAGGTGGCCACAATATATCTAAAAATGTATTGATTTTACAGCAAACTTTCAAAATTCGATTGCCAGTTTACAATGTGGCGGTCAACTTGGAACTTT
>JAQJVL010001370.1:0-202385 GCA_035578905.1 Stictocephala bisonia | reverse complement strand
TCATTTCATTTCATTTCATTTCATTTCATTTCATTTCATTTCATTTCATTTCATTTCATTTCATTTCATTTCATTTCATTATCATTTCATTTCATTTCATTTCATTTCATTTCATTTCATTTCATTTCATTTCATTTCATTTCATTTCATTTCATTTCATTTCATTTCATTTCATTTCATTTCATTTCATTTCATTTCATTTCATTTCATTTCATTTCATTTCATTTCATTTCATTTCATTTCATTTCATTTCATTTCATTCATGAACTCTTTTTTCATGAGAAAATGTAAATTATCATTGTAGGACTTTGAAACTTGGACATGAATTCCGGAATTTCTGCCAGGAATAAATAACAAGAGTGACAAGGTCCCACCCGCCCACCCATACACTGACAGTGGTATTGACCCACTCTACAACCCACCCGCCATAAAACCATTATACGTATATGAGTGAGTGGGTGGGTCAATACCACTATACGTGTATGGGCGGGTGGGCTGGGTTATTATTAGTAACTTGTTATTTGCCAATTTACCAATGTATTGTAGTTAAATATTATTATTAAATTAGTAAGATAATAATAAGAACTATGACATTATTGTTTAAGTAGTCTGTAGGTCGTAGTGTAACACTGCTATAACACTAGAAAATGACACATTGACAATGACAATGACAATGACAATGACGATGACGATGACAATGACAATGACAATGACAATGACAATGACGATGACGATGACAATGACAATGACAATTACAATGACAATGACAATGACAATGACAATGACAATGACAATGACAATGACAATGACAATGACAATGACAATGACAATGACAATGACAATGACATGACAATGACATGACAATGACATGACAATGACATGACAATGACATGACAATGACAATGACAATGCCAATGACAATGAAAATGTCATTGCCAATGACAATGACAAAGACAAAGACAAAGACAATAACAATGACAATGAGAATGTCAATGGTAATGACATGAAATGAAATGAAATGAAATGAAATGAAATGAAATGAAATGAAATGAAATGAAATGAAATGAAATGAAATGAAATGAAATGAAATGAAATGAAATGAAATGAAATGAAATGAAATGAAATGAAATGAAATTAAATGAAATGAAATGAAATGAAATGAAATGAAATGAAATGAAATGAAAGGAAATGAAATTAGATGAGATGAGATGAGATGAGATGAGATGAGATGAGATGAGATGAGATGAGATGAGATGAGATGAGATGAGATGAGATGAGATGAGATGAGATGAGATGAGATGAGATGAGATGAGATGAGATGAGATGAGATGAGATGAGATGAGATGAGATGAGATGAGATGAAATGAGATGAAATATAAAATGAAATGAAATGAAATGAAATGAAATGAAATGAAATGAAATGAAATGAAATGAAATGAAATGAAATGAAATGAAATGAAATGAAATGAAATGAAATGAAATGAAATGAAATGAAATGAAATGAAATGAAATGAAATGAAATGAAATGAGATGAGATGAGATGAGATGAGATGAGATGAGATGAGATGAGATGAGATGAGATGAGATGAGATGAGATGAGATGAGATGAGATGAAATGAAATGAAATGAAATGAAATGAAATGATATGACATGACATGAAATGAAATAAGATGATATGAAATGAAATGAAATGAAATGAAATGAAATGAAATGAAATGAAATGAAATGAAATGAAATGAAATGAAATGAAATGAAATGAAATGAAATGAAATGAAATGAAATGAAATGAAATGAAATGAAATGAAATGAAATGAAATGAAATGAAATGAAATGAAATGAAATGAAATGAAATGAAATGAAATGAAATGAAATGAAATGAAATGAAATGAAATGAAATGAAATGACATTTAATTTGGGTCAATACCACTGTAAGTGTATGGGTGGGCGGTTGGGACCAGGTCACTCTTGTTATTTATTCCTGGTAGAAATTCCAGGATTCATGTCCAAGTTTTAAAGTCCTACTGAGATAATTTAGATTTTCTCATGAAAAAAGAGTTCATGAATCAAAGTTGTGTCAATGAGTTCATAAATCAAAATGAGTCATTGACAATTCATTTAATTTAATTTAATTTCATTTCATTTCATTTCATTACCATTGTCATTCTCATTGTCGTTGTCATTGTCATTGGCATTGGCATTTTCATTGTCATTGTCATTGTCATTGTCATGTCATTGTCATGTCATTGTCATGTCATTGTCATGTCATGGTCATGCCATTGTCATGTCAGTGCCATGTCATTGTCATTTTAATGTCATATCATGTCATTTCATTTCATTTCATTTCATTTCATTTCATTTCATTTCATTTAATTACATTTAATTTAATTTCATGTCGTTACCATTGTCAATGTCATTGTCATTGCCATTGCCATTGTCATTGCCATTGCCATTGCCATTGTCATTGCAATTGTCATTGTCATTGCAATTGTCATTGTCATTGTCATTGTCATTGTCATTTTCATTGTCATTGTCATTGTCATCGTCATTGTCATTGTCATTGTCATTTTAATGTCATTGTCATGTCATGGTCATGTCATTGACATGTCAGTGCCATGTCATTGTCATTTTCATGTCATGTCATGTCATGTCATTTTATTTAATTTCATTTCTTTTAATTTTATTTCATTTCATTTTATTTCATTTCATTTCATTTCATTTTATTTCATTTCTTTTCATTTCATTTCATTTCATTGTCATTGTCATTGTCATTGTCATTGTCATTGTCATTGTCATTGTCATTGTCATTGTCATTGTCATTGTCATTGTCATTGTCATTGTCATTGTCATTGTCATCGTCATTGTCATTGTCATTGTCATTGTCATTTTAATGTCATTGTCATGTCATGGTCATGTCATTGACATGTCAGTGCCATGTCATTGTCATTTTCATGTCATGTCATGTCATGTCATTGTTGTCAATGTGTCATTTTCCAGTTTTATAGCAGTGTTACACTACGACCTACAGACTACTTAAACAATAATGTCATAGTTCTTATTATTATCTTACTAATTTAATAATAATATGTAACTACAATACATTGGTAAATTGGCAAATAACAAGTTACTAATAATAACCCACCCACCCGCCCATACACGCACTGTGGTATTGACCCACCCACTCACTCATACACGTACAATGGTTTTATGGCGGGTGGGTTGTAGTGTGGGTCAATACCACTGTAAGTGTATGGGTTGGCGGGTGGGACCAGGTCACTCTTGTTATTTATTCCTGGTAGAAATTCCAGGATTCATGTCCAAGTTTTAAAGTCCTACTGAGATAATTTAGATTTTCTCATGAAAAAAGAGTTCATGAATCAAAGTTGTGTCAATGAGTTCATGAATCAAAATGAGTCATTTACAATTTATTTAATTTATTTCAATTTAATTTAATTTAATTTAATTTAATTTAATTTAATTTCATTTAATTTCATTTAATTTAATTTCATTTCATTTCATTTCATTTCATTTCATTTCATTTCATTTCATTTCATTTCATTTCATTTCATTTCATTTCATTTCATTTCATTTCATTTCATTTCATTTCATTTCATTTTTTTTCATGTCATTACCATTGACATTGTCATTGTCATGTCATTGTCATGTCATTGTCATGTCATGGTCATGTCATGGTCATGTCATTGACATGTCAGTGCCATGTCATTGTCATTTTCATGTCATGTCATGTCATGTCATGTCATTTCATGTCATTTCATGTCATTTAATTTCATTTAATTTAATTTCATGTCGTTACCATTGTCAATGTCATTGTCATTGTCATTGCCATTGCCATTGTCATTGTCATTGTCATTGCCATTGCCACTACAATTGTCATTGTTATTGTCATTGCCAATGCCATTGCTATTGCCATTGCCATTGCCATTGTCATTGTCATTTTCTATTTCATTTTTATTTTCATTTTCATTTTCAATTTCATTGTCATTGTCATGTTATTGTCATGTCATTGTCATGTTAGTGCCATGTCATTGTCATTTTCATGTCATGTCATTTCATGCCAATTCATTTCATTTCATTTGATTTCATTTAATTTCATTTAATTTCTGTTCATGTCATTACCATTGTCATTGTCATGTCATTGTCATTGTCATTGTCATTGTCATGTCATTGTCATTGTCGTGTCATTGTCATGTCAGTGCCATGTCATTGTCATTTTCATGTCATGTCATTTCATTTCATTTTATTTCATTTAATATAATTTCATATTATTTCATTTTATTTCATTTCATTTCATTTCATTTCTTTTCATTTCATTTCATTTCATTTCATTTCATTTCATTTCATTTCATTTCATTTCATTTCATTTCATTTCATTTCATTTCATTTCATTTCATTTCATTTCATTTCATTTCATTTCATTTCATTTCATTTCATTTCATTTCATTTCATTTCATTTCATTTCATTTCATTTCATTTCATTTCATTTCATTTCATTTCATTTTTTTCATGTCATTACCATTGTCATTGTTATTGTCATTGTCATTGTCATTGTCATGTCATTGTCATGTCATTGTCATGTCGTTGTCATGTCATTGTCATGTCATTGTCCTGTCATGGTCATGTCATTGTCATGTCAGTGCCATGTCATTGTCATTTTCATGTCATGTCATTTCATGCCAATTCATTTCATTTCATTTGATTTCATTTAATTTCATTTAATTTCTGTTCATGTCATTACCATTGTCATTGTCATGTCATTGTCATCGTCATCGTCATTGTCATTGTCATTGTCATTTTAATGTCATTGTCATGTCATGGTCATGTCATTGACATGTCAGTGCCATGTCATTGTCATTTTCATGTCATGTCATGTCATGTCATTTCATGTCATTTAATTTAATTTAATTTCTTTTCATTTTATTTAATTTCATTTCATTTCATTTCATTTCATTTCATTTCATTTCATTTCATTTCATTGTCATTGTCATTGTCATTGTCATTGTCATTGTCATTGTCATTGTCATTGTCATTGTCATTGTCATTGTCATCGTCATTGTCATTGTCATTGTCAATGTGTCATTTTCTAGTGTTATAGCAGTGTTACACTACGACCTACAGACTACTTAAACAATAATGTCATAGTTCTTATTATTATCTTACTAATTTAATAATAATATTTAACTACAATACATTGGTAAATTGGCAAATAACAAGTTACTAATAATAACCCACCCACCCGCCCATACACGTATAGTGTTATTGACCCACCCACTCACTCATATACGTATAATGGTTTTATGGCGGGTGGGTTGTAGAGTGGGTCAATACCACTGTCAGTGTATGGGTGGGCGGGTGGGACCTTGTCACTCTTGTTATTTATTCCTGGCAGAAATTCCGGAATTCATGTCCAAGTTTCAAAGTCCTACAATGATAATTTACATTTTCTCATGAAAAAAGAGTTCATGAATCAAACTTGTGTCAATGAGTTCATGAATCAAAATGAGTCATTGACAATTCTTTCATTTCATTTCATTTCATTTCATTCATTTCATTTCATTTCATTTCATTTCATTTCATTTCATTTCATTTCATTTCATTTCATTTCATTGTCATTGTCATTGTCATTGTCATTGTCATTGTCATTGTCATTGTCATTGTCATTGTCATTGTCATTGTCATTGTCATTGTCATTGTCATTGTCATTGTCATTGTCATTGTCATTGTCATTGTCATTGTCATTGTCATTGTCATTGTCATTGTCATTGTCATTGTCATTGTCATCGTCATTGTCATTGTCATTGTCAATGTGTCATTTTCTAGTGTTATAGCAGTGTTACACTACGACCTACAGACTACTTAAACAATAATGTCATAGTTCTTATTATTATCTTACTAATTTAATAATAATATTTAACTACAATACATTGGTAAATTGGCAAATAACAAGTTACTAATAATAACCCACCCACCCGCCCATACACGTATAGTGGTATTGACCCACCCACTCACTCATATACGTATAATGGTTTTATGGCGGGTGGGTTGTAGAGTGGGTCAATACCACTGTCAGTGTATGGGTGGGCGGGTGGGACCTTGTCACTCTTGTTATTTATTCCTGGCAGAAATTCCGGAATTCATGTCCAAGTTTCAAAGTCCTACAATGATAATTTACATTTTCTCATGAAAAAAGAGTTCATGAATCAAACTTGTGTCAATGAGTTCATGAATCAAAATGAGTCATTGACAATTCTTTCATTTCATTTCATTTCATTTCATTTCATTTCATTTCATTTCATTTCATTTCATTTCATTTCATTTCATTTCATTTCATTTCATTTCATTTCATTTCATTTCATTTCATTTCATTTCATTTCATTTCATTTCATTTCATTTCATTTCATTTCATTTCATTTCATTTCATTTCATTTCATTTCATTTCATTTCATTTCATTTCATTTCATTTCATTTCATTTCATTTCATTTCATTTCATTTCATTTCATTTCATTTCATTTCATTTCATTTCATTTCATTTCATTTCATTTCATTTCATTTCATTTCATTTCATTTCATTTCATTTCATTTCATTTCATTTCATTTCATTTCATTTCATTTCATTTCATTTCATTTCATTTCATTTCATTTCATTTCATTTCATTTCATTTCATTTCATTTCATTTCATTTTTTTTTCATGTCATTACCATTGACATTGTCATTGTCATTGTCATTGTCATGTCATTGTCATGTCATTGTCATGTCATTGTTATGGTCATGTCATTGTCATGTCAGTGCCATGTCATTGTCATTTTCATATCACGTCATGTCATGTCATGTCATTTCATGTCATTTTATGTCATTTAATTTCATTTAATTTAATTTCATGTCGTTACCATTGTCAATGTCATTGTCATTGTCATTGCCATTGCCATTATCATTGTCATTGTCATTGCAATTGCCACTACAATTGTCATTGTTATTGTCATTGCCAATGCCATTGCTATTGCCATTGCCATTGCCATTGTCATTGTCATTTTCTATTTCATTTTTATTTTCATTTTCATTTTCAATTTCATTGTCATTGTCATGTTATTGTCATGTCATTGTCATGTTAGTGCCATGTCATTGTCATTTTCATGTCATGTCATTTCATGCCAATTCATTTCATTTCATTTGATTTCATTTAATTTCATTTAATTTCTGTTCATGTCATTACCATTGTCATTGTCATGTCATTGTCATTGTCATTGTCATGTCATTGTCATTGTCGTGTCATTGTCATGTCAGTGCCATGTCATTGTCATTTTCATGTCATGTCATTTCATTTCATTTCATTTCATTTCATTTCATTTCATTTCATTTCATTTCATTTCATTTCATTTCATTTCATTTCATTTCATTTCATTTCATTTCATTTCATTTCATTTCATTTCATTTCATTTCATTTCATTTCATTTCATTTCATTTCATTTCATTTCATTTCATTTCATTTCATTTCATTTCATTTCATTTCATTTCATTTCATTTCATTTCATTTCATTTCATTTCATTTCATTTCATTTCATTTCATTTCATTTCATTTCATTTCATTTCATTTCATTTCATTTCATTTCATTTCATTTCATTTCATTTCATTTCATTTCATTTCATTTCATTGTCATTGTCATTGTCATTGTCATTGTCATTGTCATTGTCATTGTCATTGTCATTGTCATTGTCATTGTCATTGTCATTGTCATTGTCATTGTCATTGTCATTGTCATTGTCATTGTCATTGTCATTTCATTTCATTTCATTTCATTTCATTTCATTTCATTTCATTTCATTTCATTTCATTTCATTTCATTTCATTTCATTTCATTTCATTTCATTTCATTTCATTTCATTTCATTTCATTTCATTTCATTTCATTTCATTTCATTTCATTTCATTTCATTTCATTTCATTTCATTTCATTTCATTTCATTTCATTTCATTTCATTTCATTTCATTTCATTTCATTTCATTTCATTTCATTTCATTTCATTTCATTTCATTTCATTGTCATTGTCATTGTCATTGTCATTTCATTTCATTTCATTTCATTTCATTTCATTGTCATTGTCATTGTCATTGTCATTGTCATTGTCATTGTCATTGTCATTGTCATTGTCATCGTCATTGTCATTGTCATTGTCATTGTCATTGTCATTGTCATTGTCAATGTGTCATTTTCTAGTGTTATAGCAGTGTTACACTACGACCTACAGACTACTTAAACAATAATGTCATAGTTCTTATTATTATCTTACTAATTTAATAATAATATTTAACTACAATACATTGGTAAATTGGCAAATAACAAGTTACTAATAATAACCCACCCACCCGCCCATACACGTATAGTGGTATTGACCCACCCACTCACTCATATACGTATAATGGTTTTATGGCGGGTGGGTTGTAGAGTGGGTCAATACCACTGTCAGTGTATGGGTGGGCGGGTGGGACCTTGTCACTCTTGTTATTTATTCCTGGCAGAAATTCCGGAATTCATGTCCAAGTTTCAAAGTCCTACAATGATAATTTACATTTTCTCATGAAAAAAGAGTTCATGAATCAAACTTGTGTCAATGAGTTCATGAATCAAAATGAGTCATTGACAATTCTTTCATTTCATTTCATTTCATTTCATTTCATTTCATTTCATTTCATTTCATTTCATTTCATTTCATTTCATTTCATTTCATTTCATTTCATTGTCATTTCATTGTCATTGTCATTGTCATTGTCATTGTCATTGTCATTGTCATTGTCATTGTCATTGTCATTGTCATTGTCATTGTCATTGTCATTGTCATTGTCATTGTCATTGTCATTGTCATTGTCATTGTCATTGTCATTGTCATTGTCATTGTCATTGTCATTGTCATTGTCAATGTGTCATTTTCTAGTGTTATAGCAGTGTTACACTACGACCTACAGACTACTTAAACAATAATGTCATAGTTCTTATTATTATCTTACTCATTTAATAATAATATTTAACTACAATACATTGGTAAATTGGCAAATAACAAGTTACTAATAATAACCCACCCACCCGCCCATACACGTATAGTGGTATTGACCCACCCACTCACTCATATACGTATAATGGTTTTATGGCGGGTGGGTTGTAGAGTGGGTCAATACCATTGTCAGTGTATGGGTGGGCGGGTGGGATTATGTCACTCTTGTTATTTATTCCTGGCAGAAATTACGGAATTCATGTCCAAGTTTCAAAGTCCTACAATGATAATTTACATTTTCTCATGAAAAAAGAGTTCATGAATCAAACTTGTGTCAATGAGTTCATGAATCAAAATGAGTCATTGACAATTCTTTCATTTCATTTCATTTCATTTCATTTCATTTCATTTCATTTCATTTCATTTCATTTCATTTCATTTCATTTCATTTCATTTCATTTCATTTCATTTCATTTCATTTCATTTCATTTCATTTCATTTCATTTCATTTCATTTCATTTCATTTCATTTCATTTCATTTCATTTCATTTCATTTCATTTCATTTCATTTCATTTCATTTCATTTCATTTCATTTCATTTCATTTCATTTCATTTCATTTCATTTCATTTCATTTCATTTCATTTCATTTCATTTCATTTCATTTCATTTCATTTCATTTCATTTCATTTCATTTCATTTCATTTCATTTCATTTCATTTCATTTCATTTCATTTCATTTCATTTCATTTCATTTCATTTCATTTCATTTCATTTCATTTCATTTCATTTCATTTCATTTCATTTCATTTCATTTCATTTCATTTCATTTCATTTCATTTCATTTCATTTCATTTCATTTCATTTCATTTCATTTCATTTCATTTCATTTCATTTCATTTCATTTCATTTCATTTCATTTCATTTCATTTCATTTCATTTCATTTCATTTCATTTCATTTCATTTCATTTCATTTCATTTCATTTCATTTCATTTAATTTCATGTCGTTACCATTGTCAATGTCATTGAAATGAAATGAAATGAAATGAAATGAAATGAAATGAAATGAAATGAAATGAAATGAAATGAAATGAAATGAAATGAAATGAAATGAAATGAAATGAAATGAAATGAAATGAAATGAAATGAAATGAAATGAAATGAAATGAAATGAAATGAAATGAAATGAAATGAAATGAAATGAAATGAAAGAATTGTCAATGACTCATTTTGATTCATGAACTCATTGACACAAGTTTGATTCATGAACTCTTTTTTTATGAGAAAATGTAAATTATCATTGTAGGACTTTGAAACTTGGACATGAATTCCGGAATTTCTGCCAGGAATAAATAACAAGAGTGACAAGGTCCCACCCGCCCACCCATACACTGACAGTGGTATTGACCCACTCTACAACCCACCCGCCATAAAACCATTATACGTATATGAGTGAGTGGGTGGGTCAATACCACTATACGTGTATGGGCGGGTGGGTGGGTTATTATTAGTAACTTGTTATTTGCCAATTTACCAATGTATTGTAGTTAAATATTATTATTAAATTAGTAAGATAATAATAAGAACTATGACATTATTGTTTAAGTAGTCTGTAGGTCGTAGTGTAACACTGCTATAACACTAGAAAATGACACATTGACAATGACAATGACAATGACAATGACAATGACAATGACAATGACAATGACAATGACAATGACAATGACAATGACAATGACAATGACAATGACAATGACAATGACAATGACAATGACAATGACAATGACAATGACAATGACAATGACAATGACAATGAAATGAAATGAAATGAAATGAAATGAAATGAAATGAAATGAAATGAAATGAAATGAAATGAAATGAAAGAATTGTCAATGACTCATTTTGATTCATGAACTCATTGACACAAGTTTGATTCATGAACTCTTTTTTCATGAGAAAATGTAAATTATCATTGTAGGACTTTGAAACTTGGACATGAATTCCGGAATTTCTGCCAGGAATAAATAACAAGAGTGACAAGGTCCCACCCGCCCACCCATACACTGACAGTGGTATTGACCCACTCTACAACCCACCCGCCATAAAACCATTATACGTATATGAGTGAGTGGGTGGGTCAATACCACTATACGTGTATGGGCGGGTGGGTGGGTTATTATTAGTAACTTGTTATTTGCCAATTTACCAATGTATTGTAGTTAAATATTATTATTAAATTAGTAAGATAATAATAAGAACTATGACATTATTGTTTAAGTAGTCTGTAGGTCGTAGTGTAACACTGCTATAACACTAGAAAATGACACATTGACAATGACAATGACAATGACAATGACAATGACAATGACAATGACAATGACAATGACAATGACAATGACAATGACAATGACAATGACAATGACAATGACAATGACAATGACAATGACAATGACAATGACAATGACAATGACAATGACAATGACAATGACAATGACAATGACAATGACAATGACAATGAAATGAAATGAAATGAAATGAAATGAAATGAAATGAAATGAAATGAAATGAAATGAAATGAAATGAAATGAAATGAAATGAAATGAAATGAAATGAAATGAAATGAAATGAAATGAAATGAAATGAAATGAAAGAATTGTCAATGACTCATTTTGATTCATGAACTCATTGACACAAGTTTGATTCATGAACTCTTTTTTCATGAGAAAATGTAAATTATCATTGTAGGACTTTGAAACTTGGACATGAATTCCGGAATTTCTGCCAGGAATAAATAACAAGAGTGACAAGGTCCCACCCGCCCACCCATACACTGACAGTGGTATTGACCCACTCTACAACCCACCCGCCATAAAACCATTATACGTATATGAGTGAGTGGGTGGGTCAATACCACTATACGTGTATGGGCGGGTGGGTGGGTTATTATTAGTAACTTGTTATTTGCCAATTTACCAATGTATTGTAGTTAAATATTATTATTAAATTAGTAAGATAATAATAAGAACTATGACATTATTAATAATTGTAATGATGTAAATAACATAATGTATATACATGGTGTACATAATATTACTATTAATTTAAATTTGTAATATTAACTTAATAGTACTATGTTGATTGGGGTCAGGGGAAATTTCTATGAAATCACGGAACGGTCAGGAAAAAGTCAGGGGAATTTGTTAAAGGATGTTTACTGGACACCCTGTTTATGATTATAAAAACAATAGGTTGTTTTTTTGGTTATGGTACTTTTAGTTTTTTAATTATTTATAACATATAGATCTATAATTAGTTTTATATGTATATATTTGAACTCGCACAAATTTACAAACATAATGGCTTTCTCACATTTCTTATGTGCTCTGTCTATAGAGGGTCTGATGTAACCTATGGTCATGTAAAGTTTTTGTTTTCCAAAACAGAATTAGTAGTAACATATGATAAATTTTTTTGTATTGTTATATTAATTTTGCATCATTCTACAACCCCAATGATACAAACAAATGGATATTTGTCCATATATCATAAGTTAACTATACATTTTCTAGAACTAGGATAAATTTGAAACAAAATGGCCATATTGGAAATCTAAATATCTACATAGTTTACAATTTCCTAAGTACATCCCCATCCCTTTTACTTTTTCACAAACTTTATTCCCAAATATATCATAACATAAAAAATAAATTATTTTTTTTTAGGATAATATAATAGTGTCGTCTATTGTGAATATTTAGATACTAAACAAAAGCATGTTAAGCATAATTTACTAATTTTTATAGATTTTAAAACAAAAGTCTGCAAACTGCTAAAAAATCACTTGCCATTTTGAGGAAAAACAACCGCCAGATCGAGGGTTAACCCTAGATAAATATCGCATATCAATATGACACTAAGGGTTTAGATACATAAATTTTACACAATCATTGTAAGTATATAAACTGTAAATACATAAACTTGATACACAGTTGATACATTGATAATTATTTAATAAAAATCATTAATACACGAAAAACATTTGAAGATCAATTGTTCATACATTGTGTTAGCTTTTATTAAAAATTTCAGGGACTGCTATACCCATAAGAGCCTATTGAAAAGTATTTTTGTCGCTTCTACTCTCCATCGGGCTTTAGTTGGCAGTACGAGCCATATGAGCGGCCCCCGGCGGGCGATACCGGTACTGACGACATTTCGGTGGATTCGGATGGTGGCTGTTCGCGCGACTCGACTGCTGTCTTCAGGCTCTGCAGGACTCAAGTGCAGAGCTATAGCGCTTTATCTCGTTCCACCTTTTAATTAAATGCCTACATTGTATTATTTTAGTTTTATTTTAATTTTTCCTACTTCGCCGTAATTTTGGGGGGGATATTTTTAAGGAAAAACTAACATTTAATTTTTGAAGGTAGGATGTTAGTTAAAAATAATGAAAACAATGCATAAGTTGTAACATCATTATAGTCTATATTAAAATAGTATTTTCGAATAGTATAATGAATTACAAAACCATCGCATTTTAGTAATTAATGCTAACTTACGGGGAAGATGGGGTTACTCATATGGGAAAAACTACTATAAGGGTACCGTAATTGTTTATGCCCTTTCCTTGAAGCTGGTTGAAAGTCTTGCACTTCTCACCGGTGACAGAAATAACCCAATGCTGTGGCGTTTCATGGAACGGAAAATGAATATATTCCTCTTCTGTCCCACTTGATATTCTTCAGTTCAGTTGACTGTCGGTTCTCTGCTGGATTAGGGTGTTTTCCAATTACAGTTGTGAATAGTTTAAGGTTGTTTTTAGTTTAAAGTTGAGTGAGCTTTTTTGTTTAAAAATGAATTCCCACGTGGGAAGGGCAAAACCATAAAAAGCGGAGATAGATATTACAGTGTTGGAACGTTTTTCAGTACTTTAAAACGTGTTACCCTAATGCAAGTATTAGTTTTATAGTTGAAATAAACAAGTGAGGTACAGGGACAATCAAACGTTCGATATACAGACTTAGAAATGAAGAACTAAAAAAGGACATGTGCGTACCCCAAGAAAGAGTCGTAAAAGGTGGTATTTTAGAAACTGTTAGAGCGTTGAAGTACGGTGGTTCATAATAAGTGCTGATTAGAAGAATCGTTTTGCACTCGTTTCTTTGCAAAAACTTGCCCACAACATTAAAACCGCTGTTTTTTCTAAGGCGAATGAAGATACAAAGACTTACCTGATTTAAACGAACTACTATAAGGGAACTTCTCAAAGATTCAGGATTCTGCTTCGAACGGCCGCGGTAATAGAAGTCAGTACTATTGGAAAGATGAGGATATAATTGTATGGAGGCACTTTATTGAGACAGATTCGAGCAGTACAGAAGAAGAAAAAGTATATTACTTACTCGATGAAACCTGGGTAAATGTCGGACCCAAAGCAAACAAGTGGTGGTAGACAAGACTCTAATACTCAAAAGAAGCTTACATGGTGGGATTAAGTACTGGATTGAGAGATCCGACCGAACGAGGGCCTCGGTTCGTCCATCCACACGCCGGAGGTGAAAATGGTTTTGTGAAGGAGGCAAAAAATGGTATTTATAGCAAAGAAGGGAAAGGAAAATTACCACGACGAGATGGATTGTCCAAGATTTGAATAAATGGTTCGAAGACCAGCTTCTACCAAACCTTCATCAAAACTCAGTCTTTATAATGGATAACCGTTACCATTCGGTTTGAAAGTTAAAAGGTGCTAACACAAAATTTAGAAAAGAAGATATTAAAAATTGGCCTTAAAGGAGTAAAATATACAAAATTTCCCTGTCCGACAGTTTAAAAAAAGAACTATTGAATGAGTACGCAAAGTTAAGCATTGCACTCGCATTACGTAGTCGATGAGTCGCAATAAAAAAAAAAAACACCCCCCCCCCCCCCCGTCCCCCGCCCCCCCATCTCCCCCAATTTTTACGTCTACCTCCATACTTTGCGGAACTCCAATTCCTACTAGAGTTGGTTGGAGCAAGTGAAAAGGACCTGTGGCTATGCACAATACCTCAGTTTTAAAAAAGATTTAATGGTTTCAATTGATTGACAACGGCTTCGATGCAGTTACAAACGAACAGTTGGAAAAACTATTGTAATCAGTTGAACATATCGATGAAACATGTGGGAAGGCTGTTAATCTGGCAGGACGACATTGAGCCCTTATTATCCAGCACTGGGCGGCTGTCCGATGAAGAAAGAATCCGCCTTGTGTGAGGCTGTCACCAGTTTTTTCAAATAACAACCAGTGAAATGTCTGGTGTAAATCTGTTTGAATAAAGGTTAAACCTCTTAAATCATTCTGCAACTTATTTAATTTATACAATTGTTAGATAAACAAATCAAAAGAACTTCGGCTTTACTTACATACTCGGTGTAATAAAACAATTGGAAAAAAAATAAGGTGGATGTTACCATATCACCTAACGGACAATAGCACAATGATTTTCTTTTTTTTGTCATTGTGTATTTATATTTGGTATTGTAGTATAAATAATATACAACTGTTCAAGTTCAGTGGAATTATTGCCGTTATCTCTGTTGTTAATACCATCTTTAGCCTTAGTGATTTTATCGATTTTAACGACACATTTAATTTCGCATCTTTCTAATGCACTTTATTGCATTACGTTATAAATAAAAAAGAACATATTTACGTTTTAATTTATTTAGTACCTAAATAAAAGAAGAAACACTATGGTGGCACTTCATCACTTGTAATAAATTTATAGTTCATGACTTCTGTGACTGCCTACCCACCTACAATAATCTTCCAAGTGATAACTTATAATTCACTAAAAATATGTTATCTATATTTGTACACTTTCTCGCTTGACAAAATTTCTTGACCGAAAAATAAAAAAAACTCGCTTACTATTTTTTTTTTGTTTCTTCTCAATTGCGTTTACCAATTTATGAAACGCCTAGAACAAAGATATAACAAATTATATACACATTTTGGTATACATTAAGGAAGGCAGTTTTATAATCTTTAATTTGGTACCATTTTCAAAATTCTATGTGCAATTAAAATCGCAAGAGGAAAACAAAAACGTCAATGATTTTACTGGGCCCGATTCCTCGTCGTGACACCGACTCTATTAAGTGAACCCGTAGCAGCGACCGATGTCAGGGCAGTGTGTGCTTTAGTAACGTAACGGAAAAAACTCCATTTAAAATACACTAGCATGGCCTTTCCCGTACTGCCAACTAAAGCCCGGACGGAGAGTAGGTATTGTACATTATTTTGACGTATTTTTCTCTTTGACCCTAAAACTGATAAACATCGACTGTCGACGAATTACATTTTGGTGATATAACTTGATAACAACAAACTAAACATCGTTCTGTAAATAACGGCATTACGTTGCTAATATTAAACGTAGATCTTCAAATTTAATCTCATTTTAAAGTGGACATTCTAATAAACAAGAATATATACTTTGTTACTGTATTCAAACAACATACGTTTTGAGAACAATACCGAGATTTAGAAGGCTGTGTATGAGTCACTCGTTCAAGGCGCACAGTGTTGATAAAATGTATTTTTACAACATGTTTAAAGGCAGTATGTTTAAGAGACTGCTTATTACTCTAGACTGATTTTGTATTAGACTGTACATCTGGTTAATGTCTTTTTCACTGAACCAGACTCCTGCACAAGATGGCTTCCTAAGTCTACTCTACATACAATATTCAATCACTGTAAATTCATAATTAAATACTTATTATTGTAAAGTACATTATGTGTTTTATTTGTAAAACACCCCATCACGGGGCAACCTTGGCGTCTGGCGGGAATCAGTTGATGTATTGCACCCGGTTTGTTTACATTATTTTGTATTGTGGGTTCTATAATACATGCATAAGTATATTTCTTTATTCTTAAATATGGCTTTATAACTTTTCAATCAGAAAATCATTGAAAATGTATTTATTAAATTGTGTTTTATGGACAGGGTTTTGTCCGACGGCAACAGGAAAATAGAGGAAAACCTGGAAAAGTCAGTGAATTTTAAATAACCTGGAAAAAGTCAGGGAATTGTAAATGACCTGGAAAAAGTCAGGGAATTTTAAAATGACCTGGAAAAGTCAGGGAAAAATCAGGGATATTTGAAACAAAATCCTGGAAAATGCCATACCATGAACACATAAGTCTGTTGTGATTTGTAATAGTCACTATATATACTTGGGTGCTGCTACAAAAAATTCTTTTACTTTGTTCGTACTTAAATGTTAACTTTACATGCCAATGTATTTATATTCTAATTAGATTATGAAAAAGTACTTAATTCTAGTTGCTTATGCTTGTTGACTCATACAACTAGCTTAATTATTGCTAAAAGTTTTAAAACTTACTGAAATAAATTTTCTGATTAGTACTTTTTAAATTAAAGTCATAGACCTAAAAATTTTATGCTGGTTTTTGGGAAAATTATAATTTTGCACCGTTTTTCAAGGTATTGAAAATTGCATAATTAACATAGAATAAAAGGTATGTTTGTTTTTTACTCAAGGCCAATTATGAATATTTTTTTGAAATTACCTCTTCTTTTTATAAAGTAGTTTTATAAAGAATAATTATGTAGGCTAATGGTTTGAATTTAATTTATTACGGTTATCAATAATAAATATATTTGTGAAATATTTAATTTCGGTTATTACTAATTGTAATTGATGTATATAACATAATGTTTATACATGGTAGTACATAATATACTAATAAGTTAAATAGTAATATTAACTTAATAGTACTTGTTGATTGGGGTCAGGGAAATTTCTATGAAATCACGGATCGGTCAGGGAAAAGTCAGGGAATTTGTTAATGGAGGTTTACTGGACACCCTGTTATGATTATAACAACAATATGTTGTTTCAATGGTTATGGTAAACTTTTAGTTTTTTACTTATAAAAACATATAGATATATAATAGTTTTATATGTATATATTTGAACTCAGCACAAAATTTACAACATAATGGCTTTCTCACATTTTTATGTGTTGTATAGGGTCTGATGTAACCCTATTGGTCATGTAAAGTTTTTGTTTTCCAAAACAGAATTAGTAGTAACATATGATAAATTTTTTTGTATTTGTTATATTAATTTTGCATCATTCTACAACCCCAATGATACAAACAAATTGATATACAACTTGGTAAACATAGGTAGAAATTTACATTTTTCATTTTTAAGAAAAATGCTTGCAAAACATGCAAAAATGGCTCTTCAGTGAGGGAAATATAGTCATCAGATTTAGGGTTAAGTCTCGAAATGTAATAAAATAATACAACATTGATACATTGCACTAAAAGGAGGGAAAACTGAAGCACTGCTGTTTTGACAAACATCTGCCAAGTTTAACAACTATTTTAGAGCAACAAATACCTAACATCATGTCAAAATTACATACAATACCTATTAGAGTTAACCCATATATGCCCTCTGCTCCCAAAAAATGGAGGGGCATGTTAATTAATGAATAAATTAAATGCCCTCAGGTTTCGGTGTTAAAAAGAACGAGCGGTCTAAGTCGTACAGAAGCTCCCCAGCTGCAACGAAAAGGATCGTGAGTTTGAATTCAGCTGAGGAGGGTACTCTCTTTTTTTAGAGGCACTGTTCTGTGGCATAGTAGTAGCTTAGGGCCCACCTTAAATAAACGGTGTCCGGCATTGGGGTGGATCAGTGTTTGACGGAATCAATGTTTCTATCATCAGACTATATTAATAACTAATCATTTTTACTTATGACTTTTTAAGTCTTATGATTTTATTATTTATGAATTTGACATGTCCTTGTTTATATTTTTCATATTTTTGCATGTCAGTGTTTCGTCAGAGCAATACATGTTAGTAACTAATTTAAAAATTGCAAAAATATAAACAAGGACATGTTAAATAAAGTATAAAAATCATAGCAACAAATAAATCATTAACACGTTGACTGCTAAAAATACATGCATTATAGTACATGGTTGTTAAACATTTTTAGCACTACACAACACAATAAACTAAAAATAACTGGATAATGAAACGAACGAACAAAAAATGCCCCTTAGATACGTCTCGAGGAGTGATAAAAACACGTTCTACTTCTGTCAAGTGCTCAAGGCACACTGAGCCAATGAAACAACAAAGAGAATGGTAGGTATCCCTATCATGTGCATCCAACGTGTTAAAAATTAAGTAAAAAACAGTGCTGTGGTCAGCAATGCCTCTTTTCTTCTGAAGCATACTTCAGAGCTTATTCTTCACCTTCTAAGTCTACTAGGTAGTTCTGACACCCAATGACCTCCAGCTACGTAGCTTTTTCAGCTCTGGAAATTCCTGGGGGTTCAACCACTTTGTATTTTCTTGTCAAAGATGAGTTGAGAAAGCTTCCCTTTCTTACCGCTAAATCATTACTTTGGTAGTAGTTGAGTGCCATGTTCAATGATATGTTTGAGACTAATTCCAGTTCTTCTGGGGTTGTTTCCCACTTACTAGGACTGTGACATCTTGTCTGTTAGGTGTAACAGAAGTGTGAGCAATGTTATTCAATAACGATATTTCTAACAAGGTATTGAGTGAAGACTATGAAATAAAAACTTGGGTTTCCAGGACCTTAAGTTCCTTTGGGATTCTCGGACACTTCTTTTCAAGTTTTGATCTTATCGTCCTCTCAGTTCTCTTTTCCACATGCCTTACTATCTACGCTGTGTTCTCCTTTTAGCTTACAATCCACCGATAAGGAGTTCCTTTTACACTTATTTTTATTTAGCTTTTTCAGGAGCATTTTGTTCTGAAATACTCAAAACTGTTTTGAGCAGTCCATTTTAATCCTCGTTACTGTATGCTCATTCTCCATTTCATCAATTAATGTGTTATGTCTACCAATTCCTGGATAACTGCATGGGGCCAAAAAGGTGTCCTTCAAGGTATTCCAAATCTGTACATTCTTCACGAGTTAAATGTAACATACCAAATGACATGACTACAAAGCCCCTCTTACAGTCAAAGAAGATGGCAGATCAATCTGTTACATGTACCAGTAAATACCACTGTACTGTATGTATGGGTTTACTGAGGGCCTTTCAAACCAAGAGCTTGAA
Organism: Stictocephala bisonia; assembly: GCA_035578905.1. Classification (NCBI taxonomy): domain Eukaryota; kingdom Metazoa; phylum Arthropoda; class Insecta; order Hemiptera; family Membracidae; genus Stictocephala; species Stictocephala bisonia. The sequence goes on along the minus strand of JAQJVL010001370.1, from coordinate 182,258 downwards.
TTCAAGTATAAATATAGTTAATTACGGTAGGCCTGTCATTCTTCATGATGGTGTAATACATTAATAAGCATTAAAATTAATAATGCTTATTAATGTAATTAATTATAATTAATTAGTAATTATTAATAAACTGATTATTAATTGATTAAATAAGCTTCTCATCACTTAATAAGTTTGTTTATTTAGTGATGAGAAGCTTGTATAATTTTAACGCATATTAATATATATATATAATTATATATAGTAATTATATATATATAATATATATATATATATATAATTGAGGATGTTTAGGCCGGGAAGTGCATTGACAAATAATGGTATCCTTTAGCTATATAAAATTAGGTTTTATTTGTATATTGCTATGCCATATTTTATTCATTGATAATACATTTAGAAAATCCGCTATATATTATGAGCAACAAATAGGAATGGTTTTATCTCAAAGGCAGTGAAGCGATGTCTTCTGTTCATGAACTACAATTCCTACTAATGTGATTCATTACAATCTTAATCCCCCTTTGTAAGATAACATCGAACATGTTGTGAATATTTCTCTGTATTAATGTGAAATTTACTGTATTAACTACCCTACTATGTTCAGTTGGTGTTTACTGATAGCAATTTTCCATTCATTCGTAACAAACAGTTTAAGTTACGTTAAAACATAATTTTGTGCTATGAACTAATGAATTCTATTATGTATTACAAAGGTATGCACGACTTATTGGATTGCTCAATTGCTTTGCTGGAGGAGTGTTTTTTGGCACAGCCCTTCTACATCTGCTTCCAAATGTAATGAATCTGCTCAATCAGGTACTACACCATTTATTTTCATCTGAGAAAATTATTTTATGTTTAGTAAAAAACTTTAGTGATGTTAAAAGTAAATTAGTACCAAATCAGCAAGAGTGTTCACATGTCAGTTATTGTATGTAACAGTTTGGAATTTTACATTATCGTAATAAGAAAAAATATCCATAATATCCCTTTAGGGCACAGTGTATTATTGGACCAATATCTTAGCACAAAGATATATTCGAAAATCTTGTTGCTATGGAATCTACATGATCACCCCAATTTAATCTTGAGTTTATTGTATCTCTCAGAAGTTTAACTGATGTTCATAAAATGTTTATGCTTGAAGGAAAAATCAAAATCTTTAATTTTAGATTTGTTTAAACTGAGATGTTTGCTATACCAGATTAAAACTTTCTCAGTATTAATGAGTCATAAAATAGGTGTAAGCAATGAAATTTTATAGATAAACACTAGGAGACACCCATGCATGCTTTATCGAACATTTTTTGGGGTTTTGGGACAGAGACCTAATAATTTTTCCCCTTTTCCAATTCTGATTGTATATTTTGATTTAGGATAAAAATAACTTCAATTTAGTACCCCATTTGAGAAGATAACATCATTATTATATATTACATTTTCAAAAATGTTGGTTTTTTTGGACCTGTGATACCCCAAATTTTGAGTTTTTAAGCAGAAATTCATATACAATCTGCGCATTTGTTACACGTGCATATCTGCCAAGTTTTGAAAATTGTACTCAAGTGTTTTCTGAGTTAAATCATAAAAAGAGCGTTTTTCGCAAGTTTACATGAAATATTTTTCTATGTGCATTTTCATACACCACCTCTTTTGAGTCACAGTAACATTTTCCGTTTTTTAGTCATCCATCAATTGGCATCATCTTTCTCTTTGTCTTCTTACCTCCCCATTCTTTCAATAACTGTCCTCAGTTAAATATAGAGAGAGAGATAGAGAGAATGCTCGCGCGTGCGTTTATTTCTCCTCCTTATATGTTAACTATTTATCTTTTCTCTTCTACTCATCTCAATACTGTATTATTAGTCTTCCTATCTTACACCCTCCACCATCCTCTGTATGCAGGATTCCACCCTCCTTATTGTCCATGTTTCTGCTCTGTAGAGCTAGATTTATGACACTCGCGCGCACTCGCGCTGCGCGCGACGCTCGCACGCTCTGCTCTTTTTTCTTATGGCCAATGTGCCTGTAATAATGTCCTCTTTTTATTATCTCTTTATGTAATGCAAGAATAACAATGGTCCCAAAATATAACCTTGGGATACTCATACTAGATATTATTCGTCATCTACTACACTTTTACAAAGAGAATGCAATTACTAATGTCTGAATGCATAACAAGAATGGTTCGTGGAAGAGGGTGTTGTGCCAGATCTATTATCAACTATCTTGATTCAGTTGGTATGGAGGTCAACATTTTCCAATGCATATAAGAATTTGCAGTGTCCTTTGGCTTCTTGGTGGTTTTGGTCACTGAACAGATGGGGCTGGCTTGCAAGGAGCAAGAAGTAGATACTCTGAATCCTATCCAGAGGTTGAGTCAGCGGACTCTTCCTATTGTTGGTTCTGAAATACGCTCTCTCAGAGTAAGTTTGGATTCAGGGTATAATCTCTTAAAAAATAATCAAATCATGTTGTGTTTTCTTAATCTTTATTGCATCAAACCACAACTGAGGTATTACAATATATAATATAATAAATATAATAACAATTGCGTTAAATCTACATATAAATTACAGTTGAATTTAATAGAAGTCTTCAATTTTGTACAAACAATTTCTAATAAATAGTTGCATGTTTTTTTTTTTCGTAATTGCTTCATTTCTAGATTTCTTAATTTATAAGGTAGTTTATTATATAATTTAATAGCCGTACATTAATGATTTTTTTGTGTTGTTGAGTATTTGCATTGTTTAGTTTTCAGTTGATTCGAATTTCTTGCGTCATGCTTATGTATATTTTTGTTCTGAGGAAATTTACAGTACAAGTAAAGTTATGTAAGTTGTTTTTGGTGTATAATAAGCTTGTAATGAATAGTGAAGGATTTATTCATTATATTTAGTTTTTTGAATAGCATGGAGTTTTTAAAAGGTGCTCCACAAATAGTTGAATTTTTCTTGAATTTTAAATAATTTAATTAAATTTGAATTATTCCATAACGCAATATGCTATGAATATGTACATAGTACATTTGTATTAGTACATATTCACTTAAATTGTACTTTAATCTTCTTAAACGGTAGATTCTTAAACCTTTGTTCAGATTTTTTTATCGTATAATCCACATGATTATTCCAATATATCTTACGATCAAGATTAATTCCTAAATATGTTATTAGATTGATTTAAGGTCCAGTCTCATTTTATTTGAGTAAGTAAAATTTATGTCAAGTATTTTGTTTAGATTGAGAATTGGAGTGGAACCATTTCGAAGCTGTAGAGGAACTAGTTACAACGTGTACAACTGTTTGGCATCTCTGTTTTGGATAAAATAGTATTTTACTATTTATGATTAAGTTTGTTGCGGCATGTGTATATTGCAGACTAATGCTTGGAAAATAATTGTCCTTTTGCTCAGAGCCTGTTCTCTCATCGGTGTCACTGAATATAGTCATAGTAGGGATGCTCAAAGCAGTATGGTTTTGGTGTCAAAAGGTCCTCATAACCATGCAAAACCTTTATTTAGGTATGGTCAATATTGGCTGCATAATCTAAGTTTCCTCTTCTTCAATATCTTGACACTTTATCACCAAAGTTCACAATATTAGCCCCAGTGAAGGGAGGTATAACTTGACCACTGATGCTGTTTTATAGGCTTGAACATTTGGAACTAGTTAGATATTGGAAAATATTATGTTCAGTTGTTGATGTTTTTATTATTTAATCCTAAAAATAAAACTGTCCTAATACATAAACCTTTAATAGGCAGATGAAATGCAGGGAAGTGAAGAGCCCGTAAGTTTGCAATTACCAAAATCTGTAGAACCCCCACCCACTTCTCACCTTCGTTCTGTTTTGCTGCTTGCTGTGCTCTCCATTCACGCAGTTTTCGATGGGCTTGCCATTGGTGTACAAACAACTATGGGTTCTGCTTTGAATATATTTATTGCTGTTATTTTACACAAGGTAACAGTTATTTCATATTTTCTGGAAGACTAACATACAATTTTTGTATAGCATAAATAGTTAAGCTAAAGATTCCTTTTATGAAAATTTACGGAATGCTGAATTTAATATTATTGTCCTATACTTCTAAGTGGTCAGAAGTAATAAAACACATTTTACCGAATACATATATTTTTAGTTTTTGACATAAGCAATCTTATATACAGAATGATTCATCACATTCTCCCCTGACTTCAACAATACATTCTACTAACAAAAATAAAGAAAAAATTTTTATAAACAGATTTGAAATCATGGATAAAGAGTGAAATAACATTGTATACAACTTAAAATTAATAGGTTTCAGAACTGTATATTTAGTATTTAGTTTTTAGGTAATTTGTGGTTAAATACAAGAAATTGGGGAAATAAACTCAGTTTTTCCCATTTAGTGTATAATATCTTTGTTAAAAGAGTAATAAAGTCATACAAATTTCATACATAATTTGTAGAGAATTTAAATCTAAGAAGATTGATGTAAGCTAAGTAAAAAACAACAAATAAAAAAGTACAACAGTTTAACTTTATTTAGTATAATGCATAAGAAATTTAACAGAAAAATAATTGGTTTGGTCTAACTTTACACACCATTTTATAATACATATAAAAAAAATGAGGCCATAATTATTAATGCATTTTAATGCACGTTTGTGCATTAAATAGCTTGTGTCGCTTTTCTTAATTTACCCCTTTATCTGTGTAAGCAAATCCATAAAAAGGGCAATTAATTCTTCTAGAGAATTAACACTTGTCTTTAATCCTCCCCCAGACACAAAAATCCAATGAGATAGACCTGGCGATATTGGTGGTCAAGATTACAGCCTTCTAATACCAACTAATATTTTAGTGAATTTATTATGTAAGTTAGCAGCAAGTGCTTCAGAAAAGTGATGTGGTGCTCCATCGTGCTGGAAGTTCAAGTTTCATTTAATATGCAAAGGAACATCCTCGAACAGTTGCGGCAACTCTTCTTGGAGGAAGGTCAAATAAAATTCAGCATTTAGGCGGCCAGGTAATATTAACAGACCAATTAGGTGATTGTATACAACACCACATCAAACATTGGCACTAAATCGGTGTTGAAATTTCTGTTCCACTACCTCATGAGGGTTTTGTTCTGCCCATAAATGCTCATTAAGGAAGTTGTTGACACCATCTCTAGTAAATTTGCCTCATACGTGGAAATAAAATATGCTTGTAGAGTTGTTGATTAGTATTAAAAAAATTACCAAACTCCAAATGAAGTAGACCATCTCCTGGTTCTAGATGTTGGACCTTTTGTTTATGAAATGGGTAAAATCAATTTCAACTTTTAAGTGACCTCACTAATGGTTGCAAAACTCCTATTCGTCTCTTAAGACGTCATGTATTTATACTAGCATTTTGTAGATTGCCATTACTACCAAAACACAAGTCAGACATGACAATTAGAAAAGCATTGTTGATCAGCTGCTGTTTAAGTGTTACCAACTTAAGAAGTAAAAATAATACTATGATAAGTTATATTGAATAGTAGATAGTAAAGGGAAATTAATTATTTATTAAAGTGTTATTTATTTCTTTATACTATTTTTTACTTTAATACTAATTAATAATAAAAATAATGTATTTATTGGACACAAACAATATGATTTTATTATCTTCACCTAATTATTTTCTTGCAATTACTTATGTATTATACTAAATAAAATTAAACTTTTGTACTTTTTTATGTGTTGTTTTTTACTTAGCTTACATTAAACTTCTCAGAATCAAATTCTGTACAAATTATGTATGAAATTGTTATGACTTTATTACACTTTTAACAAAGTTATTGTACATTAAATGTCAAAAATGGTGTTTATTGAGCCAATGTCTTGCATTTAACACCAAATTACTTAGAAACTACTAAAGATACATTTCTGAAACCTATTTTAAAAATTTTCTCATGTCAAATTACATTTCCATCCGAATTTATCTTTCCTTAAATTTTGTACAATGTTATTTCAGTCTTTATCCATGAGTCTTATCAAAATGTTTGACTGGCTGTAATACGATAACAAAGAGTTTTCAGATCTCTGTTTATATAACTTTTTTCTTTATTTTTGGTAGTAGAATGTGCTGTTGAAGTGGGGGGAGAACATCATGAATCACCCTGTATAATGTTTTAGCTTGAAATGATTGAAGTATTAATGTGGGAATTGGCTTTAGTTTGCATTTTGGGGAACAAATTAAACCTCTTGTATATGGCAGCCCGTAGTATAAAAGGATTAACCCTTAGCATGCGGCAAACAAATATATACCCAGCCTCTACTTTGCCTCAAACGCGGTTAACGAACATATCCTAAATGAAATATTTCTATCGATATTGTAAATGATAGTTCCTAAAACTTCTGCTAGAGTGAAATAAAAAATGGCTTTATTGACAACAAAGTGTACAAATGGCGAGGTTAGGACTAGTATGTCATCTCTTACACCTAACCAACAATAACAACAACAAAAATCATGTCAAAACATAATAAAACGGATAAACTAAGTCTACTTAGGACATTCACTAGTAAAATAAAATTAATTTTATTATTACTCTAGCTCAGTTACTTTCTAGCTATTATTATTCTCTTCAGATGACTTTAGGTTCCTACCCTGGACATCTGAAGTCTAAGAATAGTGAAAATATTTTTTATTTGATTCTACACATATGGTTTTAGGGGAAAAACTTTACAGCAATGTTCTTGGTCAAATGGTTCGTCCACAATGCGTTTGAAAGACCTCGTGAAACACCCTGTAGAGGTTTGAAAGGTCATCTAAAAATAAGGAATTTGCTTTTTTTCAATTTTGAAAATTTTTATTTAGATAATACATTAACTAGTACTAAATATAAATTGGAAACTACTCACAGAATTGTCAATTAAATGAAATGTTCATTCTCAATGCCTTGTATTGCCATCTTAAAATGAGCTAACTGCTTGCATAATACAAGGCTTATTTCTGAAGAGTGTCGTCGTGATGCTTTCTTGAGGTATTTGCTCTCATTCTTCCTGTAGTGCCATTTCGATCTAAGGTTCTGGGTCAGTTCTGCCTGTTGCGTCCCAGCTCATCCCGTATGTGCTCAAAACTGGGTTTAGGTCTGGGCTGCACACAGGCCAGAAGAACAATATTAATATATTGTACTCGTCTACTACCAAACCTATCTTGCTGAATGAGGTCAAACTCCATCTTGCATAAACACAAAATTTGGGGCACCTTTCTGCTCTGGCGAACATGAACGTCTAATACTTCCTCCAATAAGCCCTGGGATGTTAAAGTACAAATATAAATTATTACAAGTTCAGTTCGATCATCAATTGAAATTCCACCCCACATTAATAGAAAGCCACCTACAAACGGAATTATGGGAGCAAGGCAATAATCATAAACTGTTCATATCACCTTCCCCATATTCCTGTGCGATCATAATTACTAAAAAGTGTAAGTTTTGATTCATTGGAGAGCACTATTTTACTAAAATGTTTCAGGCCTGTGGTCCTTTGCAAACTGCAACATTTTTCCTCTGTCTAGTGTGGTACAAATAAGTCATATTACTACAAATACAATAATCAAAATTAATTTCTTTACATTCTTCATCTAACATTACGAGGAATAGAGTACAAACTTTCCCCATTTGACCATGCTTGACTAACAAATTAATTAATCAATAAAAGTATTCCTTTAATTGTTTTAAGGATGAATTTTCTAGAACATTTCTAGAACTTGTCACAGACTATTGAAATATGACTGTATTGTTTTGGTGTGTGTGGTAGGTAATAGTCGCCTTCAGTATGGGTCTCAAACTGCTACAATCACAACTACACCTTGCCTCAGTGCTTGCCTTGAATCTCATGTTTTCAATTATGTCTCCCATTGGTCTCTGCCTGGGATTCTACTTGAACATGTGTGACTCAGGCCCTCGCCAGCAACTGTTTTCAGGACTACTCCAGGGCATTGCTTGTGGCTCCTTTCTCTACATCACTTGTTTTGAAGTATTACCTCAACAACTTTCCAACGGTAAATGAAGTCTGTGTTTCGTTTATATTTATTCTATTATAACTAGAATGATCTTTAAGTACTTCAAAAAAGTGTTTATTTAATTGTAGTACAACATAACACACATTCCCATTTAATATCTGTTGTACCATCTATGTTACTTGTATTGGTCTGCTGAGGCATTTTTGTGACTTGTATTAGTATGCACTTGTTTGTGTCACATATGTAGTATGTAGTAATTTTTTTGTACTTTTCAACTTTAATGTCGTTGTATTGGCCTTCAGAGTCCATATAGTAAAAAGAATTAAATCTATTCTTATAATAATTCAGTTTTGAAAATCTTCGACCAACTAAATCTAGAGTTCCACTGGACCGATTTTAATAATTAATGTGTTGTTGGAAAGCTTCCGACATGTAGATTTGCCAAAAAATATGAAAGTTTGATTTTTTTTTGTATTTATGGTGAAAAGTCAAATAACCTGTTTCTCCATAAGAAATACATTGAAACGGGGTTTTCACAAATGTTTTATTTTAAGTTAATTTTTAGCTGCCTTTTTTGAGGTTTTTCCAAGAAATGTTTAGTAGCCATTTGTAGGGAAATTTAATTCTCTTCAGAAAATCACTTCCACTTTAGTCGATTTCCTCACCGTTTAAAAGTTATTTGCAAAAAAAACCAAAGCTACCACACATTTTTTGCGTTGAAAAAATATTGAGTTAGATATATTTTAGTTTAAACTTTGTACAACTAAACTCTAGAGTCCACTGGACCGAATTTTTATAATTAATGTTGTTGTTGGAAAGCTTCCGACATGTGGATTTGCCAAAAATATGAAAGTTTGATTTTTTTTTTGTTTTTATGGTGAAAAAGTCAAAAAACCTGTTCTCCATATGAAATACATTGAAAACGGGTTTTCACAAAATTTTTTATTTTAAGTTAATTTTTAGCTGCCTTTTTTGAGGTTTTTCAAGAAATGTTTAGTAGCCAATTGTAGGAAATTTATTCTCTTTCAGAAATCACCTTCCACCTTTAGTCGAATTCCTCACCGTTTAAAAGTTTTATTGCGAATAACCAAAGCCTTACACACATTTTTTTTGCGTTTTTTTGAAAAATATATTGAGTTAAGATATATTTTAGTTAAAATTTGTAAACTAAATCTAGAGTTCCACTGGACCGATTTTTAATAATTAATGTGTTGTTGGAAAGCTTTTGACATGTAGATTGCCAAAAAAATTTGGAAGGTTGATGTTAGATAGTATTTATGGTATGAAAAAAGTGAAAAAGTAACATGTTCTTCGTAAGAAATACATAACATTGAAAAGGGGTAGGTTTTGCAGTATTCTGTTTCTAATCATTATGGTTACACGTGTTTTTAATTTATCAGCTGATTATTTAATTTAACATAAAAAATCATTGAAAGGGTTTTCTACAAATTTTTTATTTTAAGTTAATTTTTAGCTGCCTTTTTGAGGTTTTTAAGAAATGTTTAGTAGCCAGTTGTAGGAAATTTTAATTCTTCTTTAAGAAAAATCCCCTTCACTTAGTCGATTTCCTCACGTTTAAAAGTTATTTGCAAAAAAACAAAAGCTACCACACTTTTTTTGCCGTTGAAATAAATATTGAGTTAGATCTATTTTAGTTGAAACTTGGTACACTAAATCTAGAGTTCCCTGGATCCGATTTTAATAATAATGTGTTGTTGGAAAGCTATTAGACATGTAGATTTGCCAAAAAATATGGGAAGGTTGATGTTTTTTGGTAGTTTTTATGTGTGAAAAAGTTGAAAAAAACATGTTCTTCGTAAGAAATACATAACAATTGAAAAGGGGTAGGTTTTGCAGAATTCTGTTTTATCATATGGTTACACGTGTTATTAATTAAACAGTGGATTAGTTAATTTTAGAGTTGATTGCTTGCTTTGTTGAATCCAAGAATTCTATAGTTTTGTTGTTTACATTGGGATTTGTGTTTTAAAGTGTGTCCCTTAGGTTTGTGTGTGGTTTCTTTAAGTTGTGTATTTAAGTGGTGAGTGGTTTTTACAGCCAAAAATTTGTGTTTGGAAAAATTACTGTGAACCTTAAATTAAATACTTAGAGTATATTGTTTTTATTTATTGGTCTGAAAAACTGCATAACTTTTTGGGTTCATTATATAGTTGGTGATGGAAACTGTTTGTTTAGGTAGTATTCTCATTTTTAAGTTTTATACTATCTCAATCTAGATACAGTGAAATACGATCCAAAGTAGTTGATGAAGTTGTAAAATCATTGGACTTCTATTGCCCTTTTATAGTAGGGGATAGACATATAGACTATCGGTTACAAAACGCAACAGAGTTACAGAGATTAATGACCTAAAGATTGGGAATACGCTTGGGGTAACGTTGAAATTGAAGCTGCAAGCAATGACTTGTAGTACTGTCAATTCAAATATTTGCTAGAGGACAAGGATTCTTATTGTAACAGTTGGTGAAGGCACAACAGTTAGACAAACCTACTATCTCAGGTTAATTTGGGATGCTGGGCATTACGATTGTTTTAGTTGATAATCAAGATTCTGATAATCGCAAGATGATGTAACCCTTACAAAAAACCAAATGTGGAGCGTTCTCCATCAACTACTAGAAAGAACAACATTTCGTGGCAGACAGAAACATCTCTCAAACACAAATCAATGAAACTCAAGTTCTTGAATAGTGATTTGCTCAGTGAGAAAACAAGTGTTTTCCCTCTTAACTAACAAGGGATGGAGATACACAAAATTACTGGATCAAAACAAGATAAGAGTGACTCATTCTTCCAATTAAAAAGGACGCAACTTCCTCAACCCACAAACGTGGCCGTCCAACAAAGAATAGGAAAAGATAAAATCATTGTATTGGCGACGTGAATCGATCTTCTCGATAAAAAACAATTAACCACAGGTAAAACTTCATCACAGGATGTAGATACACAAAATGATAATGAATGGTAAACAAGATAGTGTGGCCATTCTCCAATTATAAAAAGGACGCAGTTCCTCAACCCACAAACGTGTTGTCAACAAAGAATAAGAAAAGAAAGTTTATCTGGCAAATGTGAATCGACATTTCAATAAAAAACAATTTAACACAGGTAACACTTAACCAACAAGGATGGAAATACACAAAGTGATTATGGGATCACAAACATGATAGAGTGACTCATTCTCCGAATTAAAAGGACGCAAACTTCTGCAAACCCAAAACGTGGCCGTCAACAAAGAATAGGAAAGAAAATCATTAATGGCAGAGTGAATCAAAAGACCAACGCAAGGTAAAGGGAAAAAGGATAGTGATGTAAATAATTATTTTACAACCCATCATTCAGTGCCTGATGCCTCTTAATGTTGTAAACAATGAATACGAAATAAAATTACACTCAGTGTCAGTCTTTAGTGAGGTTTGTGGAATTTTGTGGTGCTAAACACTTTGTCGGAGAGCCGGTCCTTCCTTCTGATAAATGCTTTTCTAAAATGCTTGCTCAAAAGGGAAAGGTTATATTAGAACAAACAGTATCAAAATGCCCTTATTAATTTGAACAGCTAATGGACTAATAATCATAATTATTCCGATAATAACTTTATGGGACAATATTCGTTCTATTAAAGCCTGGCTGTCTTTCTGATTCTATGGTGAGCGCAAATAGTTCCTCCTGCAAGTTGTGGACTTATTGTTTTTAGAATTAATGGCACTATTTATCATCGTGCTGGTTACATTACATCCTGAAAATGGAGAACAGCGTAAAATATGCTCGCTGTTATACTTGATTCCTGATGAGGCTACAGCTCAAAGAATGAAAAATTCAAAGAAAAGACTCGGATGCAATGAACATTTACTCAAGATATTAGGCTCATTCATGTCAAGAATAATCCATTTGCAGAAGCATGCAAAATGATGGTATGAGTGGAGCAGAATGCATGCAGGACACATTAATGAATAACGCTGTTTTCATCTGATGTGACGATGGCAAATTATTCAAAGACCGAAAATATGATGAAAGAAGATATACTCTGCGACGTGTAATTGAAGATTGCTGTTATTTTTCGAGTATACGGATGCGATCCACATTGCACCGTAGTTACTGATTCATTGTCGTGCTAACATAAACAACCGAATAAGAGAAGAGATCAGAGATATTTAGGCCTTTTGGAACCACAAATTGGAAACCAATTGGTATATCCATGTTCTTTCCCGTACGCGGCGACAAAAGTGGGGGAATAAATATTCACAGAATGATTTAAGCCATCATGTCTCCAAAAAATTATTAAAATATAAAGCTTTCAATCAACGAAAAAGAGTCACTCAGATGCAATGATTATCAATATCGACTTGTTGATACGTGTATGAATTTAAATCCTTTATTGTGTGGAGGAAAACTACACACATTATTTTGTTGATGACTACACAAAATTGAGGCAAACAGATTAAATTTCATTCGGACAGATTCAATCTCAACTAAGGAATTGAACGGATGTGGCGCGGGCTGTGTGTTTAGGCGAGGAATAGTCAGTTTCCGACAACAATATAGAGTACTGCCACTGCATTGTCGGTAAATATTGAAATGATTCTGCATCGGAGCTTACAAGTTCAAATGATACGCACAATCTATTATGAATATAAATTATTCTGTGTGTGTGTATATATATGATTAAAATTGCATGAAGTTAGTGTAAAGTTGTTTACAGCAAAGGACATATCCAAGACATGTCAAATCACTGGGTCCGACTCAGCCATCACCCAGCGTTCACTGGCTGTCGGCACTTGCTAATTAAGAATGTGTTATTAAAACTGCCCACATATAAACATGTTTTTAATTTATAATGCTGCTTTTCTATATTACGTGGAAATTCGAATTAAAATCACATGTAGCGTAGAACCAAAGATACTATATCCAACGTATTTAAATATTTTATTTATATTTAAAAAAAGAAACTTAGAGGCATACAAAAATCAAATTACACCATTGATTTCCTCAACTAATTGTACGTTGTGACATATGCTTATTTAAACTTTATTATAGTTCCAAGTTTTAATAATTGTTATCCTAATCGGAACCAAAAAAATACAGGAATTCTAACTAGTTTTCACTGTGCATCAACTTTAAACTTTTATTACTCAAAACTCGAAAATGTTTTGATTAATATTTTGATACGTCATTGACACACCTATATTTGAATTTAAACATCAAACACTTATATTTGAATTGAAAAATATGAACTTTTATAACATAAGACTTATGACACCTGTCATAATTTAAAAACCGATGAGTTAATGAATAAAGAAAATAAATAAATAAACACCTATCTTTCACTTTATTCATCAGTAATAAGCTTAGAAAACTATATTTAACCAAGAATATTAGCACGTCCTTATTATCACCTATGTGAGACATAAACTACATTATTCACAAAGTTAAATTAATAGGTTACCAACAGCATTAAATGCTTTATTCAACGTTCAATCAACAAGAAACAGAACACCAGTGGTCCGCTATGAGCGGTAAAAACCGTCCTGTTTGCAAGGACTCATTTGTTCACAGCAATTTGCTGTCTTGAAGTAGTAGCAGACAGCGGCTGTACATTGTCCGCCTACAGCGAAATTGACCCCACAACCCTGTGTGTCCCCATATAACTCAATGCGCCACTACTGAAATGGCGGCGACAGCAATTTTGACCCGTTGGTGAAAACCGCCCTGTGTAACCAATTTTCATGACTGTGATACAGTTGTAGGGCGTAGGTCTGATAACAATTAATTCAACAACACGGCGCTCTCCCGAAACCAAACAGCTGGTTTACCCCTGAAATGAGGACTCACGGCAGTTGCCATTTCGCCAATCCCGCTACACTCTGTTAATCTATATACTCTGTGATATGTTATTTTAATGTTTCTTTGGAATATGTATGTTTTAATCATATTATTTTGAATGGTACGATTTTCATGAAATAATCAACCTTGTAACAAAGCCTACATTAACAATTACTGTACATTAATTCTTCGCAATACATATTACCTGCTCTTGAGGTTTTATAAGTTATAATCAGAATAATTTGAATTACAGATTTTTGAACATAATAAAACTGTTATAAATTACATTGTTGTTGAATAGTTTAAATAATCAAATATTTTGTTAAATTTAAATGTATTTGTTTTATTGGTACAGTATATATTTTGCATAGATTAGTTTTTAACACTAAATATAACCTTCATAACTTGGATTTTTTATAATAAGAACCAAATAGCTATTAAGGACTAGATAATTTTGTATCACTATACTTCTGCAATATTGTTGCTGCAACTACCTTTTCTGTAGGCCTTCTGTAAACTACCTTTTCTGATACAATCTCTTTACGTTTTCGTTGCCTACGTAAGTACAGAGGCAAGAACTGTAAATCCGCATAATTTCTCTGTAAAACTAGCATTTACAACGATGAGCCCCACAACAAGATGGCTTTTCGATTCGCCTGGGCCTACTCATCCCTCCTCACTCTACTGGAAATAGACTTCCGGCCTGCGTCGGTAAGAAGGTATCCCTACTAAATGCATTATAGCGGTGAATTGGCGGTTTGGGATATGGCCACCTTAATTACACTTACAATAATCGATTTGTTCTACAGTACAGTTATGAAAGCAAACCTTTATACTATGAATTTTGCCCTTTTTAACATCACTACCACGAACCTTGCTATCACAAATACCTTTTCAATCCCCTTCAGATTCATGATATCGAGATTCTACTGTATAATTATGAGCATTATTAATCAAATATATTGTCAAAAAGTACTGTTTTTAATTAAATATTATTGATTAAATTTAATATACATGTATATGTATTTATGTTGATTCAGGTTCAGGGAAACTTTATGAAATCTGTTTGGGAAAAGCCAGGGAATTTGTTTAAGGAAGTTTACTGGACACCCTGTGTAAATATTTGTAAGTCAATTTTATTTTCAGCCTCTGACCGGTTTTTTTCTAGCCACACCTCGTATATAGATTATTATTATAAGTTTTTTTGGTTGAGAAACCACTTTCAGGAAAATGAATGGGACCATAAATTCAATGATAAGTAAATAACAATGTAGATCTTTATACTATTATTACTGCCACTATTACATTTAGTAAATTGCCCATCACTGGCCATCTTAATGTATAGATTAGTATTATGATAAGTGATTTTAATTAGTAATTATGGTATAAAATTATTTCCTTTTATAATGTATACTTGAAGTTAAATTAATAATGGTGCCCGCTGACAAGGATTTCCATACTTATCGGAGCTAATGTAATGTATATTTTGGAAATAAATGTATTCTGTACATTTTTTTAACATAAATATGTACTTTTACATAAAATGTAAATATAAATTGTTGTACATGTTGAATATCAAACCTTGTCTAGAGTCAAATTAAATTATGATTATACATATCAAACTATGGCAGTTTATGATATGTATAATCAACTTACGAGATATAAAAATCAATTAACACAAGCTAAAAAAAGTTGAAAGGTATATTAGTAATGCTCCTAACCAATGCAGGTCTGTATTAAAGATGAACATTAACCTACAAACAGTCAAGATGTAATCTATAGCCTAATAAATCTGACTCATATTTCTTGAATGCAATTAAAGATTTGAATCATGGACACAGTCCATACAGTGCAGATCACTTTCTGAGGGATAAGAGAGTTGATCAAAATTCCTTTACTTGGTTAAAAGTAACATTTGATGATATCATAAAAACTGTATCGACATTTTTGAATTCTAAAGCTACGAACAATTATTTGCTGTCAAATTTTAGAATAAAACAAACAATTAAATTTATAAGTAAATTGCTTGCTTTTGATTTAACTGTATAAATGGAGGGTATTTTGCAACATTGCTTTAAGTATCAAAAGTTACTTTAATCTTTGAAAGGTGATAAAAATGTAATATAAATGTAAAAATTTATATAATCTCAATTGTTCATATTTTTCTAAAATATTTTAACCCCTTAGTACAATCAGCTAAGTAACCATTTTGAATCTCATAATTTACTTCCCAATAGCCAATTTGGCTTCAGCTAAAATAAATCTATAAAGTTAGCTATATTAAATATAATTGATCTTTCTCTACAGGCCTTTGAAACTCTATTTTGTTCTATTTCTTTGTTATCGTGCAACTTAAAACTTTAGCTGCCATGTCAGTCCATTATGTCCAATTGCACTTTGTCTCAGCTAGATGCAGTCGGGCCACTACGCCCAACATTGTTGCTCAGCATGGTTTTGGTTTTTTTATTGTTACTCGACCGGTCCTGCTTTCTTTTAGAAACCGATTACACTTTATTGTACTGCAAATATCATACTATTTACAAAGTGAATTTTGTTGTTTTTGGTTATTTACAAAGTTGTTCATAAAACTTTAAATTTTGGCAGTTTCTACCAGCAAGTTGTCGGGAGTATCTACAGACCTATTTTGTCTAAGTTGTCGGGAGCAAGTTGTAGGGACAGACCTATTTTGTGAATTTTGGTATTGAAATAATGTAATACATATTGAATACTGGATTACTTTCATCATAAAAGTTGTCTCAAAGAAATAATTTTTTCATTGTATATTGTAAAAAACAAACAAAAATACCTAAAATAGTAATTTAAAATAATAAAATTACTTTAGAGGCTATGATTTTGTTACATAATAGGAAATAAATTTGTATGCTAGGTAAAATTTAATTTTACAATATATTTTGCAATTCAAGAACAACAAGAAACATTTAGGAAACTATTATAAACAAAACACAAAGAAATGTAAATTTAAATCAAACATAAGTTCAAGACATACAAATTTAACATTTATTTATGTAGTTCCTTGAAAAATGGTTCACAAAGTAAGGGATTCTTTGGACACAGTACGTTTTTTTTGTACGTTGTACGTTGTACGTTGTAAGTTGTAAGTTGTAACTTGTGACATGTTCCTAGCTTTGTCTCGTCCTTTTTCTTGAGATGCTTTTACGTAGCATCTTTTGCAAATCTTCCTTATTCTTCTTTTCTTACTTCCTACGCCAACTTTAGATGAAGATGTAAGATGGTGATGACCATTTCCTTTACCTCTGGAATTACCTAGCCCTCTGATATTCCCATTAGTGAAAAAGCCAATTGCTCCTTGAAATGAGTGATAGACGGTAAAATTCTACTTCGAGCACCAGCAGGTACTGGCTTAGTGTTTAAATAGGCCTTGTACACCAACCAGCTATTTACTACCGCTGTACCAAGAAGTAACTCCTCGGCTACCTTATGGTACCACCTTATTGTTTTTCGAACGGCAGTAATATAAGAAGACATTTGGTCAGAAACATCGATACTTACTTTGGCCTTATTATAATCACAAATGACCAATGGTTTCAGTACAGGTACTCCCTTACGATCACGAGTCCCAGTTTCAACATATTCTGGTTCATGATATGATGACAACATTCTTACCTCTCTTTTGTCTTGCCACTTAGTAACTACGATGCCATTTTCATTTTCCAAACATATCATTTGTCCTCTTGGAACCTTTTCACTGAGTTCTTTATTTGGCACATTCTTCTTTTTTTTCCTCATAGTTCCAACCAAATGAGTCTTCTTTAGTAGTAAAGAGTTCGCAATCTCTACAGATGTATAGTAATTATCTGTAAATAAAATGTGGCCTTTGTTCAAATCGTTTTTCATTAGCTCAAGGACAACTGCTGTTGCAACAGACATATTTTCACTTGTGTTCGTTCCCTTGCCCATATAAAGTTTCACAGAATATGTATACCCCGATCTGTCACACAGTTTGAAAATTTTTATACCATACTTGTGGGACTTTCCTGGTATATAATGTCTGAAAACTAATCTTCCACGAAAAGGTATCATTGTTTCGTCGACAACAATTTCTTTATCTGCATTTTTTAGGCTACAGAAGAGTTCGTTAAGTTTGTTAAGCAGTGGTAAGATTTTTGAAATACGCCCGTCATGTCTTAGATTTTCATTGTCGTTGAAGTGCCAAAAACGTAACAACAACGAATCGGTTCCTACTCATTACATTGGGAGCAATTAAGTTTTTATAGAGCAAGTTTGTTGACCAGTGTTGACTAGCATTGGAACCAAACCCATCCATATTAGAAGAACCAAAAATTGTTCAATTTCTGTAGTGTCAGTATTCTTCCAGTCATTCAGCCTGCTGTTACGGCTAATTCTTACACTAGCAAGTACTTGACTAGCGTTTCTATCAGTTTCTTGTGTCATAGGTTGTAAAATGTCGTCAGTTAGATATTGTTCATACAAATGAATTGATATTGAATCATTATGCTCAGTAAAGTTAAATTTAGAATCTGTCGTAAATATGAATTGTTTTTGCTTACGCTCAAAGTACTTCCAGCTAACATTTCCAGTAACGTTCTGTGTGATAGAACCGTTAGTTGTAGAAAGAGAACTAGTATTACTTATATTACCTGTTTCATCCTCAGACGGTTCATCAATTTCCATAACTGATACAGGTGCATACTCACTTCCATCACTTGGTATAAAATCAGGGTCTATGTCGGTATCATCTACATCATCATTGTCATTTTCATTGTCATCACAGTTTTCATCACTTTCACTGAAACGATCACTTTCCGACGGCATTTGAAGAACGCAGGCAATTTCTGATTTATCTAACATTTTATCATCCATGTTTCTATTTACAATATCGTAACACTCAGTGAAAAAACTAATTATTTACAATCAATCTATATTACAAGTATTTACACTATTTACAGAACCAATAATAAGGTCAAGAAAAAGCAGTGCAAACATAACAGTCTCTACACACCACAGTTCATACAGCTAGTGAACTTTAAACAAACACAGTGAGAAATAACAATCGGAGGGAAACGATAGTTGGCGAGACGCGATTGTTAGCAAGAAATGATATTTGGTAGGAAATGAAGATCTGATGGTGAAGTGGCAGTGGTGGGGATAAAGGAACAAGGCACAAATCAAGAAGAAGAGAGGTGGTACCTTCGGCAACAATGCAGTCAGTGTAGCCAAACCAGGAAAACAAATTTGCCTCAAAATGTGCCAGGCCGATACGCCCGACAGAGATTTTTATGTGCCGTATGCGCTACTAAAAAAACTGTGTCGGGCCAATACTCCCGACATATTTATATACATATAATGCCTATTATGTAGTATACTCAGAAATGGTATTACAAAAAAAAAAATGCATCATTTTTTTAAAAATTTGCATAACATTGTTTGGCAATTTACAGCAAAAATACTCATATTAAGGATGGCAGCTAACGTGTTAAGTAAAGCATTTGATAGTGTACCATTCCATATGATATAAAAACTTTTGTTTTTCAGTGTTCACAGTTTTCTAAAACTTTGAGTCATATCTTTCCAATATGATTCAATTTGTTTCCATTAACTATTCAAAGTGCTCTGAAATGAAAGAAGTAATAACTAGTGTTCCAAAAGGTTCAATTCTTGATCATTTTTTTCTTTACAATTTACAATAACGATCTACCTGAAAAATCTTAATATTTATTCATTTATTTATGCTGATATCACTTTACTTGCTAATCACCACAACCTGAAAATCTTAATATTTATTCATTTATTTATGCTGATGATATCACTTTACTTGCTAATCACCACAATCTAAATTATCTTAAACAAATTATCCAATATGCAGAAACAAGAGCGTATGAATGGTTCTCCTCAAATAAGCTGTCTTATAAATGTGAAAAAATCCTATATATTATTCTTAGTTTCAAACAAGAAATTAGTTAAGAATCTATCAAGCTCTTAGGAATAAACATAAATTCAAAGTTAAATTTGTCAATTCACATTAAAACTGATTGTAACAATGGCAACTTAAATAGTATACATCAATTCGAAATTAAATTGGCCAATTCATATTAAATTGTTTTTAACAAATCTCTACAGTAAATGATCTACTTTCAAAACTTAAAACATTTTTTTGACCCAGAATATATTTTGGTGTTGTAAATAATATAATAACAATATTATATTATTTTTCACTCATCAGATCTATGTTTGAATACACTTATGTACTTGTATTGTATACTTCCGTTCACATGCAGCAAAGTGACAGACTAAATACAAACTTTATGATCATGTATAATTCTTAAATTTATTCGTGTTCCAAAATTTTTTTTGTGTTGCAAAATATTTACAATGATTATGGTAAAATATAAAAAAATATTAATCCTTTAAACATTTTGAGATTATAGCTAAGCCTATAGTATTATTTCGAGATAAATAGTACTATAGAGTAGACAGGCTTCAAGGTCATGATGTTAATAGATCAGCTTGACAATATATCACTTGGTTTAGCCGTTGATATACGTCTGCATTATTTTGTTCCCTAATTTTCATACTTTCAACCTCTGGTAGAGTTTTTATAGCTGCAAAATCGATCATATGAGAAAACAAGTCACTTTAGTCTTGCAAAACTACTGAATATTTTCTCTTTTATAATATTTAACCTATTATTTAACATTCTATAAAAGCTTATAATAAATTGAATACTTAGAAGAATAAAAAAACTGAGGAGTTAAGATATTTTATTTATCACTACTTAAAATTATTCAAACTAAAGTTAACCCTTTCCACTCGTATGTAGGACGCTGTTCGACATCGCAATTTAGCCGTATACGGCAATTATGCAAGTTTTGTTTGGTTATCGATATTCCCAATTCGTGCTGCTTTCATGCGGAAACTAAATGAACTACAATCGGTGGTCATGGGAACTGGAATGTCACGTGATGTTATTGTTATTCTTTCTTGTTTATTCTAACTTTCAGTTCGTTGTTTCGTTAGTTGACAGTAGTGTAAAAATGTCGGCTCATAGTAGTCGAAATCTTACGGATGCTGAAGTAATATAACAATTACAACGTGATTTATCATATGGTGAATCAAGTGAAGATGAAGGTGTTAGTTACGATAAAATAATTCTTCAAACAGTAGAAAATATTTAAGAAAGTGACAGTGCCTTACATTATACTGTAAATAATGGTGATGGTGATATATAATATTTGAACGATATCATACCATATTTAAAAAAACTTTTTAGTTAACTTTTGTTTTCTTTCCTTTCTATCACATAAAATATAAATTTAAGTGTAAATTCATTGTATAGCATTTGAATTATTGCATAAACCTCACAAATACTGAACTGCTTCTTACTACCGAAAATAGATCATAATATTACGATCTGAGGGGCAAACAAGTAAAAAAAATAATCAGGTGGAAAGGGTTAAGTTTATCAAAAACATAAATAATATGCAGGCCTCTACTTATTGAAAAGAATAAAATGGAATTAATGTGAATGACTATAAAACTTCTTTTAAATATTATTGTCACTTTTTTAGATCATTATTTCCATTATATTATACAACTTTCTTGAAGAAAAGTTGCATATACAATACATGACAGTAGTACTATTAGTATTTATAAATGTAGAAAATATTTTTACAGTTTGAGACCATTGTTTATAGAGGGAGTTGTATAAGAATCCTGACAGTGCAAAATCCTAAATCTGCTGCTATACTGATAAAAAGTATATCCATTTCTTAACTGATTAGTTTAACCCTAGATCGGCGACAATGTTAAACTCCTAAAATACCAGTGCCATTTCTGGCGCTTAGCAAGCTTTTTTTATAAAAATCATAAAAAATACTAAATATGCTTCAAATATACATTTTAGCAGTTTGTTTTTCTTCTTAACCCTTCAAGGTGGGATTTTTTTTTGACCCGGTCATACCCCCCAGCGGGACTTTATTTGGCGATTTTACAATGAATTTGCAGAATCACATTATAATTATTATCAACTAATTTATTTACAAAAATAAAAATAACTATCACTACTGTGTAAACACAACTGAGAATATAAAACTAGGTTAGTCAATCACAAACAACAAAGAGCAGATGATGAAATGCGTCTGACGAATGACCCACCAGTGCCACAGTGATTTGGCGGTTCAGTCACTGACAGTTGTTGTCATGGTCAATGTCAAATGACGTCCATGTGACACTTGATACTTTTTTTGTCAAAACCTATAAAGTATAAAGTAAAACTAGTAAACTGTACTCCATTAGGTTTGTAACGTGTTTAGCTTATACGAGCAACCGCTATATCGCAACACATGACGGAATACTTCATGACGGACGAGATCCGTCAAACCGCTGGAGAGGTAGTAAATACCATGACGGATCAGATCCGTCAAACCACCCTGAAGGGTTAAGAACTTTACAATCACATAATACTATCAAAGTTTACATACCATTTTAGTAAATAATTATTATCAAGAAAAAAATTTTAAAATATTGCACGAAAATTATAACTTTGAATTCTAATTAGGGGTACTTAAAATGTTTGTAAATAATTCCAAGATAGCCAAATTGTTTAAAATTTAGTGGACTAAATAACATGTTGTTATATTTTAGATAAACTACAGGTCTTTTTTTGGAATTTTTTGTTTTCATAAAACGCAAAAATGAACATTTGTGCTAAGTTACATTATGATTATTGTAGGTAATCAAAGAGTACATGTAAAAATTCCTAACAAGTCAGCATTGAATGGACAAGAAAAATTTGTTCAGGAAAATTTGTCATACTGTACCCTAAAACATATTTTTATGCTTATTGTTTATTGTGAAAAATAAAAATGTTACCGCAGAAACAAAAAATTTTCAGTGTAAAATTACATAATTAAAAAATAAGGGGTATGGCATAATTTTTTATAATTTTGTGCTACATGTACTTTATTAGTACAATCTTTTAGCTACAAAAAATGTAAAATATATGAAAATATTCCAAAAATTATAGAACTTATAATACAATAAGTCAGCGTGTGCAAACTGTGTAAACCACACTTGAAAAATTGTGCACATTGTAATCATAATAAAAAATATTAAATAATTGTAAGGATTTTTCTAGGTACTAAAACTTGATAGAAGACATATTTCTGGATAGAAATATACTATGATTGTTAGATTACTGCCAAAAATAAAGTTTAAACAGTAACTTTTATGAACAACATAAATTATGCCATTACTCACTTTTGGAAAACACGCAAACAAAACAACATTTTTTTGTAAAATACCCAATGCAGCTAAAACATTGCGATTTGTTTGTTAGATAGAGTATTTCATTCTCTGCAGACTGACAGTTACTATACCTTATTCCATCTTCTGGTTATTCTTCAGTCATGCAACGAACATCAATCATTTTTCCTGCTCCTGACCTCTGCCAGGCAGGAGCAGGAAATAATTATAATTATAATAATTATCTTTAATAATTAATGTATAAAATATGTATAGGTACATTCATTTGTGTAATATCTTTTAAGTATAGTCTGGTGTTGTAATATATTGTATTATTTCATGTTATAATGCACCAATTACCGTAGAACCATGTAACCCGTCTAACTGATGAGCAAGAAACAATTGAGCAGAAGTTTCTTGTTGCATGTTTATTCCCTACGTTTATAAAATTACAAAAAAATCATTAAAAATCTGAAATATATATAAAAGAACATTCTGCTTCGATTGGTACCAAGTTTGTTGGGCTTGCTTGATGATAAACATATGTTTTATTGAGTTTAACTCAGGAGCATAAAATATGCTCTACCTCCCGATCGAGGGTTAAGTTTAAAATGTTGCAGTATGCAACTATCATTGAAATGTTGCAATATAAAACTATCCAATGAGTATGAACCTTCCAACCTTATATTGATATTAACTTACTTCATCCATACCAGCCAGTTTGGTGATGACCTTGTAGCTGTATCCTTGATTGACAAGAAACCGTTGCCTCTTACGCGAGTAACCCATCTCCAGAGTGTCCTGAGATACTTAAGTGTAAAAGAAAGCATTGTACTCCTCCGCAATTGCACCTGAAATTTTTAAATATTTATAATATTCTGTAATTTAAAAAATATTTCATTTTCTTTTAAATATATGTTAATTTTATAAATATAAAGTGTGACTTGTTTCCACAGTTTATAAAGATTTACTTTTTGAATGTGCCATTAAATTAACATCAACCAACAGTATATTTAGAGTGTTTCTATTTTATTAGGGATCTCTTAGGGTTGAAAATCAGGGAGTCAAGTACAAAATGTTAAATGGGAAATTGGTCATGTCATATGTCATCTTGGACCCCAAGTGATCCTCAATGTTGTGCGGTTTAGTATTAATTTAATTGCATATTCAAAAAGAAAATAGTTTATAAACTGTGGAAATAATTTAGGGAGTAACTGGCTTAAAACTCACTCTATATAGTTAAGTAATTGTAAACTAATAAAAGAATTTAAATTGTAGGCACCATAAAAATTTACTAGGGAGTCTTTAATATACGAGTCACATTATTTTTAATGAAAGAAAGAATGAATTGTTTTTATATGTAGCATGGAAATTCAACATGTTAAAATAGCATAAACTATGGAGTAAATATAATTCAATTGAAATCAATCTTACACAGGGTGACAACTCCACCCTGACATGAGTTATGTCACATACATGTTTACATGAGTTGTATGAGTCACTGACATCATCAGGTAAGTAAAGAAAGCCTTATTTTTACTTCAATTTTTGTAATTACTGTAACCACTACAAAACATGAACCATCAAGCAGGCCTATCTCCATTTTGAAAGAGAAAAAATTAAGTAAAATACTGCTTACCCATGCAATGTTTAACCCTAGATGGTGAATTATAAACTTTTAGGTGTATTATATGTTTAAGTGACCCATTATAAACTCCTAACTCCAAAGTGCTTCTTTTCAGTGCTTCGCAAGCTTTTTTTGTAAAAATCATTAAAAATACTCAATATGCTCCAAATGTCAATTTTATCATTTGGTTTTGATTCTCAAGAACTGTACTTTCACATACTACCATCAAAACTTACAAAAAAGTAAATAATTATTGTCTATAAAAGATTGAACAAATTTTAAAATTTTGTGTTAATTATAACTTATAACCCTCCTTAGGAGCACTAAACAATTTTTGTAAATAATTCGAAGATAGCCAAATTGTTTATTATTTTGTGCACTGTAATAATATGTTGTAACATTTTATATAAACTATTGGTTTTTTTTTAATTGTTTGCATAAAACCCAAAATTGAAAAAAAAATGGGCAGAGTTACAGTATGATCATTGTAGGTAATCAAATAGTACATGTAAAAATTCTAAAAAATTACCATTGATTAGACAAGAAAATGTTGTGTAGGAAAATTAGTCATATTGTACCCATATACAAAGTTTTATATGTTTAGTTTGTTGTGGAAAATACAAATTTTATCACAGAAACGAAAAATTCTGTGAAAAATTACATAACAATCCATAAATAAGGGGTATGTATAATTTTTTACTACATGTGCTTTATTAGTACAATCTATTAGCTAAAAGAAAATGTAAAATATATGAATTTATTCCAAAAAGTATAAAATTTATAACACCAAAAGTCAGTGTGCGCAAATTGTGTAAACGGCTCTTGAAAAATTGTAATCATAGTAAAAAATATTAAAATTTGTTTAGAATTTTTTTCTGAGAACAAAACTGATAAAATAGATATTTCTGAATAGAAATATAAAATATAATTATATCCATGACAAAAATAAAGTTTTTACGTAGGATAATAACATACTACGTTATATTGTTGTCGATAAATAAAATAAAATTTTGAGCGAACACAAATAATACATATTATTTTTTTCCAAGATCTTAGATTATTATGAGAATGCTATACAAATATTTTTACAAGTCTTGTTTGATTAAATTGGATAAAAAATAAATGTTTAGGCTAGCACCTACATAAATATATACATGGTTGTAAAATTAAAATACGCTAAAAAAATGAAATATTTTACACACACTTAGTTCTCCAGTCTGTTTTTAGCCCTATATTGCATTATTTGTATGTAGGATTGTTATTATTATGATTTTGAAGTGCTAGTGCTAGTGCTTTTATATAAATATAATGTAATGTTGATTAGTGATAGGACTTGTTGAACAATACCTAAAACTAATTTCCTTTTATGCACTGTCACTTCCACTAAAATATATTATATATGAACTAAACTACACTACACTTTCATTTCAATTCACTACACTTATTATGGTAAATACGAGTGGTCAAGAGAGCGTTGTGTATAAACAAAGATGGCTAAACGTAACTGACAGCCGCTCTTCCACATCATCGTTGTCATGTGACCATTGCCAACGTACAGCACGAAATTTCCTTGAGACAGTACCAACCGATGCAAGAACTTTCTGGCTTTCTACCCAATTTTTTATTTGTTTATATCGCAATAAATAACTTATTTATTACAACATTTTACAACAGCATGTAACCCACCAATACTGGCTTTTGAAAGAACACGCAAACAAGGGTATACAAACACATTTTTGGTAAAACAAACAAAGCACCTACAACATTGCAATTTGTTTTGTTGGCTAGAATATTTCATTCACTGCAGAATGACAGTTTTTATACCTGATTCCGACGATTGATTATTGTACAGTTATACGACAAACATCGGCCATTTTTCCCACTCCCCACCCCCGCCGGGTGGGAATTGAGCGGGAATTTAAAGTTGCACATTTTAATTTTATTCCTACGCTTATAAAATTGTATAAAAAAATTATTAAAAATATGAAATGTACAGAACAGAACATTCTGTGTCGATTGGAACCAAGTTTGTCTGCTTGCTTTATGATAAACATATGTTTTATTTAGTTTTATAAAAGAACACTCGATGTGCCTACTTCCGCGATCGTGTATATGTTTGCAAATAGCATGTGAAGCGCCAAGATTCGCGATCTAGGTTTAGTTAACATAAAACTTGGTATTATCTACTACATACAAGGATGTATGTAGTAAATTTACTTCAATTTTTAAAATTTGTATACAACTTTAAATCACTTTTACTCTTGATATGCAGTCAATGTCAAGTAAGATTTTCATTTTTGAATTTAAGAAAGATTTACATTACACAAAATTATGCTGAAATGTTTTAATGTGCAAATAGAGCATGTAGTAGTTTTAACACATGCTTTGATTTTCAATACAAGTATTTAAAACTGGCCCAAAAATATTAGCAATAAATAATTTATTTATTTACATCTATGTAAACAAATTAGGGAACACCCATGTAGAATTTGCATGCTAATCCCAAATTCCCAGTGTCCTTGTCTACCTAGCCTTCAGTGTCAGTCCAGCATTCCTCATGTCAATTAATAGGATAAAATTGCTATTTTGGTACCTCGGTATGAATAAAGTATAAGAAACACACTGTGTAGCGATTTACAATTTTAAGTTTATCAGGTGGATTCCATGCAACTACAAATGGGATTTGTCTTGGAGGAGTTTGAATACAACAAATTGTTTCGTTCCTCTCACAATTATGCTTCAAAAATAAACTTTTTCTTTTTCCTCTGGCCAGCTTAGATGAATTTATACAGAGTGACAATTAGGACGACTTTATAACTGTTAAACGACAAGAGATATCACAACTAAATTTGGCATATCGTAGCTGGTAATAGTAAGCTACTTTTCTGTGTACATGGTGATCAGATGTCACCTTTGGGGGACGGGCCATTGGGAGTAAGAATAAAACTTTTAATGACAGGCTATGTTGAGTTGTACATCGTTTTAAAGGTCTAGTCGAACTGAAAACAATGCCGGAAACCGGACTTCAAAAGGTTGATCCAGTTGGAAGTAATTACTGTTCAAAGTTTTACAAATGTTTAATGCATTGTACTTACGAATAACATAAAGTTACAAGTTGAAGGGAATACTTACTGTGGAATACTTTAAGGGCAATGTAAATGCCATCAATTATCAAGATATGCTCCAAAGTGAGTTAGTTCTTGCTTTACGAGCTAATCTCGGCACTGACTTCCAAACATAGTTTTTCCAACAAGACAACATACTGTGGTGTTCAAGTGAGGTATTCCATCACTGGTGGATTGGAAGACATGGAGCGATTGAGTGGCCGTTCCCCTGACCTAACTCCGCTGGACTACTTTTTATGGGACTATCTCAAATACAAAGTTTATGCAACTCAGTCTACAGATCTTATTGATCTTAGACACATGATAGCACAAGATGTTCCACGAGATTACATGGGGAAATAAGTAGATAGCTTTTATAACCGGTTAGCACATTGCCAGAAGGCCAACGTGTCGTTCAAAATTAGGTGTTTCATTTTGAACACCTAATTTGTAAAGAGTTCAGTAAGAATTCCCTTCAACTTGTAACTTTCTGTTATTCGTAAGTACAATGTATTAAACATTTTTTTTAACTTTGAACAGCAATTACTTCCGACTGGATCAACCTTGAAGTCCGATTTGCGGCATTGTTTTCAGTTCAACTAGACCTTTAAAAGGATTTACAACTCAACATTCATTAAAGATTTTATTCTTACTCCCAATGGGCCGTCCCCCAAAGGTGAAATCTGATCACCATATACACACACAGAAAAGTAACTTACTATTACCAGTTACGATATGCCAAATTTAGTTGTGATATCTCTTGTCGTTTAGCAGTTATAAAGTCGTCCTAAGACTTAATTGTCACCCTTTATATTAATTAAGTTGATAGATAAAAATATTCATAATAAGAATGACCAAACCTGCTGGTTAAGTAGTTTAAAGTTAGCTAGAATTACCAACCTAAATATTACAAATGTTTATACCTTTTGTTGTTGTTGTAACTGGCTACGTAATTGTTGTTGTTATATTTGTTACAAATTGACTTTTAATAGAACGTTTTTCCCATTTAAACCTACGTATAATTGACTAATTTGAAATGACTAGTTAAAACGTTATTTACTGTGATAAAAATATAATTTTTGCATCCTTAGAATCCTTATTATTGTTAGTACGGGGAGACTTCAATTTTTAAAAAATAATAATTTGTTAGTCGTTATTTTTGCCAATTCTAAAAAATGTTTGCATGTAGACGTTACTCATCGGGCGGTAGAAGTTCAGAGATGTCCTCACAGAGCGCTGCACCTTCGTTTGTAGTCTGCACTCTGCAGTCCTGTCTATTCCACGCAAGGAGCCAGACTGTCATTGATATATTTTAAAACATAATGCTTGATTTCTATCTTATGTGAATACATTTTTACGTGAACATAATAATTAATTGTGTTTAAATCTAGTACTATAACACATATAGTAAAGATTTAGTTCTCTATAGTAAAAATATTTCCTTATGTGCATTTTTTTAATTCAGTAATATAAATGTAATAATTATACATTTGAAACATATAGTTTTTTAATGTTGAAAGTAGCAAGATCATTATTATTATATATTATTACAATATTAGTAAAAAAAAACAAAAAAAACATTAAAGTAAAAATAAAACAGTGCTAGAAGTTATTTACTAAATTTTCTACCTGTAATGAACGAGGCTGGTGGATTACTATATAACAATTCTTTGTGTTAATATATGTTACAATTGTATCTGACAAACTTATTCTCAAATTATTAACATTTGAAATTAATAACTAGGCTGAAATGTATGTGGTGCTAGGGGAGTTAAAATTAATAATACTGATACATGTAAAGGAGTATGAGAATTTTTATCTGGAGGTGTATATGTACCGTTGTATAACATAAACTGTGTGAACCCTGGCATCGCAACAACATATGGCGACAGACTTTCACAGATTTACAACCCATGCCGAATGTACAAAACAAAGCAAAGAGGGTAGTGCGGCAGCATCCTAAAGATTCCAGTCACAAGTGTTACTAGTCTTGACCAACTCATCGTGAGCGAGGTTCGATTATGTATTGAAACAGTTTAGACTACGAAACTTGTAGTTACTGTCCCTGCAACCAATAAGGATTTGTTCTGAGTCTCTTATTGACCTTTTTCTTATAAAACATGTTTATAATCAAGATATCGCGATTTTAATTATATCAATCGCCAAAGAAGATGGTTTACTCTAGATTTTTGATTTTTTAATGAGTTACTGAGTGATATAGTGATCACAGAAAATAAAAGTCAAACCATGTACAGTGTTCTCAAACACCGCGCTCTGAAAAACAGGAAAACGCGTTACAAAATACGGAAATCTCCAGATTGATGAATTATAGCAGACGAGCCATAAGACGTAAATAAGACATTACTTGATAACACATGAAGACCTTACTAGGCAAACACATGAAGACCTTACTAGGCAAACCCATTAAGACCTTACTAGGCACACCCACGAAGACCTTACCAGGCAAACCCATTAAGACCTTACTAGGCAAACACATGAAGACCTTACTAGGCAAACACATGAAGATCTTACTAGGCAAACACATGAAGACCTTACAAGGCAAACACATGAAGACCTTACTAGGCAAACACATGAAGACCTTACAAGGCAAACCCATGAAGATCTTACTGGGCAAACCCATTAAGACCTTACTAGGCAAACACATGAAGACCTTACTAGGCAAACACATGAAGATCTTACTAGGCAAACACATGAAGATCTTACTAGGCAAACACATGAAGACCTTAATAGGTAATCACATGAAGACCCTACTAGGCAAACCCACGAAGACCTTACCAGGCAAACCCATTAAGACCTTACTAGGCAAACACATGAAGACCTTACTAGGCAAACACATGAAGACCTTACAAGGCAAACCCATGAAGACCTTACTAGGTAATCACATGAAGACCCTACTATGCAAACATATGAAGACCTTACTAGGCAAACACATGAATGCCTTTTACTAGGCTACTTGTACAGTCGACTTTCACATGTCCAACGCTTGACAACGCCATCAGCTATCTTTTTATATTCTGTGGCTGATAATTTAACACAATCTAAATTTATTGTATAGTATTATTATTTACTTAGTTTTTAGGACAATTGGCATTGCATTTGTATTTTGTGTTGTAGATATAAGCTGTTTATTTTTTGTGTATTTAGTTAGGCGTTCAATATTTATTTATATTCTCCTTGTATGTACAGTTTACATTTGCTAGAGCCCGAGTATGTTGATTATATAATGCTTTTATTTTTATTGTATTAAGTTAGGTGTTCCATGTCTGAAAACAGGAAATCATAACTGTACAAGTTAGAAAAATAAGTTATGTCAGTTTTATCTGTACTGTTGTCTACTGTAACGGTATAACTATTTAATTGGGTTATTTATATTACTATTTTAAAATTAGTTTCGTAATACATCTAATATGTCAAGAAATAAGTTGTATTAAGTTTCTTATAATTGTTAATACATAAGAATTTGTTTAGCCATTAGTATTGTAATAGTAAATGTTCGTGTAAAGCTATACCTTTAAGTGTATTTGTAGTGCGATAGTAGCTAAGGAATGGGTGATATTGTTTAATGTAATAAAGAAGTAATTTTAAACTCGTTCCGTTCATTTATAAAGTACATGTTTAGTAGTACAGTCAGGTTTCATAACCAAAGTATGGAGTTATTTGGAGTCATTTCCCTATAGTTTTGTAAGAAGGTTTTATCCGCTGTCAAATTATTTCAATATGAAAATAATTAATTATTAACGATGAAACATTCAAGTAGCAACTTACAGTCATTGCGCGAGAGTCATTAAGAACATTCAGGGTTGGGAAGGTCTACAACAACGACAGAAATACAACTAACAGCTAGGACTCAGGCTTGTGACTCTTGAGTAACCTTGACTCAAAAGATAAACAAACTACGTATCAACCCAACAGGACGGCAACCTTTTCATCTTCCAAATAGAGTTAGTTCGATATTCCAACGGTAGTGGGAGTTCATTCGTTGGATATAGACAACAAATTAATTACAAATAAGTAAATACGATAATATAACTACACATTACTGCATTGTAGAATAATACAAACGAAATAAGACATATTGGGTTTTTAATTATTGCGTATAAAGCATAGCCTAAACACATGCGCGATGTAGGCTACACTTGCCGCTTGTCTGTACTTGTGAAACGGTGAAATAACGTGAGAGCTGTGTTGTTTTCTATCGAGTATTCATTTGGAAGTTGGCAATGTAACGCATCTATCGTTTATATTCGTCCAAAAAAGAAAGAATATACTAGCTGAATATAATGTGAGATAAAAGTACTTATAAATTAAAAACATAATAAAATACCATTATATGAGTTTTTGAAAATAGTCAGGTGCACAAATAAAATAATAAAAAGTGTCATGAAACACGGTAATCTTCTTTTCTCGTGAAAAGTAAACAAAATAAGCGTTTACTGATAAGACATGGGAATGAATATAATCATCACTTCGAAGTCAGTGTGCAAATCAGTATTATTTAATTTTTGTACGGGTCATTTACAAAAATACTTATATCATTTTATAGATTTAATAACGTAATAGCAACTATAGTGCATATTGATTAAATTATTAAAAAATATTATATGCTGATGCAATATTTACTCTTTTATTTTTAAAATTATAGAAGTATAAACTTTTGTACATTATTAAGAGTTATTATTATTATTATTTTAAAATGTTAACTTAATTTTTTATGCAAATTTGACTAAGTGTGAAGATTTAGTTTCAGGTAGTACTAAATGAATGTATACTATTGCTATACGCGGGTTAATAATTAATTACAATATCCTTTTTACTTTAACTTTGTAGAAGTTAGATTGATTACAGTTTGATGTTTGTATTTTTGTAAAGACAATATTGTTAATATTATTTGTGTTATTAAATTATTAAAATACAAAAAACCTGTGTAATATTTTAAAAACCTGAGTCCACTAAAAATATAAAAGGTAAGGCTTGTTAAGATTTAATTGCACTAATTTGTGTCATTCTTACAATGACTAATAAGCAATAAGGACACTATTATAATTTTTCAGTTGTAATTGAAAAATGGTTTGATGATTTTGAGGTACATAATCAATATTTTTGTCACGCCATTTTTGTCATCATACTATTATATTTGAATTATCAGATACTCTAATTAATTTCCTTTATTTCACATGTGTACCCACTTGAAATTTGTCATTAAATTTTTTTATTTTATTTTCTGTTAATTTTACATTTAGTCATTCACTTTTATAAATTGGTTTCATTCGTTTGTGTCAGTTACTTGTAAATACTCGTATTTTAAATATCACAAATTCTAATTTTGTGATATTTAATTCTAACAAACAAGTTTTCATACTAGTTTCATTAAGTGCTGTGTTTATTAAATTCAACATAACAGAAATAAAGGTATTAGGTAAGTAGTATAAACTCTGTTTTATTAGTTTCAATAACAAGAAACTAGATGCAACTCTATCTAATTTATTTGTACTACTGGAAGGAATGAGGACAAGCGGAACCGCGGAAGGCCCCAGACAACCCTGTCGGCTGGCGGTGTCAGTCACTCGTCCCTTCCCTTCTGTTGTTCTATAAAAGATTAGAAAGAAAGTGAAGAGATGGTGCAAGGGGGCGAACGGCCGAGCAATAAATGCCTTGACGGCTGAGCCAAGAAGCGCCCCTAGTGCCTAAAACGCAAACTACCAACACAGACAACGTACTGCACTAAACACCGCTCCCTGTGGCCGTTCGCCAAACTAAAATGCGATTTTCAATCTGACTCCGGAGCCCTCTTAACAATCAATATGTAAACATTTTGTGTGTTAAAATAAGGAAATAAATCATTATTTCATTTCATATACTGACTATACAAATTTTTAATGATCCTATTGAAATATCGAGGTTAATTTATACTTAGACAGATACTTTGTAAATGGCCTAACAAATAATAAGGGGTGATTTAACCCATGTGAAGAGATTCTTCTTTCCTTCAGCCCTCAACACCCATTACCTGACTGTGTATCTACCCCTTGAGTCTAAAAAATCTCCCTTCTCTATGGCTTTGAGATCATCCAATCAGACTTGTGAATTTTTCAGAAAATTCCTAAAGAAATGTCGCAATAATTCAAATCGGGTGCCTGCATCTTAAGATAGCTTGCTGTTGATAGCATCATGTAAAAAATATTACTGTAGGGAATAATTTTCGCTTTGGCCCTCAAGTTAAGTGTTAAGAGGGCTTCTTAGCTTTAACTTCACCTTGTAAAATAAGACCTCCTTTTAACTTTTACTAATTTTTACTAACATTTTGTATAAGTAATACTGTTTTCTGAGAAAATGACTTAGACGAAAAGCAGAAAAGAAATTGTAAAAAATTATATTTTTGACAGCAAACATTCATGAGATTGAAAATCTTATCAACCGTTTTTAAGCATTTGAATACAAATAATGTTACTATCATGTACAGTATATTAAATAAATTATATAAAATATCTTATTTCCCCAAAATGGTATAAAAAATAATTTTTAAAAAATAAAAAACAGTCATATACACAAAATAAATAGTAAAATTGTACAGAGACATTTTAGCAAAACAGGTTCAGCGTAAAGATTTTACTTTGGGTAGGTTTATAAGTGGTTTTCAGGAAATGAAGTTTATAAAATGTAATATCCTCATGATTGATAATAACAACAGTTTATTTAACAATAGCAAACAACAGAAACTGAAAAAAATTATAGATGTCCTTAGAAATTAATTTTTCTATCATAAAAATCACAGTAAATCTAAAACAATCGTCCTAAAAATGTAGTTAAGTGATATGAATTTTAAATATATATTATATATATATATATATATATATATATATATATATATATATACAAGGAGTTTTGTGAGACATTTACGAAAAATGTTAAAAAATGAAAAAAAAGGGGAATTTGTTTTAAAATCCGGGAAAAGGGCAAAAAACTTTGGGAATATTTGGCTTTTAAACTTTTTTGGGAAAATGTGTACGGGTTTTTTTAATGGGGTGCTTGGTTTGAAATTTACTGTCTTGTTTGTAATGATTATATTGAAATAATCAAGCTAACCCCGTTTTTTTTCGGGTTTCCCCTTTTTAAAGGGGGAATACGGGGTTTATGTTTTTTACTTATTTTTTTAAAAATTTTAGACTATTTTTTATAAGTGCTGCCCAATTTTATTTTAGTTTTTTCTGTGTGCTAGTTTCACCCCCTTTTTTGCCCTTTCCATTTCCCTTTAATTTGTTAAACTTTTGACTTTTCCCCTTGAATTTAAAAACAATCTTTTCGTTCTCGCTTTTTGGGTTAACATTTACCCTTTACTTACATTAAGGGTTGTATTTGCTGATCTTGAGTTATAAATGATTTTAGGACTCAAAATTTATTTACAGTTTGATTTTTTGTAATAGTTTGTTATTTTACTTTTAGTTTTTAAAAATACTTCAGTTGGCAGAAAACTTGGTTTTAATTTGAACTGTCTGGGGTAATTTTACTGAATTGCTATATCTTTTTAAATTTTTAAAAAACTGTACGAAAAATTAAACACCCTTTAAAACAAAGTTTTGATTACAAAATTGAAACCCAAATTTTGTCCACATTTTTTTAAATTAGCGGGATGATAAGCTAAATTTTCTTTAATAAAAATCAAAGATGAAAACCATTTGTTTTAAAATTTAAAGTTATGTAAATGAAAAAAAAAAAAGGGTAATTAAATAAAAAATTTTAATTTTGTCACAAAAAAAATAAAATTATAAAAATGAATAGTTTTTAACCTTAAAAAATATCTGCTTTGTTTTTTAAAATGTTAGCCCGAGTCAATCTGCCCAAAACATGAGAGAAACTGGATGGCGTTTTCAGAGCAAAAAAAAGGGGTACTTATTTAACACACATCACAAAGCATAGACAAAAAAAATTTAAATTAAATAAAAAAAAAAAAAACAAAAAAGTTTAAATAAAATTTAAAATTTCTTCAATTAAAAATTTTTTTTAAAGAAAAAAAATAAAAGGGGATAGGGATTAGAACGGGCTTTTAAAACAGTTTAATCTTTGAAAAAACTCATTTTTTAAAAATTTTTAAAAACCATTGATTACAAACTTTTTTAAAAATGAGTTTTTGAATCTTAGAAACAGATTTTTCCCTAGAGTATTCCCAAGGGCAGAAAAGGAAAGGGATATTTTCACACAAGCCCCAAGTACTTTTATTTTAACAGAATTTCCACACATAAACCAAAACCCCTTCCTTGATGCCAATCATTCTTTTAAAATTTTCAACAGACAACAATTTACGATAGTTTAGTTTTTGTCCCCCCCAAAAAGAAAAACCTTTTTGAACCCCAAAAAATATAAAATTTTTAAAATCTTTAAAAAACCCACAAAGAGCATTTTGAACCCAAATGCTGTTAAATTCTCTCACACATAAAAAAAAGCCAAATTTTGGGTTAACTTTTTGTTTTTGATAAAAAGAATGATAGAGGTGGGGAGAGGGGAATGTACCCCAAAGTTCCAGTCGGGTCGCTCATCCCTTTGATGGTGGAAAATGATCAATGTCTGCCCTTTTGGTTTTATCACCCCAATCGACTATTTTGTTTTGTTTTGCTAAACACTTTTTGTAAGTCTTCCAATCAGGCCCCGGGGCTCCCCATACATGAACATTTTAATCTTTGACCCATCTGCCCCGCCCTTTACAACTTACGGGGGCAAATTGCCCCTTTCCCCAAACTCCCTTTTTACACGTTTATGGTGGTATACCCCCCTGCACTCTAATACGGGTTTTTGGTTTGGTTTTTAAAAAAATTTTTAAAAAAGATGTGGGGAAAAAAATAGGGTTTTTTCTTTTTTTTTAATTTGATTTTTAAATCGTGAGTGTTTTAAAACTTTGTTACAAAATTTTTTCATGTGTATTTGAAAAACTTAATAAATACGAAACGAGTCCTAAAGATAGATCATTCTTCCGAAAACATACCCGGGTTACATTTTAGTTCTCTGTTGGACTGATTGTGTTTTACACGCAAGTACTGCTTTTTTAGCAATGCCCCAAAAAATTTTAAGGGATGAATTAATTGTTTGTTATTTTTTAAAAAAAAATTTAAAGGCGTTTTAAATCTGAGTTTTAAACAACAAATAACACATGATTATGCTTTAAAAAACATTTAAACCTTTTTTTGGGCTCGAAGAATCCCCCGGGGCGCTGTGCTTTTTCCCTACGGACCCCCCAATGGGGAATGATTTTCTGGTTAAAAAACATTTGCTTCTGGAAGATAAATGAGGTATCTGCTACTTTGTTTTACAAAGATTGTATTCACTTTTGGTTTTAAATTTAAAGTTTTTTTTGGATTGAATTCGCTCGTTTCTAAAAAAAAAAAAGTTTTTTGCTGGGGAGTTTTTTTACTTTTAAGCCTATTATTATATAAAACTTTTCATTTGATCAAGTAAATTTTTATTTTGGGAAAAGGGAAAAATTTTTCCCTGTGGGGTAGGCCCATAAATTTTTGGGTTTGTTCATTTTGATACCCATAGTGTTTGGGAAAAAAAAAGGGGAATTGTAAAAAAAGGACGTTTTTTTGTCCCCTCCCCTCTCTTTGGTAGCAAAATAAAGGAAAAACTGCCCATGCTCAAAAATTTTTTTTCGGTTTCATCATTTTTATAAAGACTGTAACATCCATCAAAATTTAGGGGGAAAAATTCTTTCATACAAAAACTTTACTTAACATTTCGGGTTAAAATTTAAATTAAAAAAATTTGACTGTTTAAAAAATCAGTTATTTTTTCTTAAAAGCAAATTTAAAAATATTAAAAACAGAGTAATATTTTCTAAGTTAATGCCACAAAGAAAAATTTTTGGGTTTATTTTTATGTTCTTTTTTTAATGCCAAATTTTTATGGTTAGTCATTTAAAAACAAGGGAAATTTGTGGAAATCAAATGAAATAAAAGATATTTCCAAAAATACAAAAATTACAGTGTTTACAGATTTTTTAAAGTGGACAACATTCAAAAAGGGCTTTTTTGATTCACAAAACTCAAAAATTTTTTTTTCTAAGTAAAGGGACAAAACCTAAACTCAGCGAATGATGACAACGGGTTTTTTAATACTTTTACAAGCCCTAAACCAAAGGGAACAGTTACCCTAATGGGGTGGGAAAAATTATGGTTTTAAAATTCCCTTTCTCATTATAAAAAAAAAAGGGTTTTTTTATAGCATCCCAATTTTAAGCTAAATTCAGTTTTTTTTTAAAAGTGTTTTATAAGAAAATTTAGCATTATTTTTTTTTTCACTTTTACAATTTGCTTTTAAAGGTTTTGGGAAGGTTTTTAAGGGTTGTTGTTTAAAATTATTTTAAACTATTCCTTTAACAAGTTCATTGAGTTAAGAGTTTGAGGTCTTGTACTGCCGCCTTTAATTTTTTTTTGCAGTAGTTTAATATGGAATTTTTTTCCCTTTAATATCTATTTTTAAGGTCATTTTAATTATAATTAAATAGGGCAAAAAATTTTAAAATCTTTACAAAAAAAGCTAATATATTCCAAAAACATTTTGAGGGGCTGTGGGTTTATGTTTGGTTTTTAAAATCCCAAAAGAACAATGTTATTTTCAATTCGGGCCCAAAACAATCACGCAATCCAAATAAACAGTTTTTTTAAAAAAAGATTTTTCCCAAAAAAAATTTGATTTGTTTAAAGAGTGAAATTTTGTGTTGGAAGCTTTGGGGTTTTTCCCTTTTAGTTTTATGGGAAAAAACATACAAAATTTTTTAGTTTAAAGTTTTTTATTTTCACCTTTTTTTTTAAAAAATAGAAAAAGCCCAAATGCGATATCCCCAAAAAATACCCAAAAAGCAAATCAAAAAGCGTATTATGATTTTTAAAAAGAAATTTTTACCCCAATTTTTTGGGGTTCAGTAAATAAAAAAACAAAAAAAGACTCGAAAATTTCATTGTTCTTATGGGATTAAAAGGGAAAATTGATAGAGAGCCTTTAAAAATTTTTTAAATTTTTTTGTAACCTCAGCAAAAAAAAATTTTATTTTACCCCTTTTTTTCCCTTTTTAAAAAAATTATAGGAAAAAGAGCTATAAAATCTTTAAATTACCCCATAAAAATTTCACTTCAAAATTTTTAAAAAAATTTTACAGGGGAATTTTTTTTAAATTATTATCTACAGTTAATGTATAAATATTTTAAAAACCTTTTAAGGGAAAAATTTAAATGTTTTTTAAAACCCTTAAATTTTTCATATTAGGGGAAAAGGTCAAAAAAACACTTTGCTTTTTTTTTCAGGGCATGTTTCCCTTTTTTTAAAAAAAACCGGGCATTTTAAAATTGTTTTGATTAAGAATGAGAAAGTTTTAATTTTTTAAAATTGAAAATTAAAACTTAAAACTTGTTTTTTCCCTTTGTTTAAAATGTAGTAACAAATTCGTTTTTGGACTTAAACCTGGTTGTGGGGTTTTGTCTGGGGTTTTCCCACGTCGGAGTTTTGAGAATACCTTATTCTTCTGCGGGTTCAAAAAAAGTGTTGATTTGTAGGTATTAAAGTATTTATTTAAAAATGTACCCAAACAAAATTATTACCCCCTCACCAGTTTCTTGCTGGTGCGACTTGGGTATTTCTGGGGTTGAATCAGGTGTCATCGGACACCACACCTCCGCCACCTGTTTTCTTCTGAAAACCTCTGGGCCAAATTTGGGCCCTCTTTACAGTTTTTTTGGGGGCCCAAGAGGAAGTTCGGGTCTGCTTTCTTTTTTAATCCTCTCAAAGGGTTAGTTTTCCTGAAAGTCCTATTTTGGGCAATTGTGACTGTAAAATTTTGGGCCCATTTACACGCCTGAACACCCTTGGGGGGTTATTTTTCACCCTAAAATAAAAAAAAATTACGTTGCGGGAAACTAAAGAAAATATTTGCATTTTTTAATATTACATTTGGGCCCCCCGGTTTTTAACCGAAATAAAGGGGGGGGAGGGCCTTTTTCGAGGAAAACCCGATTTTTTCGGTTTAAAACCTTTTTATCCCTAAAAATAGTTTAAAAACACCTTGTGTGGGAAAAAATGAGTTTACAAAAAAGGGTTCAAATTATAATGTAGGGTGTTTTATTAAACCCTTCCCAAATATATTATAATGAGTAAATCAAATATATAAATGAACAACTGTGTTTTAAAGTTACTACATTTTTTTTTCGTTTTACAAAAAATTTGGTGATTTTGTTTGTTTTTTGTAAGTCCTTCACATGGGTTTTCGAGCGCAATGTCCCGCCATTTTTTAAATTAGAAGGACATCAGTAGGCGTCGATTCGCTGCATTTTTCCCAAACAAAATTTTGGGGGAAAACCTTTAAAATTTTAAACAAGTGATTTAATTTACGGGAACGTGAGTTAAAAACTAAACTCTAAAAAAAGATGTCTGTGTCTGGGTTTTTACGAAATTTTTTTTGACTTCCTCTAATGCATAAATCCGGGGGTCGGGTTTTCCACGTTGGGGAACCGATTCCGTCATCCCAACGTCTTTCTGCTTGTTTTTTCTGTTGCTTTGGGTCGCGGGCCCTGAAACACTGCCCCCCACAATACCCTTGCCGGTGGGGTTCATCAAAATTCATGGGGAAACGGCCCATTCGCCCAAACCGTCACTTGTATTCTTTTTTCGCTTTCCGGGAAATTCCTGGAAACCCATCTCTGTCTTTTTTCTCATAACTTTCAATTTCTTTTTCATCTAGTCCTTTATAAATTTCCTCCAGCCCCGTTGAAGTGTTTTCATTTTAAGTTCCCCCAAGCCCCCGGCCCCACCAATAAATTTCAGTGTTTTCATTTTTAAAACTGTTTAGTGTGTCATTTTTTAATTTTTTTTTTTTTTTTGGGCAATCTTGCAGGATTTTTTAATAACAATAGCCCCTCGTTTAATTTGCCGTTTTGAAGCTTTTTAAAAACCCCTTGATCAAAGGCTGAATAAGGTAGTGACATTTGGGGGGAGAAAGCGCACAAAAGTATCCCCTTTTTTTTCAACTCACTGTGATCCCGAGGGCGCATTATCTTTTAGTAAAATAGTTTTTTTTTCGGAAATTTTTTTTCATTTTTTTTTAAAAATTTTTTAACTCCCCGGACAAACTTTTTTTTTAAAAACCCACCCTTAAAAAAGTAGGAAATTTTTCCAGGACTTTTTTGCGCTCTTTTAAAACACTGGAAAAGGCTTTTTGGTGAAATTTTCCCTTCCCCGAGTCGGGTTTCTTTGATTTTTGGGGAAGACATTGGGGGAAAAAACCCTTTGTTTTGAGTGCCAGGGGGTTTTTAAAGTTTAAGAGAAGTGTTATTTTTTTTCCTTTTTTTCATTTTGGGGGCCGGGGGGCAGAACCTTTTTCAGTTTTTGAAGCTTGGGAATTTTTTAGGCAACATTTTTAAAGGGTTTAACACCGGGTTTTAATCGGCATTGTAGTTTTTGGTCCTTTTGTGCTTGATTTGTGGTCTGAAAAAATTTTTTTTGAAAACTTCTCCCAAAGTCTGACTCGCAGAAAAATTTTTTCACCGCAAAAGTTAAGTTGACGGCCCCCATCCCTCCTTTTTTTTTAAATTCGATCTAACCAACTGAGCGGGCCCCAAAAAAAACTTTCCCTTCGTCTTTTTAAAAAAGCTCTGTAACTTTTTTCCCCTTTTCTTGTTTTGGGGCCCCTGTTAGGGGGCTCCCCTTTTTTCCCTCTGTTTTTTGTGAACCATTTTAAAAAAGGCTTAATTGATTTTACCCGAAATCTGACGTCTTAAAAAGTTTTTTTTGTTACCATTTTTTACAGTTTGCTCTAAAAAATTAGTTTTAGATTTTCCCAAAACCCGGGGACATTTAAACAGCCAACTCCGTAGTTCGCCGAAACCCAGCCCCTTTTAGAAAAAAAACCTTTTCTTTAAATTGGTTTGATAGCAGCTAATTTATCCTTTTAAAAGAAAAAAACCCCAGGGCGTTTTTCGTTTTTGTTTGCCATCGCACACGCAGCCTTTCCCGATACATTTCCAACTTTTACAAAAAAAAAAACTTGCAAAATTTCATAAAACCACTACCCGTGACAGAAACCCACTGGGACCGGGGACAAAAGCGATTTTTGAGGGCGGGGGAATTTGGGGAAAATTTTGGAAAGGTCGGTGACCGGGTTGGGGGGGGTGAGGGGGGGAAAGGGGCGGGGGTGGGGGGGGTTTTTTTGAATCATCCCAAGGACACGTAAAAACTTTTCCCGTTTCATTGCCGCGTGGGCCAATAGTAACGTAGGGCGCTTTTTTCCTAAAAAAAAAAAAAAGGGGGCCCGGCGCAGCACCTAAACCTTTTTTGCCATATTACTTTTTTTATAATTATTTACGGAACGTTTCTTTTTTAACCCCGGGGGTTTTCGGTTAACCCGTTTTTCCGGTTTAAAACAGGGGTTCTCCCTTGTTTTCCCAAAAAACCGTCAGTTTTTTTAAAAATAAATATGATTAAAATAAAAGGGTGTTTTTTTTTAAAATGCAACCCATGTTTTAAAAAAAAAAATTTCACAAAAAAAAACCACAATTTTAAAACAATTTTTATTATTATCATCAAAAACTTTTATTATTTTTTTAAACATGTTTTTAAATGACTTTTTTTTTTTTGTTAAAAAAAAAATTTAAATATTTCCCCAAAAAAAAACAATATCTGGTCTTTTCTAAAAACTATGTTTCAAAACCCAACTTAATGACTTTTGCACAAAAACAGAGAGAGAAAAAAAATTGCAACGATCAAAAAAAATTTTTCAGCTAAATAGGGGGGCCCGGGGCCAAGTGGTTTTTGGGTGGGATTTTGAGTTTGGGTTGGGAGTTTGCGCTGGTTCGAATCCGGCCTAGACCGGAAGATTTTTTCCAGTAATTACTCACCTTTTTACTGTACTGGTTCCCCCCCTTACTTTTGCCGGTTTAAAGAAAAAGGGACGGGCCTTTCCCCCTTGAAAAAAAAATAAAAGATACCCAAAGGGAAAAAGAAGAGAACTAGGGTCCCAAACCCCATAAAACTTGAAATTTTTATTTTTAATCTTCTTTTGAAAAAATGGGGATTGTGTTTTTAAAAAGGGAAAACCCCTTTTCAAATAAAATATTTTTTTACAATCATCCAAAATTTAAATTTTCCCATTTTTTAACCCTTACCGTGTGTTTGTCAAGATTTTTGAAAACTTATCCCTAGACCCATGACTTTAAGTTGCGCCTCGCATGGCCTATAGGCATAAATTTAAAAAAAAAAGTTTATTTTAAAAAATTTAAAAATTTAAATTTGTTCAAAGCTTAAAATAGGGTTTTTGGGTTTCCCTTTGGGGGTGAAAATTAAAACAAAAAAAATTTTATAAAAATTTTGATCTAAAAATTAAAATTACTAGTCCTTTCAACCCAATCTTTTCCACTAGTTTTAATTAAACAAGAAATGTCCCGGGAAAAACATGGTAAAAAAAACCTTTAAATACCCACCCATAAATTCTCCCTGTTTTATTTAAAATATAAAGTTAAAGAGTAAATTACACCAAAGTTTTAAAAAAATAGGGGTAACCGAATGATTTTGTTTAGATTTATAGCATTGAGAGTCTCACAAAAAAAGATATTAGAATGGGCTAAAAGGGAAATCCCTTTGGGGGAAAAATTGAAAAATTCAATTAAAATTTGACAATACATTTTTTTTGGAAATATATTAAAGAAAAGGGAACCATTTAACAATAAAGCTTTTTGGTAATGGAATAAAAGGGGGGAAACGCTAAAAAATGATACAGACTTAGCCAATGCGTTAAAAGGGATTATTTTATTTCAGTTTATGAAAAATTTTTATTTAGTTCCAATTGGTGAGGGTGGCTTGCGCTGCCTTCTATCGAAAGGGTTTTGGGGGTTTTTAAAAGCATTCGGGACTGTATTTTGGGGGGACGAGGTGGTTTCAAGAAAATTAAACAAGTAAAATTTAAGCCCCCCACTGGATGGATTCTTGTTAAAAATTTATATTTTTAAAGTTGTTCAGAATTTTTAATTAAACCTTTTGATTTTTTTGTTAATCTGGGGGTTTTGTTCTTTGCTTTCTTCCCAGATAAAGGGGGAAAAAAAAACAAAAAAAACCCTTTAAATTTTTTAAAAAGTGGCAAAAAATTTAAACTCTTTAATAAATCACGGGCCCTGTTGCGGTGTTATCTGCATCAGCTAAAAATATTTGAAATGATACTTGATTACCCCTCTTTAAATCAATTTATTTAAAGTATGTTTCTGGTTTTAAACTTTGGATTTTTTTGCCAGGAAGCTCTGTAAAGCACTAATCAAATTTAAATTTTTTACAGACTATCTCCGCTGGCTTGGACCCCGGATCCCGACTGACGCCTTTATTTCCTTGCCCGGGCCCAAAGGCTTTTGAGAAGGTTGACCATTTAAACTTTTTTAAAAAATTTTGGCATCACTATGGTTTTTCAGATTGCCCTTTTTCAGTTTTTTTTTTAATACTTTTTTATTTGGGAAAAACAATATCATTCAATGAATACAATACATCTGAGTTCTAAGTTGAATCAAATGTACCCCAAGGTACATGTAAATGTAATGTAATGTAATGACTTTCTCAAGGAGTGCTAATTACGTCAAGTATAAATACAAGATAAGTAATTTTTCCCTTTTTACTTTAAAGTAATGGTTTAGGGTT
Source organism: Stictocephala bisonia (assembly GCA_035578905.1). Lineage (NCBI taxonomy): Eukaryota > Metazoa > Arthropoda > Insecta > Hemiptera > Membracidae > Stictocephala > Stictocephala bisonia. The sequence goes on along the minus strand of JAQJVL010001370.1, from coordinate 137,783 downwards.
TTTTTGGTTTGCATTTTTTCCCTTTTTAATTACCTTTATTGATAAAAATTATTGTACCGATGGAAAATGATGGGATTTTATTTAGACGGGGCTTGCTCATTTCACGCACTAAGAAACTTTTAAAAACCTTATTTGGTTTTCCCCTTTGGCCCAAGGGGTTGGAATGAAAAATGCTATTTTTTAAAGTTTAAAAATAAATTTTAATCTTGGAGGATGCCTTAGAAAAAGTACACAAAAAATTTTTACGATATTTGGGTATTTTAAAAATTTTTTAATATTTATACTTTATTTGGGTTCCTTTCAGTGGGGTTGTTTGTTTTTTTGGGGTTTTATAGTAGTCTACGTCACCCCGGGGGAAAGGCACGAGTTGGTTTTTTTTTGTAAAAATTTGGTTTCGGGGGAAAAATTTAAACGACCTGTCGCCTTTGCTCACTCAAAACAATCCCCCTTTTAAAATTTGTAGAAATAGATTGTATTTCCACTTCCTTTAACCCAAATACTGTAGCCCCATGCAAAATCACCAATATATGTATGATGAGGTTTGTAAAACCAAGTAATGTTTGAAAAATTTTGAATTGGGACTACCCTCGAAAAATTTGAAAAAAATTTAAGGAATAGTTTTGTAAAGGGTTTTATCTGGGGTTTTATTGGGCAAAAATTGTTCCCTCTAAATTTGGGCATTATTAATTGTTTGTAATTTTTGCATTTTCGGGTTTTTTAGTGTAATATTTTTACTGTAGAATTTTTTCTATTATTTTTTGGGTTGAATTTTTTATTTTATTTTTTGGCTGAATCTTTCATATATTTATTGTTGAATCTTCATACATTTATTGTTGTATCTTTTATATATTTATTGTTGAATCTTCATACATTTATTGTTGTATCTTTTATTTTATTTATGGGTTGAACCCTTTCATTTTTTGTTGAAGCTTTTATATTTTATTTTTGGGTTTTTTGTGTTTATTTATTCGGGGATTTATTTTGTTTTTTAGTTTGTAATAATTTATTTATTTTTTATCTTTAAATTTTTAAAAAGGGTTTAAGGGCACACTATGGGGGGCCATCTCATGCGGGAAATAGGCTTTTGCGCACCCAGGGGTTTTTTGACGTTTTCTAATTTTAAAATTTTTAAGGGAGAGTCTGACACGCCTGTAAAAATACAGTCCCAGTGCGGGGGTTTTGGGAATGCCCCTTAGTTTTAGTTTTTTTTATTTTATTTAATCCCCTTATCCCAATTAAGAAAACCTTTCTCTGAGCTTACATTTTTAAAGTTTACCCAAAGTACTTTTTGCCCTTTTAAAATTATGGGTAAGTCATTGTTTTTGTAAATATTTCCATTTTGATCCATTTTTTTTTTATTGTTGCACTTTTGGAATTTTTATATTTATTTTTGGGTTTTCATATGTTTTTTATTTGTTAGTTTGGGGGAATATACTTTTTTTTTTTTTTTATGGTTCTTAAACTAATTTAAAACTGTTTGTTCATTTTTTTTTATGTTTATTTAAATGTTTTTTGCCAAAAAAGGACTTTCAACACCCAAACACTAAAAAAACGGAAAAGTGGGAAAACTAGTTTGCTGTAAATAGATGAAAGTCTTTGTAACCTTTAAAAAACAAATAAATAAAAGGAAAAAAATTATAATAAAAAATTTGATTTTTTTTCAAATTAATTTTGTTGTGTGTGTTTTGCTTCAAAGAACCCTTCCCCTTTAAAAAAAAATTAAATATTAAATCAAAAAGAAAATTCACAAAAAAAATTTAAATGGGAAGTTAAATTTCGGTCGTAAATGATTTGAAAAAAAAGGTCGCTGCCCCGGGCGGACAGGGTTTGGGCCGGGTTGTCACCAGGGCTTGCCTTAGACAAAAAAAAATGTTTAGGGCCCTATCCCCTTTAAAACCCAGTCCTTTTTGATATCACAGACTAGGTTTTTCCCAAAGCCATAAATAGACCCCCCAAACCCCACCCTGTTGTTTTTTTTGACAATAGGGCTTTTTCAGTTGATAAATTAAATTTGACCGCAGCACTTGGTTCAGGGGTCTAAAAGTTTTTTAAATGTACGCTGCTTATGCGGCCGGGGCCGGTAAGGGTTTTTTAAACAAAAAAGAAACTTCTATAGACTTCCCTGCTGCCTAGGGGGAGTGCTACCCAGGTACACTGAATATAATCACAATTCACAGTTATTTACATTATTCAATATTTTTTTATTGCAGATTTAAATTTTTTAAGCATATCTTTTTTTGCAAAAATTTAAGTAAAGAGAATTTCCCGGTTTGCGCGCGAAGGAAACCCCTTTTCCGAGCCCGTCCGGACCCGGTAAAAAGGTGGGGGGCCCGGGAACTAAAACCCAAAAAAAGGGATTTTGAAAAAACCAAACCAAAAAATTTTATTCAAAGAGACAGGAGCATGGGTTTTAAAAAATAAATGAAAAAAAAGGGGGAAAAAAACCAAAGTACATTGCACTTTAAAAGAGGTGGCACCCTTACAAAAATTAAAAAATAGAAGGACATAGCTTTGAAGGGGTTTGGAGGTTAAAATTACCCTGGGGTACTAATATCAATAAAAAATAGTGAAGAATTAAAAATTTTGGTAAACGAAAAAACTACCCCAACGGGTTTCATGTATGCTTGCAAAAGATTTTTGGTGGGTCAAATTTTACGTCATGCCAAAAAAAAAATTTTACGAATATATCAAACGTAAAATTAAGGCCGTACTTTTTACATGGTCCCAAAAACCTGGATATTAAAAAAAAAAAAAGACGAGAAAAAAATCTTGGGGGTTTTAAAAAATCGCGAAACTAAGAAAAAATTTTTGGGCCCCAACATTGGAAAATGGAGAATGGGGCGAAAGGGCAAAACCAAGAGAAAAGACAGCAGTAAAATGACTGTGACAAATGAAAACCGCAGATAAAGAAAAATTGGGGAAGGGGCGGGCCCATGTATGGCGTAGAGAAAAAGGGGACGCTACTAAAGGGAAGCTGGGTTTGGGGAAGACCATTTGGGGGAAGAAAAACCTCTAGGTTTAGCCCAAAAAAGAAGATGGGGGGGATGGGGTAAAGACAGACCCCCGGGCGGGCACTTGGAACCACAAGGGAGGAGGAGAAAACGGGAAAAAAGATGGAGAGAGCTTGTTGGTGAGGCCAAATCCCTTCTTGGGCTTCGATGGCCATGGGGGGAAATTTAAGTAAGAAAATTTTTTTTTATTTGTAGTAGTCTGTGAGGCTGTCAACCTTTTGGGTTTTTAAATTCCCTAAAAACAATGTTTTTTGTGAATCCATATTTTTTTCGTTATTTATTTATAAAAAAGTTGTGTAGGGGGAAGTAATTTAAAAATTGCTACCCACTTTTGGCCCCTTTTGGGGTTTTGCTTTTGATTTTAAAGAAAAAATTTTTGAAAGGGAAAATTGTGTGATGAAGTTATTTTAAAAACATTATTTTTTTTTTAGGTAAATTGTAGGTTACAGTAGGGGGAATAATTGTTTGGGGAGGAACTTACTTTAACGAATTTAAAAACCTTTGATAGTTATGAAAAAAAAGTTTATAAAAATCAATGTAAAAACCATTGATCACCCATCAAACATCTTTTCTTTTTTAAAAAAAATTTCCCTTCTTTGAGCACCCTGTATTTTGTTTAAAGTATTAAAAATCTTTTTTGTAAAGAGTCAAAACGAAATACAGGGACAGTTAAAAGGGGAAAAAAAATTACAAAAAATTTAAGAGCCCTTTAAATATTCCAAAGCCAAAAAACTGTTTCTTTACAAAAAATTTTGTTTTCTCCCCCAAGATTTTTTTAAATAAGTTGCCAGCGGATTTAAGATATGAAAATAGTAAGTGTTTTTTTAAATGACTTTTTAAAGGAATGGGTTTTGGGAATAAAAAATTTAGAGTCTTTTTTTATTTAAATATTATTAGTTGGGGTTAGTTTTTTTTTATTATTAAAATTTTTAAAGTTTTAATGTAGGGACTATGTATTTTACTTTTGTTCTTCCAAAATTTATGCATAAAACAAACACAAAAATTACGACCAAGCCCCCAACACAAAAACATCTTTTAAAATGTCCCATTTTAAAAACCGGGAAATTTTTGGGAAAAAATGCCCCAACCTCACAAACAATATTTTTTTTGTACAATGAGGGGGGGGAGAGGGTTTCGTGTTTCCGCGGGTTGGCCCCCTTTCCTTATTTTTAAATCAGCTGTTCGATTATTGCGGTGTCAGAGGGGGGGGGGAAAGGACGGCAGTTTTTGGGTCCCTCAACCTAATAAGCCCTTTTTTTGGCTCTTTTCTCAATTTCTTATGACTTTTGTAATGTTTTAAAAAATTTTACATGTTTTAAATTGTTTTTTTTGAAGTTTATTGAAAATTTTTAAATAAGGTGTATAAAAGTAGATAGTTTAGGAATTTCTTTAAAATTGTTGATTTTATTTTATTTTTTAATAATAAAAATTTGTTTGTGCTGCTATATTTTTTGTAAATGTATAATTTAATGTATGCCCCAATCAGGCATACCTGAGAGGTTTCTCTTTAATTAATATCCCTTGAAACCCTTTTTTAAAAATTCTGTACTTTTTAAAAATATTTGTTCTCTTGTATACAGAGGTGTAACTGTGATTTCAAGGTCAGTTTTGGTATTTTTGGGAAATTTTTTAATAATGTGTAAGTTATGTAAAAAAAAGAGAAAAAAAGATATTTTTTATTATTATTATTATTATTATTAATTTTTTACATACCCCTTATTTTTTGGAAAAAAAGGTGAAAAAAAAAAAAACTTAAAACTAAATATTTTTTTATTTTTTTTCAAAAAAAACTAATTGGGGAATTCCAAAAAAATTTTCCAACGCGAAAAATTTTTTTTTCCCTTGATCAAATGCAATTTTTTGGGAAAAATTTTCCTTTAAAAAAAAACTTTTTTAAATTTTTGGATATGGTTATCTTTTCCCCCGGTTAAAATTTAAAATCTTTTGTTCTAATGAGTTTAAAAACCCAAACAGGGCCCAAAACATTTTATTCAGCCTCTCCCAGATCTTTAGGTTTTAAAAGTATTTTGAACTTTAGGCCCTAAATAATTTATTCCTTTAGTGGTTCCTCCCCTCAATTATAGCTGATTATTCCAAAGGGTTTACCCCAAGGGAAAAAATTTTAACAAAGAAGACTAGCTAGAGAAATTTTTTGGGGGGTAAGGAGTTAGGGCCCGAATGAGGCGAAATTAAGGGCAAACAACGAATCCCTGTAAAAAATTCGTTAAAAAGGGGAAAATTTTGGGCTCCCAATGTGGCGTTTAAAAAACCCTTTTTTATAAAGGTTTTCGTCATGAAAAGTGTTTTTTGGGAACACGCCCGCGAAGGAATTGTTCGTTCACAACCCCCAAAAAAAATAAAAGAGAAAAGGAAAAACAAAAACTAGAAAATTTTGAAAAAATGTGTCGTTAGAAGAACCGTTCATGATTTTTATGAAACTGACAAAGTCACTCCCAAATTTTAAAGATTAAAACTACGTAAAAAAAATTTAACTCCAAAGGAGGTTTGAAAAAAATTAAAGGGAAAAAATTTTTGCTTCGCTAAGTTTTTGGGTAGAAAAAAATTTGAAAAAAAACCAAAAAATTTTTTGATTTAAACGAGTGACATAAAGGTTTGACAAAAAAAAACTATTTAATGATTTAAAAAAAAATTCAAGCAGGAATGCCCCTACTATTGCATTTATAGACAAAATCATATATCTTATCTTGTCATGTCATAAAGGGGGTGGAGTGACAAAAGGGCGTCGAGGGGGATACAAAAAAATTAGCAAAGGTGACAATGTTTTATACGGGTGTGTGAAATAGGTTTTAAATACCTGAGTTTGTCTAATCGGGAAAACGGGGAAAAAAAAAATTTAAAGAAAAGGTGCAATGATTCTTCATAAGGGGGTTTTAAAAATGGGATTTATACCTGAGTTTGGGTCTAATCGGGAAAAAGCGGGAAACCCAAAAAAAAAGCAAAGGTGACAATGATTCTTCTACAGGTGGTGAAATGGGTTTTTATACCTGGTTGCCCAAATTTGGAAAGCAGGAAACCAGTGAAGAAGACTACCCAAAAACCGGATGAAAAAAAATTTAAAACTCCATGACTTGGAAAAGGGGACTCAGCTATTCCAAACCCCTCCCATCAAAATCATTGATAGTGTTTGAAAATTTTCCCGCGGGATAATAACTTTCCAAAATAAATTAAGGCACCAAATTCAAATTTTAAAAAAATCAGAAATGACACAAAGGGTTTTGAAAGAAAAAAGGGGGGCTTTTAAATCCGCATCACTCAATTGTACGGTTTAAATTTAACGTTATAAGGAAAATTTTTAAAAGGTTCCCCTTTTGTTTGAAAAATTTGGGAAAACCCCCACGGACAAAATTTTCTTTGCCTCCCCGGTCCCATCCAAACCCTAAAACCCAATAGAAAAAATTTGAGGAAAAATTTTAAAAAGTAGGGGGGCCCAAAAAAATGTCTTTAAAATAGAATGAAAAACACTATAGCCATTTGTAAAGAAAAAACCCTAAAAATGGGAAAAAGGAGTATTTGAAAAAAAAAATTTAATAGAAGTTTAAAACAGGGGTTTTTAAAATTTAAAATGGGAAACTCATCTGATGACAGCAACGCATCCTTTTGTTGTGATCTTGAGGGTGGAGAATGGTGGAGATGAAAAAATGACGAGGGAAGGGTGGATGTGATTCCGCCTTTGGGGAAAATTCAATTATTCCCAAACCCCCGGTTATTTAAAAAAGATATTTATTTAAATTTTGTCTGTAGTCAAATCTTATGATTCACAACCCAAACAAAAAAAATACAGAACCTTTTTAAATTATTTTGTGTCCTTTAAAATCATTAAAAAATTATAATTGAACTTAATAATTTTTTAAAAGCATCACTTAAAAATTTAAAGCGAATTTAATATTTTTTGTCCCCACACATTTCGCAAAAAAAAATTTTTTGTTTTTAAAAAAAAAATGCCCAAACAAAAAATTTGATTATTTCTTTTAAAACCCAAATTTTTTAAACCGTTTTTAAATTTAAAAATTATATGTATTTTAACGGAAGGGAAAAATCACAAAAATTATTTTTCTTATTTGACGTAAGAAGTATATATTTCTAAGTTACTTTTTTCCATTTAAGTTATTAACTGATTTATATTTTTATGATATATTTTATTATTGTTATTGATTACCCTTTAATATTTTAAAGTTAAAAAATTTTAAACTTTATTTTATAGGGTTTTTTATTCTAAATGCTGGTTTGATTAAAAGGGAAAATAGCAAAATACAAATACTCCTTTGGGTTTAAACACGAAAAACAATAAACCCCTTACTTTTGACCGCCTTGTCAGTCAATATTTTTATATGACTAGTAAAACCAGCCGGGGGGCCGGGGCCCTTTCAGCACAAGTCTGTTTCTTAAAAAAATTTTTTTTTTTCAAACCCATCTATAAAAAACTGATTTAAAAAACAATTTTTTCTGCCCATAAAATCTATTTTTCACTTTTTTGCTTTCATGGGTTTGTTTTAAATCTCAGAGTTTTGAAACATGAGGACAACTTTTGGGAATTTGGACTGTTGTTTGTATCAAAAAATATAGAGAAAGTCAAAGAATTTTACGGGAGAAAACATTTTTTTTGAATAAGCCACACCCATTGATAATAAAAATTTCTTTTGGGGTGTTGATAAGAAAATGTCTTGTTTTATTACTTAAGACACTTATTATAAAAATTTGACCAAATATGAATTAAGAATGCATATGAAAATGTTGATAAACTTTTGAAACAAATTGATGTAAAGCAAAAGAAAATGCCATCAACTAATGAAAAGTTTATTACTAAGCAAATTATTAATATTTTCTTTAGACTGGGGTGATTTGAACTTAGTGTAAAATCTTACAATTTACTCATTTTGTGCTAATGCTATCACTAAGTTATAAAGCAATGGAAATATTTAAACTTAGTTTATATTAACTTCTTCAATTTAAAGCTTGTAAGCATTTTTTTTTGAGTGGATCAATACAGAGGTTTTAAATTTCCCCCTTCCCATCTTTGACACCCCCGGGTGCTTTAAAACTTTGCTAGTTTCAGGGAGAAGGGGTGGGGTTCTTTTTAAGAGCCCAGGCCAATTAAAAAGGGAAAAAATTTTTTTAGTGCTAAAAACCCTTTTTAAATTTTTCAAAAGTTCTTTAAATTTGTAGCCGGGATTAGGGCCCCACCTTTTTGACCTAAGAAGGGCCCGGGGACCCCAAAAAGGAAACTTTCCTGCAGGTTTTAAGAAGTACTGAGGATTGAAAAAGGGTTCCTTTTCTGGGGCCTTTATCATGAATTATGAAAATAAAATAGTTCTCCTGTGGTTGCCAGGAGTTTAAAACAAAAAAAAATGTTTAAACAAAAACCCCAATTTACCTAAAAAAAAAACAAAACAAAATAAAAAATTTTACCCTCGTCAAAAAATTTTTAAAAAAAAACAACATGTTGGTGTGAACTGAAAACTAAAATTTCTTTTACCCCCCAAAAATAATTATTGTTAAACAGAAAAAAAATTTTTAAAGAAACATACATATGAAAAAATTAAAGTTAAAATAAATAACAGTTGTTGTCTGTTTAAAAATCGATCTTTTTCACACTTTAAAAAATGTTTACCCAAAGTCTTGACTGTAATAAAACTCCATGCCACAGCAAAAATTGAAATGTCACAAAAAACCCCCCTTTCCCTCCAAAAATTTTCCCAAATTTTTAATCCTAAAACTTTTACTTTTCGATCAGGGGGACATCCCATTTTCCCCAAGGGTTTTTCCTTTTTTGATGGGGCCGAAAATTTATACTAAACTTGAGATTTTCCGGGGTCACAAAAAAGTGGCCCAATAAAGGGGGGGGGTCCCAACTTCGCCAAAAAGTGTTTAGAACTTTCCGACTGAGGGTAATTTTTTTTAGCACAAGGTCATTAATTTTAAAACTCTAGGTGTCTCCTCCAAAAGTTGTACCCTCTTGGCATTTTTTCATATGCGTTTCCCTTTTAAGTCGGTCAAAAAACCCTTCTTGGTAAAAAAACCTTTTTAGCTCCTTAAAATTTTTTCCCCAATTTCTGACAATCTTCAATATCTGGAGTATCCCCACCCTTGCAAAACCCGAACCCGGCCCGGGGAAATGTCAAGTTCCCTCCCAAAATTTGGGGAACGCGGGGGGGATGCTTTGTGGACCCCGTGAGGGAGCGGTGCGAAAGGGCCCAAAACCAATCGGGTGGAATTTATTTGTCCCAAAAAACCGGTGATTGCCCCTTTCACATAAGCTCGTAGCATAGACCAAATGTCACGATTCACAGTTAGCGGGTTTGTTTGAGGATTTTCGGCGGGCCCAAAATTAAAGAAAGTATCAACAGTTATAACCCTTGCTAAGGGGGTCACAGGTTTTTCCAATATTTTCTGAACCGTTACGCAAATGTTTATATTTGGTACCCCAAAAACATTAAAAATCCCATCATTTTCCAGGTGTTGCGCTACAATTTTGGGGCTGTAGCTGCTCTAAGGGACGTAAAATTGTAAATTTTGTAAATGGGTCCGTAAAAACAGAGAGATTTTGTATCCTTTCTTTGGCCCGGGGGTTAGGGCCCCAAATTGGGGATCAGCCCCCAACATCTTGAAAGGGGCATCCACCCCACAGTAACTGCCCATCATCCCAGCGGCCCGTTGTTGGTCATATTTGGTCATTGGAAAAACGGGGACTTTTTGAAATTTGGGAAAGCAAGCCCTTTCCCTCATCTTGGGCCCAATTTAAAAAACCTTTGTTGTTCCCTTAAAAGGTCTTCTTTTCCCCTTTGGTGTCCACATGTTGGTGGGGCTTTGGAAAACCCTTCAATCGCCATAGATCGCAATTCTTTAGGTAAGTCCCGGGCCCCAAGTATCTTCTTGAGGGGGAGGGGTTCAAGCCCTTAAAATTTTTCTTCCAAATTTTCCCCTTCCCTTAAATTAGCCACTGACGAAAACTGTCACTTTTGTTTTTAACTTTTTCAAATATTGTTGTCCCAACCGTTTTTTCCCCTTTTTGGGGTATTTCCTTAACTGCAAACACAGTAGGCTGTTCGGGGCTTTTCTCCTCTTCAGAAATAGGCTTGGAGGGGGGACAAAAATATTGGGCAATATTTTCCTTCCCCTTACGATGGACTTTTTGGGAAAATCTTTAAGTTGCAAAACTTTGTAGCCCATCTAGCTAAAGCCCCTCCGGTTCTTTAAGGTTTTTGTATACCCCAACAAACTATGTGTTTCAGTGATCATTTGTAAAAACCTGGTGTCTTTCCAAAAAATGGTCTGAATTTCTCAAGGCCCAGTTTTCAGCAAAGGCACTCGGCCCCCAGTAGCAGAGTAATTAGTTCTGCTCTTGTTTGTTAGAGTTCGGTTTGGCAAAACGCAAAACACCCCCTCGCCTTTGTCCACTCCCTTGGCTAAGGAGGCTCCCAGACCATAGCCTAAAAGGCATCGCATGAGAAAATTGAAAGGTTTATGAAGTAAAGGGATGTCAAGATTGGAGCAGGGGATTAAAAAAGCCTTAATGTCCTGAAAGTTTTGGTCAGCCTCTTGGGTTCCATCAAATTTTAAAAGTTTTCTGGGAGGGGACGTGAGGGAATTGGTGGGTACTTTTCTGCTGGCAAAACCCGGGAAATAAATTTTCCTTTTCCCACGATGCGGTTCCACCACTTGGGGATTTCCCTTTTCTGATTTTTTGGAATGGAAGGTCCACAAGGGCCCTTTCCCACCTTTCTGGGCCCGCGGGGGTAGACCCTTTTTTTACTAACTAAATAGCCCGGTTTTTTAACTCACTTCTACAAAATTTAAATTTTTTCTTGATTCAAGGTAAGTTTGCTTCAGGAAATGCTTAAAATATTTGGGGACAATATATCTAGATGTTTCTAAAAAAGGGGGTTTAAATGGGGACAAATTTTAATTATGCCCATCCAAATAGACAAAAAAGTAGGGCCCTCTAAGTCGGGGGACCTAGCACTTTGGTCCCAAAATCTTTGCCATTTTTGCGGGTGCTCCCCCAAAGTAAAAGGGGGGCCCATAGTGAAAAAAATAAAAACAGCCCTTTTCCCCGGGAAATTTTGTAAAGGCTTTTTTTTTTTTTTTCTATCCTTTTAAAGGGGGGGAAATTTTGGCCAGTAGGCATGCAAATGCCCAGACTGGGGGGAAAAATTTTTGGGGCACCCCCTAATTTTCTTTTCAAGGATAGAGGTTCCTTTTTGGAAAGGTTAGGCGTCCTTTTTACTTATGCTTTAACCTTGCGAAAATCAACAAAAAAACCCTCTTTGACCAATCAGGCTTATCGTTTTAAAAAGGGATGGGAAGAAGCCCTTTCACTCTTGGGATGGTTTTCTACTAAACCCAATTCAAACATTTGACCCAAATTTCCTTGTTAAAAGCGCTTTTTCTGGCTGGTGACACCGGGAAAATCCCGTTTTTTTAATTGTGGGGTATCTCCCGTGTCGATAAACATGCTGAACTCGATCAGTGCGGCCCAAATACTTTAGGTTCGTCCTTAAAAAAGCCGTCCCCCAATTTTCCCTTAAAACCTAGCCTTTTCGTCAGGTAGATCCCTCCCCCTGATCTGATACCATCAACAGAGCTAAAAAAATGCTGTAGCAGTTTTTTTTGAAAAAATCCCACTCCCAAATTGTGAAAGTCAGCAAAAATATGCAGGGTTTCCCAAAATAAATCCCCTAATATAAAGGGGACTGATGTAAAGTTGGCCCCAAAAAAAACCTTAAAATTCTCCTTTCCTTCCTTTAAACCCGTGATAGGTAAGACCACAAAACCACTAACTTCATGATTTGAGCATCCGCAGTTTCTAAAAATTTTTATCATTAGTCAAATGAAGCGGGCGGGGTTTAAAGTATCAATAATCCACATCCCTTCTTTACCAAAAAGGTATTCAAAGGCCCCCTGAACCCAAAAAAAAGCAGTAGTCTTTTTCCCAAAAACACTCGGACAGAAAAGGGTTCGGCCTAGGATCATTGTTTTGGTTTTTTAATAAAAATTTTTTTAATTGGATATTTAGGGGAATTTTTTGGGGAATAAAGCTTCATTTACTTAAATGTTCCCTTGTCTGCAAGTCTTTTTGGACGGCAAAAAAACCCCCCAGCCCCTTTTTTTTAAGGGTTTATCTTTTTTTCCCCAAAAGCCTTTGAAAATTTTCCCTCCTGGGGCCTTTTGACAATTTTTTTAAAAATCGGTGCCCCAAGTTTTTCCACAATTCCAACAGGTGTTGTCAAAATTGGTACCAGGGAATTTATTTTCCCCCGCTATCTATTTCTATCGGTGACCATTCTTTTTTCCCGGGGGGGGGTTTTCCCAGTAAGTAAAATCAGGTTCCAATACAGAATCAATTTTTGGGGAAAAGGGTTTCGGGGCCCTTGAATTTCGCAAGCGACCGGGTTTTTGCTCGCGCCCCAAAAAAACGCAGATCTTCTAGACTCTTAATATCAAAAAAAGGCAAGTCTGTCCGGCAGCGGGTGGGTCCCAAAATTATCAAAGATCTGGGCCAAAAACGAGTCGATTCTGGAAATTTTTGGGCAGATAGCCCACCGTTTCAAGCCTTCCCTTGCTGGCCATGTACAGGTCAAAAGATTTTTGTTCTCCTTGGACTTGTTGAAAATTTTCCTTTCTGAAGTCGGAAAAAGCCTAAAAAATTTGTCAGGGGGCTGAAAAAAAAAAACCTTTTTCGCAGTTTTCCCCTAGATAAAAAGGGGTCCCCGAGGGGATTTATACTGGTAAAACTCTGTCCAAAAACAAAAGGTGGGGCCCCCGAGAAAAGATTTAACAGCCTTTTATTCAAAAAGTTCACTTAGAGTAACTCCTGCTCCGGGCGCAGGGCCCCAACACGTTCCAAAAAAAGGGAGCAACCCCCTAGATACATTATTTGGGCAAACTTGATTTCCCCCCTTGTAAACAGGAACTTTTTTAGGCGGACACCAGGAAAAGAAGTTTCCCTGAGGGTTTGGGAAACCATTTCCCTTTCCCCAAAAAAAAGCGCAGAAAATTTGAGGGTTGTTAACTAACCCCAGAACCCCTTTTCCCAATTTTTAGTAGGTAGGCTGAGAGCTGTTTCCAGGTAAATTTTTTGTTCCAATTTTTAGCCTCCCGAACGAAAAAACCCAAGAATACCTGGGGGTGGGGACAAAAATGGCCCGAAATTTCTTCGCCTTTCCCTTTCCCCCCAATCAGTTTGTGGGGCGGTTTCAGGGCGATGTGTTTGAAGGGGAAGGGCAACCTTAAACCGTATCCCCTGATGCCTTTCCCACTGAAAAAATGGGCCCCTTTAAAAGGGTCTTTTTTTTTCCCTTTTTTTTTAGCTTTGGAAAATCGATTTGGGCACTCTTTGGGCGTTTCGCAAATTCAGGGAACTGGAAACCTACCTTTTCGCAATTTTTGATGAAAAAAAAGCGGGGGCAAATATTTCGGGGGTATTCATTGTCATTTTAAAATTTTCCCTCATGTCAAAAACCCCAAGTTTAATAAATGTTGAAGCTTTTCTTCACATTCCCCCAGTTGTGCCAAAAACCCTCTAAGGAATTGAACCCCAGCTACGTAATTTCCTCATTATTAGCCCGCTTTGTGTAAATTTGCCTTTTTTAAGTTCATTTGCAAAAACCCTCGTATTTTTAAAAATCTGATCTTTAAATTTTTTTTTTACCTCCCGCTTGCGAAAAATGATACAAAAATTCCCTGTTTTTTAAATTTTCACCCAAATTCCAGAGTAAAACGGGAAAAAATTTCATACACTTAAAATTTTACAAAAAACACTTTATGCTTAATAAAATTTTCTGATAAAATATCTTAATTCTTCTTTTGTTAAAAAAACCTATAACATAGGCCCCGTTCGTTTCCGCCAAAATTTACACGCCCTTGTCCGCATTTAAAAATTTGTTGCTCAGGGAGAAAAGGGGTTTGGGGGTTTTCCTTTGGAAGGCCGTTGGGGTTTTTAGGTTTTTTAAAACCTTTAAAATTTTTTTGGTTAAACCCAATTGGGAGAAGGGAATTAGGGGGCACCTTGTTTGGGCCTAAGGGAAAGGCAGGACTCCCAAAAAGGGGAAAATTTCCCGCAGGTGTAAGATGTACTGATGTTTTTAAAAAATTCCCTTCTAGCACTATATCATGAATTATGTAAAAAATTTGTTCTCCCTGTGGGTTTTTCCAGGAGTTTTTAAAAAAAAAAAGAAAATGTTTTTTAAATAAACACAACTAACCCAAAAAAAAAAAACAAAAAAAAAAAAATAATTTTCCCGTCACAAAATTTAAAAAAAACAACATGTTTTGTGTGAACTGGGAAAAACTGAAAAAATTTTATTCCCAAAAAATAACTTATTGTTGAAACAGAAAAAAAAAAGGTTTTGAACATTTCTATGAATTTAAAATTTGTTAAAAAAAAATAAAAGTGATCGTCTGTTTACAAAACGTTTGTTCACACATAACAACTGTTTACCTCAAAGTTTGGGCTGTAATACAACTCCCTTTACCCGCCCAAAAAATTTTAAATGTCACAACTTTTGTCCGCCATAAAAATGTTCTTAAGAAAGTATACCATCTATAAAACTTTAAAAAAATTAAATTTGGATTTATTTAAAATTTTTTAGTCTTGTTGGGGGTTTTTGGGGTTTTAAAAATATCAACCCGAAAGTTACTTAACATTTTTAAAATTTTCTTAAATTATTTATTTGGGTTTGTTTGTTATCTTTGTAAGAATTTGTTTTTTAAAACCCAAAAGGTTGGAATGTCTTTTTTCTTATCATACCCTCAAGCACCCTAATTTCCCCCCTCTTTGTTCCTGCAAACCCAAAGCATTGTTTTTGGGCAGCTTCCCCAAAAAACGTTCTGAGTGTGGGTATTCATGGAATTTGTGTCACAAGAATTTCCAAACCCCTCGGTTTTTTCTTTTGCTTTTGATTTGAATCTACAAAAACATACTTTTCATCAGGGTTTAAAAACAAGAAAAAAGCTGTTGAAAAGAGCGGGGAAATTAAAAAAATTAAATGGTAACCAGGGCTTAATGTTAAAATATTGTAATTTTAAAAAATTTTTTTACTATTTTGTTGAAAAAAAAGGGAAAAAGGGAAATAAAAAACAATCATTTTAAAATTTTAATTCAAAAAATATATATTTATTGTTATGTAATTTTTTTAAAATTTAAATCTACCTTTAAGCTTCAAATAAAACCAAAGGCACTTTTTAAAATTTTCCCGAACATCAAAAAATTTTTTAGTTTCAATTTGAAGGAAAATTTATATAATATATATTTTTTTTTTTTTTTATTTTTAAATGAAAAATATTAAAAAATTTTGTACTTTTGGTTTTATAAAATATGATAAAAATATTTTTATATTAACCCGTCGACCACATTTTGAACTGCCCGCTTCCATTTCTCGACCCAGACCCTGAGTTGCCAAAAGAACCGGCCGGGTTTCGCAAAAATGTTTCAAACAAACTGTCACTCCCAAACCAAAAATTTTCCTTTGGGCCCAAAAATAATTAATTAAAAAAGTCTTAAACCCAAAAACAAAATTTTCTATTATTATTTAAATTTTAAAATATATAAAATAATTAAAATACGGGAGATTTAAAAGTAAGTTACAAAAACCCCTTAATTTTTTTTTATTTTTGATATGTGAAACTTTTTTTCAAAAAAATCTTACTTTCAAAAGGGGGTACCGATTGTTTTCAAAAAATTTTGACCTTCAGGGGTAAAAGGGGGTGGGGGGGTAACTCAAAATTTTCAAATTTGCCCCTTATTTGTCTAAATTTAATTTTAAAACCCCTTTTCCGCTGTAAAGCGCATATGTGACTTTGCTCTTTAAAGCTGTAAGCGATTTACGCCTAAAATTTACAAAAAAAAATATTTTGTAATAATTTTTTTTCTAAATTTAAATTCGGTATTGTATTTTTTTTTTTTGGGCGGGGACTAAAGAGAGACAAATTGTGTGAGGGGACCTTCTGTTGGCCTGTCAATCACTATGGGGGATGGGGTTTTTTTTGGGAGTGTTTCATTTCTGCGGGGGCCGGCCTTTAAAGCCCAAAGGGATCACGCAGTACTGTCGAAACCTAAAACGGTTGTCATTTTCCCGCCTCACCCCTTGGGCATGTGTATTTAGTTTTTTAATTTATTACTTTAAGTTTTAAATAATTTTTTTTTTAGGGGGTTTTGTTTTTTGTTTTAATTGTCAATATGAATTTTTCCCGGCCCCATTTTTTTAAATTTTTTGGAAAGGGACTAAATTTATGTATTTTAAGTGCTATATGTATTTACTTTTTTTTTTTTTTTTGAAGTGTCATGTTCAGGCATTGTTTTAACAGTAAAATTCACTCAATTATACATATTTTATAAATTGGGAAAATTTCGTTTTAATTCATACTGAATAAGTGATCTATGCCCGAAAGGGTTACCCTTTTAAATTTAAAAAATTTTCTTATTTACATATTTTTATATATAAAAAAAAAAGGTAAAGTAAGCTAAATTTTAAAGCCCTTTAAAAAAGTTTTTTATATTTTTATTTTCCTGTAAGGACAAAAAAAAATGAGCAACTAAAAAATACAAATTTTTTGGGTTTTTTTTACAAAAGAATTTTGCGTTAATGGAAAAAAAGCATTGTATAAGGCATTGTATAAGGCAATAAAAAATACACTTAAAAATTTGAAAATCAGGGCCCATTATAAAAAAAAAAATTTTAGCAATCAAAATTTTTGGCCCTCAAAGGGGAAAAGGGGTGGGGGAGGCTTTAACATTTTCAAAAAAATAATTAAATTTTATATTTTACTTTCTAAAAAAGATAACAAAAGGGGGGGGGGGGCTGATTTCCCTTTAAAAATTGGAGGGCACAATGCACAAAGTAGCAAAAAACAAGAAATTTAAAATTATCCCAAAAAAGTGTTCTTTAACCCCAAAGGGGTTTTTTGGTCATAATTTTGGTTTTAGTGTCCCAAATTTTCAGGATTTTGGGAATTTAATTTTTTTTAAAAAATTTGTTATATTTTATTATTTAGCATTTTGGGAAGATGAAACTTTTTATAATTTTTATTAGAAAAAAATTAATTTTTAATTATGGGTAAAGGAAAAATTTTTTTTAAATTTTTTAAAATTTTTTTAAAAATTTTTTTGTTATTTATTTAAATTTTTATAAAAATAAAAATTTTATAAAATAGATTGACGGTCTTTTATTTATTAAAATTTTTGATAATTTGAAAAAAAAAAAAGATATACAAGTTGTGCAGAATTTTCATTCTGAACAAAAAAAAACATATTAAATTTTATAGGCAAACTTTTTTACAAATATTTTTATGAAATTAGTAACAAAAAATATGTTGCTAGCAACGAATATGCAACTTTAGCAAAGCAAAAATTATAATGTTTTTAAAACCTTTTTTAAAAAAACGACACGGATCACCCATGATCACTAATTTTTTTACAAAACTATAAAAACACAAAAAACTAAAAGTCACACAAAACATTAAAAACAACACATCAGGAGGTGGGGGGAAACCCAGATTTTAATGACAGCAGGTGTTTGGCTCTTTAAAAAATTTTTAAAGTTTTTAACAGTTTAAATAGTGATTTTAAAAAAATATTTTTTTTTAATTTAATTTTTTGCAGTTTTTTTTCATTTTGTTTTTTAAAAATTTAGAAAAATTCAAATCCAAGGGGGAGCAAAACCCTCAGGAAGAAAAAAATATTTATAATCAGGAAATTTTCCCAAAAGGGGTAAAATTTAAAAGGGTAAGGGCATTTCGGCACTTTATAAACTTATTGAGTGAGCCTTTAACTTTGACCCCTGCCGGGGTTTTTTCCTTGACAGACTTCTAGTCTCTAACCCGTTGTTCACTGACAGTGCTTTGTTTAAAACACACTGAGTTTAAATTTTTAAATTTATTTAATATGCTATTAGGAACACAATGCTTTCATTAATTGGAAAAAATTAAAAAAAATATGTTTTAACTTAAAATAGCAACAAAAAAAAAGGGAAAAAATCCCTTTTTTTTGCTTTTTTTTTTTAAAAAATTTTTTAAAGTTTTAGTATATTTTCTTTTCTTAAAATATACTAATAGAAAAAAAAAAAAAATTTTGGCATTTTCTTTAAATAAAAATTTGGATTTTTTAAATTTTTAAAATTTGGGGATTTGTAAAGTAGGGGTTATCCCACTGGCCTGCAAAAATAACAAAAATTTACAAAGGGAAAAATATTAAAAAAATTACCCCAAAAATGATGTTGAATTTTTTGTAATAATGAACTTTCTCGTCTTTAATAAAAAAAAGACATCTGTTGTCAATGAAAATAAGTCAAAATATTTTCCCCTTGATTTAGGTAAAAAAACACAAATGAAAAATTTAAAAATTTGGGCCCCAATGGAAATTGATAGGCTTGGGAAACATCAAAGCTAAAAAGTAAAACAAACAGCCCCTTTTGAATCACATTAAAAAATCCCGTTTAAAAAAAAAATCCAAACAAGGGTATCTCAAGGGGGTTCTTTTAACTCCAGTCAAAAGGGAAAGGGGGCATTACAGAAACTACTCCAAAAAAATCTCACGTCAACTTAAAAATGCCTCAGTAAAAAACCCCCCTATATTTTTGATTTTAAAAATCAACTGAATGCCCCTTTCAGATAAATGTATTGACCTGGAAAAAAGGTTTTTAAAGGAGAAGGGAAAAAGGGTAATGAAAAATCTTTAAAACACTTTTACCCCCAAATCCCAAAATTTAAATATCAATAAGAAATAATGGGAAAAAGAAAAAAAACCCATAAATTTCACACTCAAATACTGCTGCAGGGAATTAAAGAAAAAACAAAGAAGAGGGAAAATCGCTTAAAGTCTGCAAAACGAAAATTCTCTTACAAGAAACAAAGTATTAAGTAAAGAGCTAGAGGACTCCAGAAAAAAATCCCAAACAAAAGGCATTTAGTTTTTATTTCCCCCTCTTCAAAACAATATTCAAGGAGAAAAAACCCCTGGCAAAATTTGTCAAAAAAACCCAAAAACGTTTCCCCCCAAAAAAATCAGGATTCTTTAAAGTAAAATTTCAAAATAGAATGCAACAATTTAAATTTTCGGCCCCTTGGGCGTGAAACCCAATTTTCCCCAAAGGGCAAAATCTAACCCGGGGATAAAAAAATTTTTCCCCCCTGCAAGCCTAAAATGAGGGGAAAAAAAAACCATATAAGTAGAGGGTTTTTTAAAAAATTTAAAAAGCAAAACCAAAAAAACCCCCCGAAACCCTTTTTATTGTTTGCCGGGCAGCCATGGCAGAAAAACCCTTTAAACAATTTTGGGGTTTCCCAAAAAAGAACAAAACAAAGAACACAAAAAACACATTTTAACAAGAAAGGCAGTTAAGAGTTTCAAAAATTTTTGCTGTTTTTCCTCAATAAAAAGACCCCCTAAAAAATAATCCTACACCGGGAAATTTACATTAAAAAAATTACTTAAGACAAAATTTTATTAAAGAAAAAGATATCACAGTCGTGAATGCTGAAAATGACAAAATTTCCCAAAAAGTTTCAAATGAGTATCTGTAGCTTTCCCCCCCATACCATCTCAGGGGGCCTTGATCACTTTAAAAAACAGTCTGCAGGGGGGGCCCGTAAAATTCAGGTTGAAGTTGGGAAAACCAAAAATTCGGACTACGTAATGGATAAAAATAGGCCCCCCAGAATGGGCCCAAACGGGCTTCAAAACTACAGTCTCATCACAAAATCGAATTTTCTTTGACAAACCCAACAAAGGAAGTTATGATGTGGGGATTCAACCCGCTTGGGAAGGACTTTAAAAATTAAGGGGGGTGACCAACTGATCTGCTTTTCCAATTTGGGCGTACAAGGGGACCCGATCGAACAGAACACTTTTTTCAAAAAATATAGTAAACTTCCATAAAAACAAAAAAAGAAAAAGTCTGCCAAAAGTTTTACGACCAAAAAATCCCAAAAGGCATTTCCCAAAAAAAGGAAATCACACATCAAGTTTTTGTTTTAGAGATTACAAAACGCAGTCAAGACTACAAGACTGTACAAACATCCCGGGGGCCCCCAAAAAGTAGCCTCTACCACCTACACAAACTGCCTTTGATTTGACAACTAGCTCCTGTTTACATCACTAGCCACCCCGAGCAACAGGCCGAACAAAAACCCCCATCTCGCTTCCACCTGCATCAGGGGGGGAATAGTTCAAATTTTTAGAAGAAAGTGGGTGGTTTAAAAATTAAAAAATAGTGGGCAAAGTATTTTAAGTGCAGAAGTGCTTCAAAATTTTAGTTTAAAAATGATTTATTTTTTGCGGGGAAAACCCTTAAACTAATAATAGTAATAAGGGGATCAAAATACCCTTTCATCCAAAATCTCATATTCTTTTAAAATTAAAAATTTTTTTTAAAGAATCAGATAATAACTGCTATAGTTTTTTTATCAAATATCAGGGGACTAAAATCTTCCATTGAAACCCCTTTGAAATAACATTAATAGGGAAATTTTTAAACCCCGATTTTTGGTAGTTTTAACTGAACACAAAATGACTGGAAAAAGTCTTTTAAAGACTTTTAAAATTCCTGGTTTTTGAGGTAAGCAGTTTGCTTTTCTCGTAAAATCCCCAAAAGGGGGGTGGCGTTTTTTACTGTCCAAAAAATAATTTAAAAAACAAAACAGTGGGCGTTCCTGAGCTAAAAGGGTTTTAACTTTTGTGAAAAATATTTGAATTTTGCCCTTGGGCGAATACAAAAAAATGATTTTTAAAACCCGGGAAAAGGGCCCCAAAATTTAAATTTTTGGGTTTGGGATTTTTTAGAAATCCTATTTCAGAAAATTGAAAAAGGGTTTTTTTAGATAAAATAGAAAAAATTCTTGGAAATATTAAATTTAAAACATTTTAAACAAGTGGTTTTTATGGGGGGATTTTAATCTCGGGTTTAAAAAACCCCGCATAAAAAAAATGCTAAAAGGGCTTTTAAATTTCCCCTTTTTAAAGTCATTTAAAATTTTCGATTTTATAAATTTTCCCCACGCGAAAACACACCCCACTAATGGAAAAACGGGGATTTAAACATTTTACAAAATTTTTAAATCGTAGTTTCCCTTAAAGTATCTGGTAATTTAAAACTCGTTATCAGATCCGGGTTGGGGCCCGCTTTTGGGAAAAAAAAAGTAGAAAATAATGCCCAAATCCCAAAAAAAAATTTTTAAATTTTTTAATACAAAGGAAATTTTGTGATGAAAAATAATAACCCTTTTTGGAATGCTTTAAAAATGAAAAACCCGGGTCAGTGTTTTTTTTGGCCCTGTTAATAGTAAATATGATGTTTTTCATAAATTATTATTTACATTTCAACCCTTTTTTTCCCAAAAAATTCTTACTAGAAAAACACACTAAAAAAAAAACATGGCTTTTTCAGGGAAAAACTTAGGCTCGAAAAAGAGCAAATTTTAAATTGGAAATTTGGGGAATTTTTTCTCGCGAGCTTTTAAAAAACCCGTTACATTGGGAAACAAACTAAAGAACAAAAATTTTTTATTCAAAAAAAAAAATTATTAAAACAAAAATCCCGACTTTTACAATGATCAAAATTAAAAAAATTTGGATAATAAGACTAAAAACGTGTGGAAATTTAAATTAAAACCCGAAGTTTGGGGGGAAAAAAACTTTTGGGAGCAAAATTTTTGAAATAAAAAAATAAGGATGGTAAAAATATGTAGTAATCCAAAGGAAAATCTGGGAAACTTTCAAACTTTCTTTGTAAATCTAGTTGACGACATTTTTATTCCCCACTTAAAAAAATCTGATTTAAACCCAAATTTTTTAAAGGGAAAACAGCAAAAAAAAAATAATACCTAATCTTTCGTTTTAGATGGTTTGGGTTTAATTTAAAAGAACATTTAAAAGAACACCCTTCGGAAAATGATGTAGGAAAAATTTATAAGGAGCCAAAAAAAAAAATAAAAGTGCCGGGGATGATGAAATTCCCAAATTTCAAAAATTTTTAAAAAAGCATCAAAAATTTACTTGTTAAAACCCCTTTCCCCCCCTTAAAAAATTCTTTATTTTTTATCTGGAATCTTCCCAAACAAAACCCAAAATTTTAAAAAAATTTTACCCCAATTTTTTTAAAAAAGGAGGGTTGTAAAATATTGTAAAACTATAGACCGGTTGCCCCAAATTCCCTCCATTTTAAAAAAATTTTTGGGGGAGAGCCCTCTGTGGCCAACTTATTGATTATCTAGAAAAAAAAAATTTATTTTAAAACTGCCAGCACGGGTTTAGGAAAAAACGAAACAGTGGTTACGGCTGCTACAAAAATTTGTGGAATCAAAACATTTTAGGCTATAGGGTTAAAACATGAAAAAGGGGAGTAGGCCTTTTCATGGATTTGGTAAAGCGTTTGACTTTTTTATGCCCCAATTTTATGATGAAAAAAACTGTATAATCTGGGGGGTTTACTTCTTTACACAACTGGGGTGAGTTATATTTTTGCGAAAAGGGAAAATTCGTCCCAAAATTTCAACTATAGCAAAAAAATTTTAAAAATTTTTTAAAATAACTCCCCTCTTACAAAAAAACCCAAAAACGGGGGTCCCACAAGGGGTGAAAAACCCTTTGGGCCTTTCCCATTTTTATGTTACCTTACAGATTTTCCAAAGGGTACAAATTTTTAAAAAACTATTTCTTTTTGCAGACGATGCTAATCTTAAGTTTCTGCTGAATTTAGTTGATGAACTTCAAAAAAAAAGCAAAGTATCGATTTTCCAAACTTTTTTTAAAATTTTTTTTTGCCAGGTTAAATTTTTTTCTAAAATTTACCCAAAAAACTAACTTTTTTAAACCCTTTTAAACATATCAACAAAGCCAAATTGAAAAAACAAATTTAAATGTAGAAGACAAGATAATCAAATTTAGGTATTTGAAACAAATTTTTTGGTTTGACAATCGACAGGCTTTTTTAATTTTTTGGGGAAATTCATTTTCAAAAAAACCTTTTTAAAAAAAAGCATCAGGGGGTGTTTTGCCCAAAAATAGATTAAAAAAATTTGTGTTCTAAAAAACTTTTTGCGAATTTGGGTTTTTTTTTTTTATATTCAAATTTCCCTTATTTTTTTGGTATTGCTCTTTATGGGCTAACATCCCAAGAAAATTTAAAAAGCAATATTAAAACACAAAAAAAATTTTATTTTGATTATGTTTCATCTTGAAAAACTCAAAATCAGTTTAAAAAAATTTCACTTCCCAAAAAAATTTTAAAGGGTTTGGTATGTACATTTTTTGGGAAAAAAATATTTTTTAGTTAAAAAATTTTGATTCATTGCAACCTTAAAAGGACATAATCATTTTTTTACAATATTAACCCCCGGAAAAAAGATCTTGCTATAGCACCAATAATCTCAATTTTTTCTGCAAAAAAACCCAAAAAATTTTAAGGCTCAAAATTTTTTAATCCGCTTCCCCCGAAATAAAGATGAAATAAAATTTTAACCAAAATTTAAAAACCAAATTAAAAAAAAACTTCTTAATTCAATTGGGGCCCCCCTTTTTTTAGTTTCTTCTGAATTTTTTGGGGGTATGTATATTTTTACAAATTTTTGAAAAAATTATTATATTCTTTTTTATTTTTAAGTTGATTTTATATGTAGTAAAATTTACCGTTTTTTTGTATAATAACATGTATTTTGAATAGTTTTAATGTATTTTTAACCATGTACTTAGCTGTAAAGGGCACCTTTTTATTTGTATTTTATGTACAAAATTGAATAAAGAGATTTTTTACTTGGGTTGGGCTTTATCAAAAAACATAAAAAAACTGCCCGGGTTGGTTTTGACGATCGAGATGGCGGGGTTGATTGACAGGGTGCGACGGAAAAAAAATAAAAAAAAATTATTTCTGCCCTTTTTGCCTCATCTGGGGCAGTCTTTGAGAAACCCAAAGAATGTAAACAAATACTGATTCCGGCCTTTCAAAAAGATATTATTTTGAGACGACTTTGATTTTTTTCCCCATTGTGAGCGACATTAATCGAGGGGGAGCGCACATCGCCTCAAATTGAGGCCCCCGGGGAACAGTTTTTGAAAAAAATGATTTCCTCAATTTGAGGGGATCAACACTCCTTGGTTAAAACCCAAAAAAAATTTATTTATTTAAAATTACATTAACCCTCTAACCGTAATATTGGGAGCAAAAAACCCCGTGGATTATATGCTGTGTAGCACCCCTTTTTAAAATTTTATCAATGAAATGCTCAATCATTTCCCTTTTTTATCCAACAACATTAAGTTATCCTAAAAAGGGAAAATTTTAATTTTAAAAATTCCTTAGCATTTTAAAAAAAAAGCTTTTTTTTGTGTATTAGTAATAGTATTCTAAATTTAATTCCAAAATGTGAAGGGATACAAATTTTTTCCCGCCAAAAATCTAAGTACCCAAAGGGTTTTTTATTTAAGTACAAGGGTTTTTTATGAAGTACAAGGTTTTTTTTATGAAGGGACAAGGGACAAATTTTGGGAAAGATCCTTCCCTATATTCTCAAACCCCAAAAAGTTTTTTTTTTATTCCTAAACTTTAATACATATTCTTATATTTTTTCAGACATTAAAAATACTGTATTTCATTTTATATGAAAATATATTTTCTGTTCAATTTACAAAACTAAAAAACACTGCAAATTTTGTAATCAAATTTATCCCTTTTCCCATTGCATTTCATTTTTTAAAAAAACATTTTCAAATTTAAAAAAGGCTACTTCCTTTAATCTCTCTTAAACCCAAAATTTCCCTTTCCCTTCATTTTTATTCAGGACTTTTTCCTTTTCCTTGAATTGTAACGTCCCTCAGTCATAAATGTTTAAAAAGTTTTGTATTGGGGAATTTGGGGGCAAAAATGCTGGAACCCCCAAATACTTGGGGAAAAAAGTGTTTGGGAGACCCTTTTAAAGGGGATAGGTTATATGTTTTGGTCATCTTTAAAAAACCCACACGGCAATTCCCCTCAATGGGGTTTCCATCAACTTTTAAAAAGTCGGGGGGGGTCCATGTTTGGGTGGTTTGTCAATGTTCAGATGTTGTGTAGGGAAGGGGAAAACCCAGTGTCAGACTTGTCCCGTTAGGGGAAAAACCCGGGGCCAAAAATTTCATGGTTCGGATTCCCCGTAAAGCTGTAGGGCCCATAGTTGCCCTTTGGGTTTTGTGCTTTTAAAAAATTTGTCCCTTTTTGAGCCCAAATTGAATTCAGAGGTAACAATGATTACACTCGTTCATCTACGTCATCATACTCATTGAAATCCTAATTGCCCTTTTCTTGACCCCTTTGGCCCTTAAAAAATTTCCCCTCGATTATTTTTTTTTAATTGTTTTCCCCTTTAGATGTAATTTTTATGACGTATTTTCGTGGTTTCTAGTAGTTGACGGGGAAGGGGCGGTTTTAGGGAGTTGTAGGTTAGTTTTCAGGTAAACTGTTATTCAATGAATTTTAAAAACTTTAAAAATTTATTTTATGTGATAGAATGGAAAGAAAACAAAAGGGTTAAATAAAAAATTTTTTGTAATTTTGGGATGTAATCATTCAAATATTATTTTTAAACACCATGGCCACTATTTTTTCAGTTTGGCCTACTTGTACAACCCCTGTCCAAATTTCTTAGTTTTTTTTCTAAGTTGGAAGAATTTTTTTTCATCATTACTACCTACCCCCCTTCAAATTGATTTACCAAAATGATTTAAAACACGTTTTTAAATTGGGTTTTAATTTCTTTAGCATTCGTAAGTTTTTGGAATACTATGGCCGACATTTTTTTCACTACTGTCAAGTGTCAACTAAACGAAACTTTGAACTGAAGGTTCAAACCCTTTTTCCTTTAAAAAAAAAATTTTTATTCTAATAAACAAGAAAGAATAACAAAAAATATACTGGCATTCCATGCAATCAGATTGTATTCATTTTGTTTCTGCATGATGCAGCACGAATTGGGAAAATTTGATAACCAAACAAACAAAAAAAAAGAAACTTTCGGATGGCCCTTCCGGCATACAAGTGGATCGTCTTTAAAATTTCGTAGTCGGGCATCGTCCGGCATACGAGTAGGGGCAGGATTAAGATTAAAAATATTTAAAAAAAAAAAATAAGCGTTTTTTTTTATTTTTTTGAAAGGGGCCTTTATGTTGTGAGGGGCCTTTTTTTTAAAACCCCCAATATTCATATTTTAAAAATACTTTTTAAAAATAACAAAATTAAACGGTTTCCAAACAAGAAT
This sequence comes from Stictocephala bisonia, assembly GCA_035578905.1. Taxonomy (NCBI): domain Eukaryota; kingdom Metazoa; phylum Arthropoda; class Insecta; order Hemiptera; family Membracidae; genus Stictocephala; species Stictocephala bisonia. Next base: position 111,534 of record JAQJVL010001370.1, on the reverse strand, counting down.
TTCAATGATTTTTTTAAAAGGTAAAAAGAATATTATATTCAAATGAATTTGTAATTATTTTTTAAAAAACCTATGGGCTTTAATTTAAAAGCAAAAGGCTGTGTCCTAATCAAAATAGGTTTATTTTTTTTAATATTTAAATTCAGGGAAACATTGGGATTTTTTTTTAAAAAAAATTAAAATTTTTATCATTTTCAAAAACCCCCAAAAAAATAAAAAAATATTTTTTACCCCTTTCTTTTCAAAAACTAAACAAAATTTTAATGAAAATAATATTTTATTTTTAAAAAAAACTTTTTTAAACCGACTGAGTTTGTTATGCCTTTGAAGTTTTAATTTTAGTTTATGGTTAAATTATAGAAAATTTTAATTTTATTTAAAATTTTTATCTTTGTACGTTTTTTCATACATTTTTAAGGGAAATTTAAATCAAAAAGGTACTAGTTTTATTAAATTTTTTTAAAATGATTTCATTTTTCCCCGGGGAAATTTGGTTCAATCTTCCAAGCTTTTCCATAAATCAAGTCCAAAATATAAACATGAAAACGCCTACTTGCCCCATTTCTTGTTGTAATTATAACTTGGGAGTAAAGACGGGGGAACTCACATGCCTGACTTTTATGTTTCCTGCCACTCCAGTCACCTGATAATGTATTAAATCTCAGCCCCGCATTCTCAATTTTTCTTCCTACTCATGCCCCTTATGTTTGAAACTGCTATTGGGATGTTTTTTAAAAATTTATTTTTTGATTTTAAAATTTTTCTAATGTAAATTAAAAAAAGAAATACATTACAATCTGTAATCCCCCATTTAGTTTATTATAATTTTTAAAACCCTATCATTTAAAATTTTACTTAAAAAAAAAAATAGTGATATTAAATTTAAGTAATATTTCCCCCCGGGTTTAAATTTTTTTATAATTTATTTCTTTTTTAAAATTTATTTATGAGGCGAAAACACAATATTTAAAAATTTTTTTTCAAGGGAAAAACCATCCATAAAAAATTTTTTTTATGCAGTAATACAACATTTTATGAGAGAGAATTATGAAAAAGGAGCTAAAAATTTCTTACGAATTGACTTTACTTTTGCATCCCACTTCCACGTGGTGGGAGATAATTTTTCCGTTTTCTCTCACGCTTTCCCCAAATACACCCATTTTTGTTTGGGATTATGTTCACATTTAACCCGTCTATTTACAGTTTCAGCAATAGTGATTTTTTTAGAAACCCTTTTTTTAAGATTTTCCATTTAGTAAAAATGTTTTTTCGTTTAGTTTTGTGAACTTTCAGTTACTGAAATTAATTTTTAAATATTTAAAAAATTTAAAAAATTTTAAAATTGCTTTAACTCATTGACTAGGAATTCCCCTACCATAAGCCAAAAAACGCAGGCCGGGCCAGCTGCAGTAACAACCCGTGTGACTCAGAAAAGGGGGTTTCTAGAAAAATTTTTCGTTATGCATTGGTTTACCAAATATTTGTTTTTGGGGTTGTTTGGAAGCAAATGTGTTCTAGCAGGAAATTTTTTTTTAAAAACTTGAAGGGAAAACAAACTTAAAAACCAAAAAGGCGCTGGGTTATTATTCTTTCTGAAAAATGGATTTCAGGCGTATCCACACGTAACCTTAGCGGTCACTGTTAAATAATGCACGCCATTATAAAACCATCAGCTGTATCATAAAGTTCTTTTATTTGATCAACTGTTGGATGTTATTTGGAGCGTATTTCTTATTATGATTTACTGTTACTAACCTAAAATATTGGTTACTTTCATTGTAACATATTTAGGTCATACAGTGCTCAATCGATTTTTTTTAACTTTCGTGTTGATTTGTTATATTGTATTCATTGTAAATATTGTTTTTATGTGAGTAGTCACCATATATATATATATATATAATATATATATATATATTACAAAAAATTACAAGCCAAAGAGAGCTTGCCATTTGTGTAAATGTATCTGTCACAGGTCACCTTTGTCAGGGAGAGCGGCACAAGGACACACAACCTGAATATGTTGTGCCTGTGACGTTGTCTTATGCATCCCAGACTGCTTCCAATAGTACCACACCCTGACCAATTTCTATAAGTAATTTTATTTCATTATGTTTAAAAAGTTATTTTTCAAGAAGTATGTAATTATAAAAAAATAATAACATAGTAATAACTGTTATTACCAGTAAAATATATATATATATATATATATATATATATATCATCATCATCATCATCATCAGTCAACGTTTCCGCTTTCGCAGGTCGTCTGACACAGCCTCTTCCACTTCCGTCTGTCTCTCCACGTCTTCTCTTCCTCCACCTGTACCCTCCGAAGTCCCCCTTCTCTCCACATCCCTCCACACCTGGTCTATCCATCTTCCTCTCGGCCTTTCCCCCTCGGTCTCCTTCCTCCCTCTTGTTTCTCCAAGGCTATCTTTGGCATTCTGTTATCTTCCATCCTCTCACATGACCCATCCACTGTATCCTCCTTCTTTCCATCGTTTCCTGTAATGTTATTACTCCCAGCCTCTCTCTGATTACTTCATTTCTTATTCTGTCTCTTCTACTAACCTTCTCTATTCCCCTCAGGAATCTCATCTCCGCTGCTTGTAATCTGCTGATGTCACTTTTATTCCATGTCCATGTCTCCGCTCCATATAATAAGATTGGCTGGTAATACATTTATACATTAACAATTTTGCCTCCTTCCCAATATTCCAATTCATAGTATCTTTTTCACTAGATTGAAAAACTGTCCACTTTTCCAAATTCTTTTTCCTATTTCCTTTGTCATCGTACCCTTGCTTGTTATTGTACTACCCAAATAACAGAATCTTCTACTCTTTCCAGGACATTCCCTTGAATTGATATATCTTCATTTCCTCCATCCATTCTTCCCACCTTCATTACCTTACATTTTTGTACATTCATCTTCAGTCCATACTTCTTTGCCACTTCTGCCCATTTCGCCAACTCCTCGTTCCAACTCTTCTTCTCTTTCTTCCCATATCATTACATCATCTGCATATGCCAACCACCTTCAATTCCTCAGCTCTTCTGTCCATCTGAACCCCTTGCAATGATTTCATCCATGATCACATTGAAAAGAAAAGGTGATAGTACACTACCCTGTCTTACACCCCTCTCTGTTTTAAAGGATTGCGTGAATTTTTCTTCTATCCTTACTTTACTTTTACATATTTCATAAAGATTCCTAATCCTTTCAATTATCCCCTCCTTTATCCCTCTTCTTCTCAGATTCTCCCAAATCATTCTCTCTTCACTTTGTCATATGCTTTTTGTAAATCTATGAACGCTAATCACTGTATCCTTTCCATACTCCCATCTCTTTTCCAGCACTTGCCTTATCACAAAAATCGCATCTACTGTTGACCTACCTCTTCTAAATCCACACTGCTCCTCTCTTCCTGTTTCTTCCAGTACTGGTTTTATTTTTTGAAGCAGTAACCTTTCGTAGATCTCATACTCTGACACAAAAGGGTTATCCCCCTATATTTCTCACACTTCTGTTTGTTCCCTTTTTTATAAATTGGTACAATTATGCCCATTTCCCAGTCTTTTGGTATCCTCTTACTTTTCCATATCCCCCTCATCACTCTGTATAACCATTGCATTCCCATTGGTCCTGCCGCTTTAATCATCTCCACCGTCACTTCATCCTCTCCTGGTGACTTTCCATCCTTCATCTCCTTTACCGCTTTTTCCAATTCTCCTATACTTAAGTTTTCATCGTCTTCCGTATTAATCATCTCTCTCCCATTCCCATCTTCTTCCACCACTCCGTTCCTTCTAACAATTCCTTAAAATAATCTTTCCATGTTTTCCAACACCTCCTGCTCCTTCCATTTAATTTCCCCACTCACATCTAATTACTTTAGTCATCATTTCTTTTGGTTTTGTCTTATTTTTTATCAATCCATAAAAGATCTTCTTATTTCCTTCAAAATTTGACTTCATTTTTTCTTCAAATTCCTTCCATGACTTTTCTTTAGCTTCCTTTAACATCTTTTTTGCTTCTTTGTCAAGTCTCTTCCATCGCTCTCCCCTTTTTTCATCTGTCCCTTTCCTTAAACCACTCTCTCCAAGCTCTATTTTATTCTTAATTGCTTCCGCAATTCCTTCGTTCCACCATGGTGTCTCTTTATCCCTTTTCCTCCCTGAAGTTCTTCCGCACGTTTCCTCCGCTGTTTCAACTATTGCCTTTTTGAATCTTATCCATTCCTCCTCTCCTGTTTTACTTTCATCTCTGGGTACTTTTTCTTTTAATTTCTTCACAAAGTCCTCCTTTACTTCTCTGTCCCTCAATTTCCCATGTTTTAATCTTGTCAACCTTGCAACCCTTCCAATTTTGAACCACTTAAAAACCGCTATCAGTAATCTGTGATCCCCCCCCAGGTTTTCACTTGGTATAACTTTTACATCTATCAAAAAAGGTTGTAAACACTTTTTAACTAACACGTAGTCTATCAACTTGGGTGTTTCTCCATTCCAACTATACTAGTGAACTTCTGACTCTCCCTCTTCGCGTGCCACGTGTTTCCCACTATCACTTCATTCCTCAAACATAAGTCCAACAACTTATCTCCTTCCTGATTCCTTTCCCCTATCCCATAGCCTCCCATAATCTCTTCATATCCCTGTCTATCCATTCTACTCGTGCATTCATATCTCCAATTATCACAGATTTCTCTTCTCTTAGTTGTCTTTCAAGCTCCTCTTCAAACTCTACTTTCTCTTCTTCTGTACATCCTGTTTGTGGTGCATATGCTTGTATTATATCCATCATCTCTCTCCCCATCCTAATTGTGATCTTAATTAATCTGTCATTTTACTGGCTCAACATTTATTACACTACTCGTCATCTTCTTGCTCATCACTATTGCCACCCATTTCTCCTACCATTCTCCCCTCCAGACACCATATCTTAAATCCAAACCCCACCTCTCTCCTCTCCCCTACCTTTCCATCTTGTTTCGCTGATTCCCAATATATCCAAACTTCTTCTCCTCATCACCTCCACCACTTCTTCCATCTTACCTCTTAACGTAACTAAATTCACTATTACATAGTTTACATAGTCACTGTTACATAGTTACATAGTTTACAAAGTCTTTAATTCCTTTTAATATTTTAAGAATTATTATTAAAGTAAAATTTAACAGTATCTAATCCAAAGTTGTTCTTAAATAAATAATCTATTAATAAATCTGACCATATTTTCGTGGCAAATAAATAATAAGTATATCTTTCAGTGTAATTAAGTGTAAAAATATATATATATATACAGGTAAAGCCTCTTTATCCGACATGCTGTTATTCGACATTCCGTTTCAACCAACATATACCCGTCCCGAAATCGCCACCATAAAAAACGTCTGATTTTCCAAAATAGTCGGGACCGGAACTGACTTTTATACAACGAGAATCGGTTAATTTGTTACAGAATTTGACTGTGTACTGTAGTACATGTACTGTACTACGTGAATTGCATAAGAATTCACTACGGCAATAACTAAGTGGTCAGCTTTGTATTTTTGAATTAGCAGATACAGTCATTTTATTGCTTACTGTCCAACCTTACGTTCAGTTTTAGAGCGGGCTGTACTCTGTGACAGGAGTATTTAAAAACAAGAGTAATTTAAATTACTCTCATTAAATTAAATAAATAATACAGTAATTTTGTATATGTATAAAGTTCATTCATAATTGTTTAAATTTATATTTAGTTCATTTACATTTCATTTTAGGTATTGTTAAATAACTCTGTATTTTGCAACTTATACACTATACTATACTGAAGTATTTCTTATTATTATCAGTTTTATTTTGTGTTATACAATCCAAAGTAACGGTTGTTTAAACAGTACTAAAGTGTTAATTCTTAGTAAAATGCATTAAAGTACTTAGTTTTACAAAAATTAATTTATTGAATTCCCATTATTCAATATTTTCACTTATCCGAAGTTATTACGGCCCATATACGTCGGTTAAGCAAGGTTCTGCTGTACATAAATACATACAAATATCAATGCATAATGAATTAGCTTATCAAGCTAATTACATTTATAGACTTAAAAAGAAATTATATAGCCATGTAATAACAGAATAGATACTTACCACATGGCAATACAATGACTCCAGAACGCGCTCGGCCATTGCCAAACATTTTCCTCAAACTCTTCTCCTGATACGGTCTCAAGACAGCTGAAGGTTTCAAATCAATACTAGAAAATAGCATATGTGAGTTTAACATACTTTAGGTTACATTAATATTTGTTAATTTTAATTGTATACATATATTTAAATGCTATATGGATGCTTTATTTAATTCCAAGTTACTTCGGTAAATAAAAAAAATAAGTTACCTGTTAGCTTTAATTTTTTTCTATTTTGACTCAATATCAGATTTTTAAAATAATTTTTGGGATGTTAAGACAAACTCTTAAACTTGTATATTGGTTGCCAATTAATGTGCCTGCATCATAATAACATTAACTTTTTCTCTTATTTTTTTTAACATAAAAACCCCATCTAAAAGAGCAAAATAGAAATAATTTTTTTAACTCCAAAAACGACTACAAAAATTAAAACAAGATAAAACTGTTAAACACATACACATTAATGCAGATATAAATACAAGAAATGTTGATGTTATTTTTGTATGCCTTATGGTTATTATTATATATAATATAATATATAATAAAAATGTTAGTAGTGATGATCTTACTTATTAACCACATCTATTCATTAAGCTATTAATTTTATTAAAATCTCTTTAAAAATAGATGGCCTTAGTTTAAAGCTAGATTGCTTGTACCTTTTGAGTTTTATAAATTTAAATTCTTAATAATTTTGATACAATTTTAAGAAAATCTTAAAACTAACATGAGCAATGTTCATGGGATGTGTTATAGGAAAGCATTAATATTATCAAAAAAAAGTAAGAACATTAATATTATCAAAAAACGCAAAAGAACAAGTTAATATAAAAAACGCTTTTATCAGAAATACCCTTCAATCTTCTACCACCTTTGATGCAAGAAGGTCTAGAATTTTTTTACCAAAAAGAGCAATAAAAAAAAGTTAAAACAGTAATAAATAAACTTACTTAATATCTGGGTTGACTGTGTCATTACGAAAAATCGTATTCTGCAAGCAGAGGATACTCTAACTCTATACATCGTTTTTGAATAACTTCTATCTTCTCTTGGTTAACTTCAAAGGAAACTGTTTTTAAACTAGACTCCTCATCATCATCTTCATCTGCTTTGTCCATTTTGTCATAAAAATCTGTAATATCTTCAGGAACTGCGTCTTTTATTTCTTCATCTGTTGGGGGTAATTCTGTCTGGACAGGTTGACTGCTTCTAAACTGTTTTAAATATAAACAACACAACATAAAAAAACATAACAAATCTTTTATTAGTTCCAAATTTAAAATGAATCTGTCATTTCTGTGACAAATAATGATTAAATTAAACTGAACTTAGACAATTATATCCACTGATGTCAAGTTAACTAGAAGCTACTTCAAATAGTCTGTACTACAAGCTCCCTGGTATTTTTTAACTGAGCTTTGCATACAGCCTGCTGGCAAACATAGTCAGATTATTTTATTCACCTCACAATTGACGGAGTTAAAACGGACAAGTTAAACAAACAGGTATTTTAAATTGATTAGGTATATTTTTAGCTGGAACTGTGAATTATCTTTTTTCAAAAAATATAATGCGTAAATGTTAAAAATATATTTCAATATTCTGGTAATAAACTGCCAGTTGTAGTAAAACATGCTTTATTGCTCAGTACACATAAGAGCATTATTTCCTTTCAATAGTGTTTTGGCTGACTCGTTTTTGCCTGGTAGCTTCTCAGCTTTGCTCAGTACAATTAATATGTTCTATATCAAATTGTAACCTCATTTTAAATGTCATAAATGAGTTCATCGTATAAACAAATTTTTCCCATTACTTTTAAATGTTGACTCAAAGAGTATCTGTCAGCATTAAATTTAAGAGCTTAAATCTAGTTCCATTTAGAGTTAATAAAATGTGTACGTCTATCAGTAAACTGATAAAGTAGCAGACCTACCAGAGGCAAGCCTTTATTCTCCTGAGCTTGTGGGATCAGTGTAGTTTCCTTCTCTTTATCCACAGCTCTCCGGAGTCGACATTCCTGGATTATAGGGTCTTTGAGGAGCTTCTGGAGAACCTCTGGGAATGGAGACTCCACAAAATAACGGTTATGCTTCAGCACCAGTTTCACCTAATAGTTAATTACATTGGTGGTAAAAAATTAGATTGTTACAAAAAGATTAAAAAAGACTTACTGCTTGTATCAGCAACCATGACTGGAAAGAGGAGATGCAGTACTAATATTGGAAGCTTGATGTCCATTATTAGAAAAACACAAACTACAGGAAAATTACGTTTGGTCAACTTATAACTCTATACTCAGATGAGAGGACTCTTCCTGGCATGGTGGTTAGCCCTTCTGCTTCCAATGCACAGAGTCATGGGTTCCAATCCCTGAAGGTCTACTTAATATTCTGCCATGGTGTTTGGACTCTTGTCTCTTAGAAATGTTTGTGTACCTACATACACAATACCACTTACGTACAAAGACAAAAAAAATTTTTTTTTTCTTATTAAGATTTTGATATCATATTACAACACATTAATTAATTTATTGTGGTTTTACTGACTTTACTAAGAAATTCACTGCTTATTCCTGATTTTTCATGGCATCCCAAATTCCCTGCATATTTCCGGTTTCCTGGTTGAGTGACCACATCGTATGAATGTGTGTGCGTGCGCGTTTGCACGTGTTTGTGCATGTGTGTGTGTGTGTGTGCTCGCGTTTGTGTGCATATGCGTGTGTGTGTCTTATTCAAATATAAGTGATGAAATTACAAGTGGAATTTGCATCATAAGAAGTATTATCTGAGCTTACCAAAATATGAAATATAAAGGATACAGATCTAGAAATATACACAAATGTAAACATTGTTTTATATAATACTGTAAGACTTTTTTAGTAGTGTATATAATTCATTTATCAACTCTTTAAACCCTTTCAAAAATTGTGAATTTCAATAACTGTATATGAATTACACAATTATATCAGTGATTTCATGTGGGTAAAAATTCATTATATCAAAGTACTTTTAGACAACAAATCCTTACTGTACAAATGTGTACCAAGAATGTATAGTGATGATTACCTTGCCATAAGAAAGAGTACACAGCCTGATGAACTCTACAATACCATCTGGCACAGTGGTCTTGCTGAGTCGTTTGATGTATTCAATGATGTCATGAGTCTCTAGGCCAACACTGACTGCGGCGTAAAGAGAATAGGCTGTCAACTTGTACTAGCGCAATCAAAGAAAATACACTTCAAAAGTAAAAAACAAAAGAAAATCGTTCATTTATGTTATAAGACTGGTTACGTCTTTCTTAAATGAATGTTGTACAAACTAACAAAATATTAAGCTTTGTTCAGATTTAATAAAAGCTATTAACATAAATACTTTACTGCCTCAAAGTAATTAACTTTCCTACCAACTACATACTGTATTACCAGAATTCATCTTTGTCTCGAACAAAGACCAAAATAATACAAGTGAACATTACACAACACAAATTTATTGCAGTATATTGTCACCAGAATGTACAAGTATTATGGTGAACGATTTCGGTAAGCCACGTTTACCTTCCTCAGACTAGAGGAATTACTTGGTGAATTCACCCTAACGAGTCCCTCTGGTCTGAAGGTAAATGTGGTTTACTGAAATTGTCGGCACTGGTGGCGCAGTGCTGTAACCCAGCTACTCGGGGACAAAGTGTTTGGGAGATTGTAGGCGATAGGTTCCATGCTCGGTACTCTTAATACCGACACGGCGTCCGCTCAATGGTTGCCATCAACGTAGACACTACTAGAGAAATCTGGAGTGTCCGTGTTGAATGGTAGTCAAGGTTCAGATGTTGTGTAGTGAAGAGAACTGAGTGTCAGACTTGTCAGTTAGCTGAAAATCAGACCAACACTACGTGGTTCGGATTCCACGTAAAGCTGTGTAGGTCCCATAATTGCCCTGGCTATTGGGCTATTAATAAATAGTCCTTTCTGAGCTAAGTCGAACTCAGTTAGTAACAATGACTACACTCGTTCATCTACACTCATCACACTCATTCACTCCTCATATTCGCCCATATCTCTACGATCGGCGTCTTACAGATGAATAATGAATAATGTTTACCAAAATACTTGAACATTCTGTACTTATATTGTAATAATTTGTATTCCATGAAGTTCACTTGTATTTTTACCAACACCTAATATGCTAATTATAAAGACTGAGACTAAAGAGATTTTATTGTTGGCTTTTACATTTTTTAATTCAATTTATTTAATTTTCCTCTTTTTGAGAACTGACAGGATAAAGCTGTATGTAATTGCAATCATGTAACATCATACAACAATATTATTAATGATAGAGATTTATTTATATTTGACAAAACTCCAACAATATTATTTAATGATAGAGATTTATTTATATTTGACAAAACTCCATGAAAGTCATATGATTTTATTTATTACAAAAAGAAAGCATTTAGTAAATAAAATTATGATGTAACTCAAATAGAAATACAATGAATTGTATAATTTATATTTAAAGTCTTAACAGCTGAATAATTTTTTGTTTAATCAAACTAGTTTATTGGTGAATTTTTATTTTTTGCAATTCCTACATCAATAGTTTTCTTTGTGAATCTATGAAAAATATTATTTTACTGCGTAGTCTTTTTAATTAAATACAAATTTTTGACAAACAAGTGCATATGTTATTAATTTTTTCAAACCCAATTCTTGAATTAAATTTTAATTTTAGACAAAACTGGTATAAAAGTCTATAACGTAGCAAAATCCAGAGCTCAGAAATTAGCCCTAAAAGTGCCAAACTGATTTATTAATCTGATTGAAATTATGGTTGTGAAGGATCTGAGGAATTAATTATTTCAGGTATCTTCTGAGAAAGGGATGGTTTATAAGCCTACCTGATATTGAAACTGGAATGGATGTGACATTTTCTTATCCATTAGTGTTTTAGTAAACATATTCCTTTCCACTGGGAAAGGAAAGGAAGGAAGGATAATTGGTAAACTGTACATAGAAACACAGAACACAAAAACTGATATAATTTGTGAAATATTTCAGGGCCACTAACCGACTTTGGGGATAGTTGATGAGTTGTTGCCAACTGTTGAACATTGAAATTCAATTCAATTCAAAGTGTCTGCAATTCAAAACAAACAAATTTCATTGTAACACAACAAAAATATATATAAAAACAAGGTGTGAAATAAATAGGGAACCCCCTAGGAAAAAAACCTGAATTGGGGTTACTATCATTTTTATCCTAACAAGAAAAGAGATACGGCAGATGTGGATCGTCACCTTAAATTAACAAAAATAGTTGCCACTTCTGCTTCTACATTTTTAATAATGTACAAGGGTTGTTTGTAAATTACAGTCTCCGATATTTTTCCACATATTAAACATTATATGGAAAAAAAAAGTTACAGATTCTGAAATCTTAGACATTCAGCAATTTTTAACATAGTCCTCATCATGATCAATGCACTTTAGGAGTTGTTAAAGGTGCTTTTCTTATACTCATACCATACCAATCTCCCCCCAAAGCAGAATAAGGAGCGACAGGGCAACATTGTCGCAGAATGAAAGAGATGACTGCAGAAAGAAATCGTATAATTGAGAAACTATTTTTCCGTACCCCAAAATTACAATATTATTCTGTAGAATAATATCTGGTTTTATGTATACACAATTAATTATAACCGTATTTGTAGTGCAACTTAATAACAAACCGTGTACAGACTGATTCAGAATGACAGATGGCGAGATTACATTTTCGATTTTACAAAATGAACAAAAACTAACTGCAATGAGACGAAAGCCAGGCACCAGTCACCTTCAACGCATGCGCAAGTTCTCATAAACCCATACCATACTACGCCATTCTAGAGATGGGTAAAGATAGTTCATTTGCAGGACTAGTGCACGACCGAATCGTTCAGAGTAATGAACAAGGAGAATGAACTAGTTCAAAGTGAAACAACAAAAAACGACTTGAACAACCGACGGTTGGAGTGATTTATAGTTTTGTTATGAGCTTTATTTCATAGACATGTTTGTATTATTTATACCTGTAAATTTGTTCAACCAACCTTCTTCAAACTTCAGCTTTTATTACTAATACTGATAAAAATAAATAATTATATTTAATGATTTTGTCATTTTTCCTTCCCAGTTTAAGATTTTCACTTTGAACTGAACTAGTTCAAATCATAATGAATGAACTTGTTCACTCGTTCACTAAGCTGACTAGTTCATTTGACTCGATCGTTCATGAACTACCCATCTCTCAACTCCTGCTTTACATTTACGATTGGATTGTTATGTCGTGTTTGAGTAATGATAACTTCAAATTCATTGATAATGGCTGCCTCTGGAGAGCGTATTGTTTGTAGTAACAGATCAGGGAAAATACTACTTAAAATTCTAAATACGTATATTTATGACATAATCCAGGACGTTCTGATGATGCATACGTCTGAAAGGAACGGAAATATTGGTTATTTTTTCAGTCCAGTACAGTCCGACAGATTCTGTTAGTAAGTCAGGCAGGTTATCGGAATTCGGTCCGGTTAGGTAATAAAGAACTAAAAAATAAAAGTGCATACTGAAATTGACATTTGCATCTGTTGTCAATGAATTAGTGGTCAACGTTATAATCTTGGTCAAATAAACTTGAATAAATATAGTTTGTATCCCTTAATTTAATATTTTACTTCTACTGTATATTAAACATTCGGGAATGTAATTTATATAATTGTGGATAAAAACAGTAGGTTTAAATACGATCCTGGGTGATTATTTACGCAACTAAAAGACGCAACTCATTCTTGGAACAAATGGCAAAATGAAATACTTTAATAACAAATTTATACTAGTAAAAACAAAGTAATAAATAAAATATAACCTTATATTTATATTATCTAATAATTTAATCATACAGGGTGTCCAGTAAACCTCCTAAAACAAATTCTCTGACTTTTCCCTGCCTGATCCGTGATTTCATATTAAATTTCCCTGTCCCCAAATTGACATAGTTACGTACACGTCTATTTAACCTAACAGTAATATTGTGTACTATCATGTACATACATTATGTTATTTACAGTCAATTACAATTAGTAATTACCGAAATATCAAATATTTCAAACACATTTTTATTGATAGCCGTAATAATTAAATTCAAAACTATTACCTACAATAATTTTTTTTGAAACTATTTTATAAAAGTAGATGTAGGATTAAAAAATATTTATAATTAGCCTTGAGTAAAAAACAAACATACCTTTTATTCTATTGTTAAATTATGACAATTTTCAATGCCTTGAAAAACTGCGCTGTATTATAATTTCCCCAAAACCAGCATAAATATTAGGTCTATGACTTATTTAACAAGTACTAATCAGACAATTATTTCAGTAAGTTTTAAACTTTTAGCGATATTAAACTAGTTGCATGAGATCGAACAAGCATAAGCAAAGCAATTAAGTAACTTTTTCATAATTTAGAATATTAAATGGCATGTAAACTTAACATTAAGTAATGAACAAAGTAAAGGATATTTTTGTAGCGTACCCAAGCATATAGCGACTACTACAAATCACAACTCACTGGTGTTCTTGTTAGGTTTTCCAGGTTTTATTTCAAATTCCCTGATTTTTCCCTGACTTTTCCAGGTCATTTCAAATTCCCTGACTTTTCCAGGTTTTCCCTATTTTCCCTGTTGCTGGACACCCTGTCATAATACTGTGAACTAAGGATATTTATCAAACAAAATAACTCATTTTTCAACATATAAGAAGACCAGTACTTGAGTAAATAAATACAAATTCGAAATAAAATATATAGTTAAATTATATAGAATCTCTCACTGGCAATGAGTTACTCTTCAATATTGTTTTCAGTTTTTTTGCTTACAAACCTTGACTTATCAAGTAAGGAACGCCACTTGCATTCCTCTCTTTTTAGAAACATTTTTTAAACAATTATTATTTTACTATTTATTATTATCAGAGAAAATGTCCTTGCTTAAGTTAAAATAAATAATTGTAATTATTACAATCCTTTGAGTTTGACCATAATTTTAGGAAACTAAGGATATAAGCTTATCTTCACCCAATTTGTTAGCTCTCATAATATTAAAAATAAAAAAATGTAAACGGTCTAATTAATTGATCTATTTATTTCAAATTTCTTATCTGTGAATTGAGTTTGAACTTAAGATAAAAAATAAATAAATAATGTATTAAAAAAACCTTTTAAAATATTTTAATTTATAACAGTGTTTTCTATCTTATTGTTTAGCTATACATCTTTGGGCTACATTATATAGTTGGAAAATATTCAGCATAACTAATAATATTTTGTTCCAGTTGATATTTTATACTATTGGTAGTACTTGCAAAAAGTTCTTGTTTTTTTATACACCCTCGCAGAAAGATGGACAGCATTCTGCTTTGGGGAATCTCCTACCAACTGATTCAAGTTGAGGACAAAAATATGAGTCACTGAGGGTCAAATCAGAGCTGTATGGAAGACGGTTATCATTTACTTTGGCGATGAGATTCATCATGGTACAGGTGACGTGAGGGCGAGCGATGTCATGATGCAAAGGAATGCCATTTGTCAGCCGACCTCTTCTTTTGTTCTTTATAGCCAAACAAAATCTTGTTCACAGTAGTCTTAGAGACATCCTCTATCTGTTCGACAATCTCTTACACAGTCATACCCCGATCGGCAAACAAGTTCCTTAACTTTCGTTACTATCTCGTCCGAAACTAATGGAGAGCTACAGCCAGTCTTGTTGTGCACATTTGTTTGGTATTTTGCAAACTACCTACAACACTTATTCATTTTTTAATGTCTATACACTTCTCTCTTAAATATTGTTCACTTGGTATGGATTTCAAAAGTGGTTGACCCCTTAAACCACAAAAATCTAATCGCAGACTGCTATTCAAATTTGGCAGGAACATTAATTTCCCTTCAATTGTTAACGGCTGCTATATCAAGACTGAGCACCACAGAGGGGTGGGGATACCAGAATAGTGGTGGGGGAGATATTAAGAACACATCACTTATCAAATTTGCCCTAGCTTACTCTGTCGCAAAGGAAGCTCGTTGGAGACCTTAATTTACAGACATCTCTCATATATTGCTTTTATTTTGCTGCTTATGTGGGGAAAGAGAAGTTAGGTTTACCTAATACTGAGATTATATGGGTCTTTAGATTTTGTAATCCATTAATGGGCAATTTCCATACTTATGAGTTGAGATCTATTCCAGTTTGCAGTAAGTGATCTGATTACTTTGACAGTGAAACTGTAATCAAAATCCTGCTTTATGTTTCATACAATAGGATGAAACAGGTTTTCCAGGGTTATTGTCTTTGCAGTCATGCACGTGTTCTTCCATACATTTGAGGAGAGTTTCAGTGGTTGGTTAGGTCTATATATTGAGAGGAGCAAAAATTAAATTATAAATGTTGCTGGAGTCACATGTATAATGACCAATAATTTTGAATTGAATAGAGAAGGTAGAGTTTAAAAAGGCAGTGGCTGGCTGGTTTACAGATACAGCTTTTACAGTTTTTCTCATTGCATGGAAAAAAGGACTTGGCCGTACATGATGATGTTAAGGTATGGTAGAAACAGGTAATTTAGAATGGATTAAAAATTTTGTTCCGGATTTTTGGACTGTCCTAAAGTAACAGTTGGAGGTTTGGTCCCGATGATATTTTTATAATTTTTACACTCTTTAAATCCAATCTTGAGAACTTCCTAGACGATCTTCAACATTTTCCCATCTTTAGTTTCACCTAGTTTTATATCTCAGAGCATCATTATTTTCTGGATGTTAAAATTAACTTTGATGCAGGTTGTCTCCAAACAGATATTCATATCGAACCTGTAAATCAACTTCAGTACCTAAATTTCGAAAGTTGCTACCCTAATGACCATTAACGTTTTCTTCTATACAGCCTGAGCAAAACACATGATGACTAATTCTGATAACCCATAAAAATACAATAAAAAGGAAGCCAATGCTTTATAAAAGAGAGGGTATCCACATAAACTTGTTCAAAACTAAATTAGATTGGCTCAGTCTTCTAATAGTCAACAGTTACAAAAGAATCTCCCCATTTAGTCCCTTGGTACCACTTACCACCATGGCCATCAAAAGCTATAAATTAACTTTCAAACTCAAATCCAAAATTAAAAACACTATGAAATCCTAGATCCAAAATTTAAAAAGACAAATGAGGAATTTATAACATTAACTTAGATCACCACCACCAATACAAACTTCTCCTTTAATTGGCCCCTTTAATTTAAGTAATTTAAAATATAATTTAGCCATATTGGTGTTTATTTTTACTTGTATTCAACATATGTTTCATTTTTATATTCATTTTAACATTTAAATTTTTAATAGTTGATGTGAGCATTTGAGAATGATTACTTTATAATCGAAAGGCCTCATAATACACTTTTATTTTATTGGCTTGTCTGATTATTTAAATTGATTTAAAATATAACAATAAACAAAAAATAACAGAACACAGTAGATAGTACAGTAATTAAAGTCGCAAAAACTTATAAGAAAAACTGCATGCCCTTGAACAGTTAGATTCTGGTAAATATGTGAAACAGATCGCTTCAGAATTCAGAGTGGGACCAAGCACTGAATGTGATTACAAAATTTAGACAATTTTCTTGTCTAACCACTGTATGTGTATAGGTGGGTGGGTGGGTCAATACCACTGTATGTGTATGGATGGGTAGATGGGTACGTCATATGTATGGGTGGATACTACTTATCCTGTTTATGTTAGCAGTATAGTAAATGTCATAACCTACACTTTAACATTAGGTTAGCAACTTTATTTGAATAATAACATAATTTTAATTAAAGTATGAGTTAATTTTAAAACTCATTAGTGTTGACTAATAGACATAAATTAGGTATCACTAACATTTGAGTGGTCAAAGTATGAGTTAATTATAAAAGTGTTGACTAATAGACATAAATTAGGTATCACTAACGTTTGAGTGGTCATTAAACTTGCATGGGCCGTACTTAGAATTAATGCTAGCCGAATTGGTAAGCCGCTACATTCATCCAGTTCCCTGTATATCTGTTATTGTGTTGTGTGAGTTTCTATCTACAATTTACCATCTATGCTTCTTTCTCTTTTTACTGAAATCCTCTATCTAGTTAAATCCTAACATTAACATATTACTCATTATTAAGCTGCTTCTGAAATAATTCGGAACTATTAAAATTATATGGAAGGGACTAATTTTGTAACACTGGCCAAGGGATCAGGGTGTAACAATAATCAAGGGAAGAGACAGGTTTTCAGAATGTTGAACTTTGTATTAATTTATATATCTATTATTCATTTGTTTGCAGAGGATTAAATGGTTAGAACACTATGTTAGAGCTGACAATGTTGGCAATAGAGTTCATAAATTAAGTCAAAGGTACAGTTTCAGGTGTAGATAGATGAGGTGATAAAACTGGTAAATGGAGGCTGCATATTAATAGAATACGTTGTCAAAAAACTGCCTGTTAGGATAATATTTAAACAGATTATTAGAATCAGGTAACTAAGAACAAATCAAAATTTGGTGAAGGTTTTTGCTTTATCATAAAATAATAAAGAAAGGTTTATATGAGTAAGCTTTTAAGATAACGAATCATCTTTCAGGATATGACTTAGTTTATCTTCACCATTGTGGACCACTGTTTTAAGTGAAATACCAGTGTTTATTTGGTAACTCTTAATATTGAAAAAACATCCACAATGATTAAGAAGTCTAGTTAGCAATTCACTGCTTATGCCAGCACTGCAATCATTATTCAAACCTAGATGAGACAATCGTTTCAGTCTCTTTTCAACAAAACAAAATGGGCATTTCAATAAAGTTTTTTTTCAATATTATTTTGACACCAGTACAGTAATATAATGAAACTTTGAAAATCCCTTTTTAATCCAAATAGTGCCACTTACCTCATGGATGTGTTCAGGTCGGCAAACCGGTTCAGATATCGCAATCAGAAAATCATGAGCGTGTTTGTAAACCGGTGAAAATGACTCAAGGAAGATGTGGCCATTTGGTGCCTAAAAGATCATAAGTGAAAAAATAAAAACAGAATGAAATCCCAAAATAAAGTTTGGTACCAATATTCAAAATATTTCCAAATATTACCTGAGAATATTTTTTATAATCATAATTATCACATTATCAAGACAAATTTTTAATAATTTAATTATTCTTTTAGAATTTTTTTATGTTTTCATGATGTTCCATCTCAGAAATTAGTAATATTACAATGTTCATTACCAGAACTATAATCTTCAACCAATTTTAATCTGCTATTAAATAGAAATGGGCAAGTTTAGTTCTAGATCTGGCCCAGTGCATTTGTAAGAATGAACATTATTTCAATAAAAATTTTAATGGTGATCATAAATTGAAAATATTCACATTTGCAATACCTCTCTGTAGATACGATAATCACATGAGATGCAAGATGTAACAATCAGTACCTGTTTCTACAATGCACTAACCCAAGGGAAAAAGGATAGTGAGTTGACACCTAGTTCTGTCTACACAAACAAAAACAACTTACAAATTTTAAGAGTAACAGAGCATACACTATTCTCCTTTGGGATATATTTTAGGTAATCAGAATTTGTAGTGTTTTATCAAAATTATGTGGACAAACTGTTGTTTAAAAATAAAATTGGTACTTATTGTTGCTTACCTTAGGGTCATTCCATGTCAAATCAACACACCCATTTAACCTCACCATCTCAGATTTTAATGAAATTTGGTATATTGGTACATCTCATGTAGACTAAGATAAATACCAATTTTCAACTTGATATCTCAACTGGTTTCAAATTTATGATGCGTTAAAATTGTCCAAAAACGCAAAAAATTTACCCGTTTACGAATCTTCAAATTGCTCTAGCACCTCTCAGGATCAAGCTAGAAAGATGGGAGAGGTATCATTTTGTAGCATTTTTTAAGCCATTTTTGAAAATATACAACATTACAGGGGTCTTAATAAAAAGTTTTGTATCCATTTCATAATAAAAAATTAAATATTAAATAAAAAAAATGCGCCCCTTTAAAAATTTTCAAAAAATTCTCAAATAGTCTTAGTATAGTGGTTAATTAATAGTATAAGTTTCATAATTGGATCTTAATGGGTTCTTACTGATAAATTCATTTGAAAATGTGCTTACATTAGAATTTTCCTCATAATTAACTCATTGGTCCCGGAAGGTCAGTAGACCTAACCTTGAATTGTGAATAGTTGAATGTGACATGTTTATGATATACTTAACTTCTATAAACTTGATCTCAATAAACTATGAACATGATCAAAGGTGTATTTATTTCTATAAATACTTTTTTTAAAGCTAGATTTAATTTTGAAATGCTTCAGGCATATCTGTAACGAAAAGCAGCCTTGTTGATGTAAATAAAAATTGGTTGCTAGGTGATATTTTACATTAACTTAATATAAGTTACACAAAAACTGATGACAAACATTTTTAAATGCCTTTTAAGGGGTTTCAACTTAAACATTTTATTGCTTATGGTATTAATACACAGGAGAAAATGCTAAAAGATTAAAAAACGTAATGTACTTGAAAATTAATCTATAGAATATAGAGACATAACAGAAAAAATACACATTCTCAATGGCTAGCTTACACTTACAGTCATTTTTGTAAGAGTCCCTTTAGAAGGTTTCACTAAAGTCAGTAAAGGCTTCGATGGTTTTTTTGTGTTCTTCCTGTGACAATCTATATGTTCGTCCAGTTGGAGTTACTGGATTTACTTTACACAGAAGATGTGTCACAGGGAGCCAAAGAATGTCTTGTCTTACAGGAAAAGAAAAGCTAGGTGATGGACCGGCTGGGTTTAAAAATGAAACCTTTACTTCATCTTCGACTTCTTCTTTTTCAAGCACATAGGCCAGCCACCAGTTATCATCATAGACGATAGTTACATACCCACTGACTTCTGCTAAACTTAATCTGTCCTGAATCGTTGTAATTTTTTCAACTTTAAAATCAGTAGATCCTGAAAAGATTTTGACTTTAATTTTACTATTAGTGGAAGGAATAGGGATGAAGGCATGAAGTTTCTGTGTGCCTTCTATTGTTACAGATTTTTTAAACCGATTTTCTAAGTTTTTCTCTGTGCAAATGTACTCCTGTTGTGTAACGTACACAAAATTTGCCACAAAAATGTTTTGCATTGACCACTCATACAGCTGGAATGGTGTTTGGATCTGATTATCATAAGGCCGCTGTAAGCTTGCTCTGGCAGCTAATCTCTTAACTGTGCCTCCAATACCATCACAGGCACTTTTCCCATGAGCGGTGGCTGAAAAATGCCACTCGGCATCAATTCTGAAGTCTTCTTTATGGAAGCTTAGATTCGTAAAGTTTTTTCGGTTTTTATACTGTGCTGCTGATCCATCAGAAAAGTAATAAATTTTTGATATATTCTCACCAAATTTTTCTTTCATGAAGTCAATTAGCTTCTTTTGAAAGCAATACACAGCAATGGTGTTGTGTTCCAAAACCTCAGATATAATCACAAAGCTCACATGTCTTACTTCTTCTCTTTTATAGTATATTACAAATGGATGTACTGTTGCCTGTCCACTGTTCCAATGGTAGCTTTGTGCTTCATCTTGAAGCACAAAACTGTAGTTCTCTGAGAAGTCACACATGACCAGATACTCTAAGGTTCCAAGATTTTCTGTAATATCATTCATGAAGAACCTTTGCTGTTTAGCAATAAAGTCATGTCTGATTAAGGCAGACAGATTATGGTTGAAAAAATCGATAAAGTCTGAAGTTGATTTTTCTATTGTCTCCAGGTTACATCTATCAACTGAAATCCATTGCCGGAAAGTTACTTTTTCTATGCCTTTTTCTTCAAATTTTTCTTCCAACAACTTTTTTATGTCATCTGTACCTGGACAAGTAGAACATTCTCCTAAAAAACACTGTATGGAGGCAGAGTTGCACAGTGCTTTAGCTATACAATGTTTGTATGTATGCAGTTTACTCATTGTCAAAGTACTAATTTTTGCATTTTCCATCATAAGTTTAATATTTTGATGGGTTGTGCACACACATACTGAATGTGTACCGCTAGAACCTGCCAACACACAGTTTTTCGGCCGTAGTTCTGAAAATTTTAGAAGAAGCATGAACAGAGACAGCCTGCCAAAGTCTGCCCAAAAAACAGTTCTAATTTTAACTATTAACAGCAAATTTTAACTGAGACAGCCTGTTAAACAGCTACAAGTCTCCTAATTATATCCTACTTGATTTCAACTAGACAAAATTGAAGATTAATAGTATACCATGAACACTGATAACATTACAGGCAATTTCACAGTAGGAGACATAGTGTTTGTTAAAGTGAAAGGTTATCCACATTGGCCAGCGCAATTAAAAAGCATTATTAATGATGACAACTCTAACTCACCAAAATACTGTGTGCACTTCTTTGGAGACAACAAAGTTGGAGATATAAAAAAAAAGATATAATAACTTATTTTGAAAATAAACTTGTTTATGGGCAACCTAAATCCAATAATTACAAAAATAAATGTTTCAATCGTGCCCTTAATGAAGCCGAAATAGCATTCAACAAGCTGCAATCGTCAAAATCAACGTCTGCTACAACTCTCCATAAAACCCTATCTGAAACTGTTTACTCTGACATTAAAAATATATCATTAACTGATTTAGAAAATAGTCTGACAGCCACTATAATGAAAATGGCAACGAATTGGAAAAGTTAGAAATGGCAGCTAAAATTGGAACGGCATTGCTTGAGGAAAATAAAAAACTGAAGGTAGAAATTGAGAATCTAAGGGATGTTAATATCACACTAGAAGTTAAAGTGAATAACATGGAAGCAAAGATTGAAGAAATGGAACTTGAAGAAGAACACTATAGAAGTAATATAGAATGCCTGCTCGGAAAAGTAACTGAAGTTCAAGCCCAGCATGACAAAGAAAGGAAACTCCGTCTAGAAGCCCAAAACATTTTTGAGGAGCATGATAAAACACAGGAACAGTTAATAAACAAGTATACTACTCAAATTAAAAATCTACGGAAAACCATTACAAGTCTAAATACCAGTTTATATACACCAAAAACCGAACTTGGGACAACAAATATTGGCATTCAATGTGACTTACTACAAAATCTGTCTGGAAAAGAACCAATAAAAAGTTTGGAAAAAATAGAAGAAAACGAAAACATATATAATCTGTTCAACTTGGAAAAAAAAATTAAGGAACTCCAAAAAGAAAATAATAAATTGATGGAGACAATATTACCTTTTCCTCCGTCTGATCAAGAATTACTTAAAGAAATGGACTCCATAAAAAAACATATAAAAGATTTAGAAAAATGTCATCATCAAGAAATCATAACTAAAGATACTATAATCGAAATACTAGAATCAGAGAGGCATACTCATATAAATACTAATGTTGCACAGAACAGTTTCTTGAAGCATCCAGATCACCAAATCCTGATTCAAAATGAACGTATAACAGATATACAAACGACAAAATCTGTCAAAGAACATCTACCCAAGTTAATACTTAGTAGTGATAGCCATGGACGAGGTTTAGGTCTTCAATTAGAAAATTTAATGGGTGTGACACATAATATTTACAGCCATGTGCAGCCTGGGGCACCTTTAGAAGTTATACTGGAGTCATTAACACGCAGTACAGACATGAAAAAGATGACAAAGAAAGAATTTTGTATAATAATAGGAGGAGGCAACAATATTGCTAACAAACAACTGAATGGGAAAAAATTTACTTCATATAAACTCCTGAATTATATGAGAAATAAAATAACAGAATTCAAACATACCAATATCATACTTTCAACTATTCCATATAGATATGACCTGAATGAAAACTCCTATGAAAACAGACTTCTCAAAAAAATAAACATTGGAATTAGAAGCCAAGCACAAAACAACAATAACATCATCCTGCTTGACCTAAATTTACTAGAGAGACGATACCACACAAGCCATGGTCTACATCTATCTAGAAGGGGGAAAAAACATATCGCTAAGCTCATTAATCAAATGATCTGTCACTGTGCTAAAGCAAGCAGCTGTAGTACAATTCAAACAAGTACAAGAGACAGTACACTCAAGAACGGGAGCAGCGTTTATCGTAGCTTGCAACAGCGGAGTGAAGGTCGAAGTAAAATGAGCTACGACCACTCAATCCTTAAGAATGGGAGCAGTGTTCATCGTGGCCTACAACAGCAGAGTGAAGAATCAAGTAAAACAAGCTACAACCACTCAACTCTTTCGAAAGGTCAAGGAAGTCCTGGTATGAGGAAAGAAGACAGAGCCCTATCACTCGAATCCCTGGAGGATTTCCCGCCACTACCAGCTGTCATCCATACATTAGAAGACAAATACAATAACTCTAGCGATATACACAACAGATCTAGTAATACAAATGATAATATAAAGGTACAAAGACAGGTATTTGAAAACCAAAATTATATAACTCAACAAATTAAATCTACTAGAATAGAAAAGAAATCTCAGTTAGGTCACAGCATTGCCAGCAATTTAAACTAAGAGTATCTGACAAAGAGTATCACTCTGCATGTTCCAAATTCAGTAACTACCCTAAAACTAACGTAAGAGCTAGTAATATCTCCACAACCTTAGAACCACAAAATTGCCATAGTAATATTTTATATTTAAATATACAGGGTCTGAAAAATAAGATAGATATTTTAGATAGTTTTATCAGCAATAGTAAAGGACTAAATAATGAAATATCAATGATATGCTTATCTGAACACTGGCTTAATGAAGATATGCCCAATCTAGCATGTCCAAAAGACTTCTACTGTGTATCCGATTTCTGTAGAAAAGATCACAGAAGAGGTGGTACCTCTATTCTTATTAACAAAAAATTAAATTCTAAAAAAATTGATATCTCAACTTTTTGCTCAGAACTTAATTTTGAAGCATGTATGGCTGCTGTTGATAGCCTTAAAGTTATAGCAGTTTCAATTTATCATTCACCTGCAGGTGACCCAAATATCTTTCTAGAAACACTGGAGAAATTGTTTACTTTCATCTCTTCATTTCGTGGCTATTCAATTGTAATGGGAGGTGACATAAATGCTAGCTTTGACATAACATCCCACAAAAAAACAACAAGGGAGTTTTTAAATATTTTAAGGCAGCATAATTATTTTTGTATCAACGATAAACCAACCCGAAAAAACCATTGCCTTGATAACATATTTTTAAATTGCCAAGATCTTGTAATCTCATGTAACATCTTTAACTTTCCTTTTTCAGATCATGATGGTCTTATCGTAAGTATTAAAACTAAAACCTTTTCAAAAATATCTAAACACTCGAAAAGAACCAGAGAACAATCTGCACCATTTGTAATCAGTTTTCCTAAGTCATCAATTGATAATCTGATCAGCAGCCTTTTGTCCCATGATTGGAATCCCTTACTTAAGAATGAAAAAACTTTAAGTGCGCAACAGTTTTTTCAAGCATTTTTTTCAGTTATAATTAATAACTTGACATTTTTTTCTGTATTAAAAAAACAGTGTTCCACAGGTAAATATATTACAAATAACATTGAATGGTATACAAGGGAGCTGGCCCAAATGAAAGAGAGACTTTTATTTCTTGACAAATTGGTGAAGAATTCTAGTTATGACAGGCTTCATGCTGAATATGCTAATCTTAAACAACTTTATAAACAGTCAATCAAAGACGCTAAACTGGCTCACAATGCAGAAAAAATAGAAAATAGTAAAAATAAATGTAAGGCTGCATGGAACTTAATAAAAGAAAATATAAATAACTCATCTTTACAAACAGACATACATATTAGCCCAGACCAGTTTAATAATTTTTTTATTAATTAAATTAAACAAATAAAAGACAATATTAAGAAGCCCAACAATATCAATAGTATAATCTTAGTCAAAAATCATCCTGTCAAGAGAAATAAATTTTATTTTATGAAAGTCTCAGTTGATAATGTCACTAACGCTGTTAAAAGACTAAAAAATTCTGAAAGCAAGGATATTTATAATTTATCAAATAACATGTTTAAGAAGATTAGTCATATAATTTTGAATCCTTTAACCACATGTATAAATAAATGTATGAAAGAGGTTATTTTTCCAGACGAACTGAAGTTGTCTAGACTATGCCCAATCTTTAAGAAAGGGTCAAAACAACTTGCTGAAAGTTATCGCCCTATATCCATTGTACCAGTGATATCCAAAATTATAGAAATTATAGTACATGATCAACTTGTCACCTATCTGGAAAACAATAATTACCTGAATTCATCACAGTTTGGTTTTAGAAGAAATAAATGTACAATTGATGCAGTTGATGCACTAGTTAGGGAAATTATAAAAGCTTTTGAGAGTAAGGCCTTTGCTCAAGCCACTCTCTGTGACTTGAGCAAGGCATTTGATTGTGTTGAACATGATGAGTTAATCTTAAAACTAAACTACTATGGCATAACTGGTATTTCTGCTAAGTTTTTTCAAGACTATTTAAAAAATCGTAGACAAAAGGTTTTAATTAATGGAAACTGGTCCAATGAACTAGTGGTTGAGTGTGGAGTACCCCAAGGGTCAGTGTTGGGACCCCTGCTATTTTTACTATACATAAATGACCTTCCAAGTGCTATTAAAACCAAATCCTTTTTGTATGCAGACAATACAACATTCTTAAACAGTAACACAAACTTTAACACTTTACAAGACATTGTACATGAAACACTTGATGAAGCATCTTTGTGGTTTAGGACAAATGGTCTTTTATTAAATGAAACTAAAACCCAAAATATCATGTTCAGTTTAAGACAGAGTCCTGCAAATAACTTACCTAATGATTTCCTTCCCAGTGTTAAATTTCTAGGTATTCATATTGATTGTAACTTATCATGGAACTCTCACGTTGAGTATATTTCTAAAAGATTATCTAGAGTAATCTTTTTACTTAAACGCTTAATGGACAGTGTCCCGGAAAGGTATGTAAAAACCGCATACTATGCTTTTTTTCAATCTATAATTAGATACGGACTTAAAATATGGGGCTATAGTACTAAAGTTAGTGACATTCTTATTTTACAAAAGAAGGCCATTAGACTGATAAGTAAAGCACAACCATTGGATCACTGCAAACCACTTTTCATTGAGCTCGAGTTTCAAACTGTTATAAATTTGTATATTTTTGATTTAATGTCATACATTTTAAAAAATAGCCCATCCCTCATTCTTAGCAGCAGCATTCACAGCTATAATACTAGAAATAAAAATAATATTGCCATAGAGTTTTGCAGACTGAGTAGAACCCAACACAGTCATGTTTTTATTACCCAGAAGATTTATAATAAATTAAAAGATTTAGTTAATAAATACCCGACAACACTTTTTAAAATCAAACTGTATAACTGGTTGCTAAAAAATCCATTTTATGAACTAGGGGAGTTTTTCAGTATGCAAGATATTAGTTTCTAGATTGTTGGACCTGTACTTTAGAATCATACCTGTTATGTAAATTACTGTTTACTTAAATGACCGTTTGTTAACCATGTTTGTCATTCTAGGTTGAATAATGTATATGTGCAATATGATTGTTTTGTTTTGACTATGTCTGTTAGATGTATATGCGACTGTGTCAATGCTTTATGTAAAATGACAATAAAGATTATTTATTTATTTATTTATTAAGAGTCTCAACAACATCCGACTTAGAGTGGAAATCAGGATCATTTTCAGAATCAGAATTTGTAATTTCAGGCTCAATCCCTTGTATAGTATTGGCATGATTTGTGTTTTCACTGTTTTTTAAAGTTGATAACTCTTTTCTGCAAGAGTCACATATTTTAGCCTCATTAGGCAGGCTTAAATATCGAAAATGCTCTAACATCCATTGTGTTACTGTTCTAAGAGTCTTTTTATTTCTTATTTTATGATCTTTTTTTGAAAAAGGATTGAAACATTGCAATGATGTATATCTTGCATTTTCCATTTTAATTTGTAACTAACCTATGAGCCAATCATTAAAATCTTTTAATGCGAAAAAGAGTATTAAGTACCCTCAAATGATTTTAAATGACTAAAAATGCACAAGTTGTTTTAATGTAAAAATTAACTTACATCTATTGCACCAAAATATGTAGAAATATTGTTTACATTTTATACAACTAAACTACACTAAAAACAATAAAAATGAAGTAGACACTACTACTACATCACTCATTTATCAAATATATAATTTATATAGGCTAGTACTTGTTACATCTCCAAACTCTAAACTGTGACTGAAGACTTGAAGAGACTGGAATAGCAGAGGTTGTAGTGGGGACTGATGCATGTTGAGACAGGCTTGCTACTACAGAGCACATGAGCCAACTTGTTTTGCTGACACATTCATCAGTTGCTCATTTTATTATAAAGGACACACAATTACTTTCCAATAAAACAATATAGATTTATCCCAAATTATTTGTTTTAATTAATTTCTTTATAAAATTGCAAATAATTTTGAACAGTTAGGAGCAATTGAATAATTATTTTTATTTATAATTTATCATATTTCTAAAAAAAATTATTTCCTCTATTCAATATTTTAGCAATAGGCCCAATTATCATTTTAATTAGGCTACTTGTAAACTTTGTGTTGATAAGGAATTTCATTGTAAACATTTCAGGATAAAATTCGAATGTAAGCACGTTTTCAAATGCATTTATCTGTATGATCCCATTAAGATCCCATTATGAAACTTATACTATTAATTAACCACTATACAAAGACTATTTGAGCATTTTTTCAAAATTTTTAAAGGGGCGCATTTTTTTTATTTAAAATTCAATTTTTTATTATGAAATGGATATAGAACTTTTTATTAAGACCACTGTAATGTTGTATATTTTCGAAAATGGCTTAAAAAATGCTACAAAATAATACCCCTCCCATCTTTCTAGCTTGATCCTGAGAGGTGCTAGAGCAATTTGAAGATTCGTAAACGGGTCAATTTTTTGAGTTTTTGGACAATTTTAACGCATCATTAATTTGAAACCAGTTGAGATATCAAGTTGAAAATTGGTATTTATCTTAGTCTACATGAGATGTACCAATATACCAAATTTCATTAAAATTTGAAATGGTGAAGTAACATTTTTTTTAAGTGTGTTGAGTTGATACGGAATGACCCCTTAGTAAGCATGCATATTTTATGGTATAGAAGATGTTTTAACCCTTTGAGGACGACGGGCCGATCCGACTGCACAACGTGTTTTTCCGCCAAGAACTAGCAGGCTAGTATGTCGTTCCGTGACATTTTTGCTGTTGAGGACGACGGGCCGGCGGAACGGCCCGCACTTAGTTAGTGTTGCATTATTACTTTCGTAGTCATCGAAAACAGTTTGTATTGTATGAATGTCAAACTATTCTAAAAGAGTTGATATAAGTGTATAAACCATTAATATAAATATCAATTACTTTTACCGAACAAATAATCATGTAAAATGTAGTTACTCTGGAATAAATCAGCTGACCGTCTATGTCGATGACAGTTGAGAACTGACAACTTTTTAAATTTTTATTATATTTTGATGAAATTTGCTACTCATGTTCATTTTTAAATTCTAAACAAAATAAAAATGGTTCCCACACTTAAAATATTTCTAGTTTATGCTCCAGGGGAAACCGAACTTGAAATTTAATTTGTAATTTTTATGTTTTTATATATAATCTCAAAAATAATATACTATACATCACACTAACTCACTATAATATTTTTTCCTGCAAAGGGCAAGTATTTCTGAAGATTTTGGTAGAAAATTATTTAAATATCTTACATATTGCTATAGTTACAATTTTTCTCTGAATGTCTGCAAAACTGCACATTTGAGCGCATCACATACAACTTTTCAAGTCATAAAAAACTATTTGCACAAACCGAAAAATGTTCAATAATTGTGCTGTCCTCAAAGGGTTAACTTTTTTTCACATTTAGTTGTATGAATTGAGTTATTAAAATGATTTAAATGCTGTGTCGGTTAATCACCTAGGGGTTCACCAACTCATCCTTGCAAAATTTACTTCAATGTGGTCTACAACAAGGACTTCATTTCCAGCACTATGGTATAGTGCTGTAACCCGGCTACTTGGGGGCTAATTGTTATGGAGACTGTTGTGATAGTACCAATATAGCAACTGCTCAAAGGTTGGCATCAGTACGAGTGAACATTGCTAGATGGTAGTCAAGGTTTGAATGTTGTCTAAGGAAGAAAACTGGGTGTATAGTAAATTAAATGGTTGTGATTCCATGAAAATCTTAAGATCACTTAGTTATCCTTGCTTCAAGGCCTAAGGTAACTGTGTGACTAATTTAGAGGGCTAATTTTAATTTTGTAGGCTAATTATTTGTTTATCGTTATAGACTATAAACTTGCCACCCAGAGGGGTCTTGAAGCATGATCAGTCTTAAGGGTCATTTGACTACGATAATCCTTGGCTCCGAACTCATCTTCTTTGACACCTTGGTCAGTTGCTTCTGCATTCTTTTTTGCTGCTCCCGGAACACCATCTTAAGAAAAACCAAGTACTACATTTTCATTTTAAAGCATATTATTTTGTACGTAACTAAGATTAATTTAAAATAATAAAACTAAAAACATTGTAAATATAGAGAAATTTTAAATATATTTGTAAATAGCAATTGAAAAAAAAGAAAATACAAAAACATAAAGATATCCTTTTTACATGTAAGAAGAACATAAATGTTCACACAAGACCATAAGTGTATTTCTATAAGAAAATTATGATGAGATAAGATTATGATGAGAGCTCTACTACATGGTCTTGGATCATTAGAAAGCTGCAGAGAGGCCTTTAAGGCACTGGTTGCGCAGTGCTGTAACTCAGCTACTCTGGGGACAAAGTGTTTGGGAGATTGTAGGCGATAGATTCCAAGCTCGGTTCTCTTAATACCAACACGGCGTCCGCTCAATGGTTGTCATCAACGTAGACACTATTAGAGAATTCTGGAGTGTCCGTGTTGAATGGTAGTCAAGGTTCAGATGTTGTGTAGGGGAGAGAACTCAGTGACTTGTCAGTTAGCTGAAAATCAGACCAACACTACGTGGTTCAGATTCCACGTAAAGCTGTGTAGGTCCCATAATTGCCCTGGCTATTGGGCTATTAATAAATAGTCCTTTCTGAGCTAAGTCGAACTCAGTTAGTAACAATGACTACACTCGTTCATCTACACTCATCACACTCATTCACTCCTCATATTCGCCCATATCTCTACGATCGGCGTCATAGAGATGAATAATAATGAATAAAGCCTTTTAATCATAATTTCACTCAATATCGACTCAGTTGTTATTTACACAGACCTGATGGATCTACCTAGAGGATATTCACATGTATAATACCAGAAGAGCAAAAGGCTACATTCTCTCTCTACATCACACCACTCAAATCACAAAGAAAAATAATGTTGGCGCAAAATTATATATTCGCTGCAACCAAACTTGAAGAACCTAAGAGGGAAAGACATGAAGGCAAAACTAGAACATCGGCTCTCCTCAAAGCAAGAATATTTTAGTATATGAAAATATAGAAATGAAGACATAAATAGATAAATGTATGCTATTGCAATTCTAAAAGGATGTACAAATAAAATGTATTGTATTATAGCAGAGAAATAGTTGACTGATGCAATAAAACAGATAACTATAAGCTTAAGAAGATGTGCTTACATCAAGAAGGAAGGGTCAAAAAAGAATTTTTTAGAAGACTGAAGAGGTCATGAAAGAGATTTGTGGAATTTTATGAAAAAGTAATTGCAATTTTATAGTTCAACAAGAGACAGAGAGAAGGCAAAAGGGATATGAAAACACAACAAATATACTTTCCCTATTCCTTTTCTTGTACATTTGGATGTAGTTTTGAATTAATACAATTAATTTAGATATATTCATCTTTATATACGCTATGTTTGAACAATATAACTCATTTCCTTTAATGGGTGTGTGCACTATACCAGACTAGGCAAACTGGACATTACATACATCAGACAGAATAGAGAGATGAAATTTATACAAACATAACTTTCTCAAATAATCTGCTGCGACTAACACTCATATTTGTTCTAATGTGCACACTTCTATACGACTTGACACTAATAATATTTGGAAAATTCTGATGCATCCATATCCTCCATTTAAATATGTGCTCCACTTTACTGGCAACAACTAAATCAAATCTTTAAATGAAAACAGATCAATAATCTGATAGTAGTTATCTATAAACCATCGAGATCAGGTGCGTCTAGATTGCAATGTTAAAAACGATATGGACATTCTTGATATTTCATTCAAAATTAATGGTTTGAATTGAAGATAAATACAACACAGGACATCAAAATATCAAACCATGTTTATATTTTTAATTTATATTCTAACAGCTCAGTTTTAAAGAATTATCCTATATTCTACATATATTTATTTATTTTCTAATCTGAATGTCTCTACAAAATTAGTTTCATTCATAAAAAACTCAATTTAATTGTCATAATAGGAGCTTGCAACGACAATGGAAAAACCAATTTTTTGCATTATTCAACGTATTTTGGTTGTACAATATGATAAAAACTAACATGGCTGGTGTGCCTTATGCTTTAATAAGGTAGCCTACATATTGACTATTATGTGACATATTAACTATCAACTTCTTATGCTCTGCTATTAAATTTGACGTTTGGAACTTAAAAATTAAAATGATTATATATACCAGTACTTAGAATTGAAAATCATTCATTAAATTATTTTCATAATTCATAAATTGGATGATTCAAAATTTATATTGGTGATGAAATTAAAATTTATTACATAAATCCTCAAGCCTTGGATCCAAGGCCTTTTAAAGCATTTGAAGCCAGGCGTTAGTGTGAAAGCATTTTGAAGTAATTAAGCTGAAATCTAAACCATGTTAAGTTTATGTGCTTCGGTTCCAAGCCTGCATACTCACGCCAGACATTCAGTTTATTGTCCAAGATCTGGCTTGAATGTCTGGCACGACATGCTCAATTTGATCCAGCCAAACTGAGCACGCAGGTTAAATACTCATGCCAGGTATATCAGTGTGGGATTTGTTCTTAAATACTTATTGAATTAGGTTTGTGAAGTTCTTACACCCTGTATTACTGTCAGCAGTGGCTCTACTAGTGATTCATATTATAAATGTGGAAGCTAATGATAATAATTTGTAAACTTATATGAAATTGTAAAATATTCTAACTTAATAAGTGCTAACATGCGTTACTTAAGAAAAGAAAAAACTGCTTAGAGGTTATTTCTATCAAATTAATAGGCCTATAGTTTTTTTAATGTGTTTATAAAACATAATCCTTTTCACATCCCTTTCATAATTCTTTACATTCAAATATTGCTACCTAAATTGATTAGGAAAGTTGTGGCTTTTTTTGTAATTTTTGTAACTTAATAGAAAAATTGAAATGTTTAAACTATAAAAGCAATATTTATAACAATCCACACTTTAAAATTCAAACATGTTGAATCCAACTTGATAATGTCATCACGTTTTCACATTCATGACTAGCTTCAGAAGATGAATTCAGAAGGCCATACGATTTTCTATAAATTACAATCACAAATATTTAATCTTTTTCTAGCTCATAAAAAAACATAAAAATAACACTATTTCCTGATATACATATTAAGTTTGTAAACTAACTAGGTACAAATGCCATAAGTAAGAAGGTGATCTGCAAAGTATGAGGGGGATCAAAATGGGTTCTCTATATCTCATTTCAAACCTATTCAATTATAATCATATTATTGTTAGTGTTAGAAAAATACTTATTTAGTTGAAACTACATTCTCACCTTCTTCATTCCCTAAGGATCATCCACATTTGAATCCTCTTCTTCTTCTTTCTTTCTTTTTTTCCATTTTCGATCTGTAAAACAATTTGATCAGTATAGATTCAAAATAATACTGTTAATACAAATTTACTTGTATTAAAAGAAACATACCTAGTGTATTAAAATTTAAATGTGTCTGGGTCCTTTCAAAAATATTAATGACTTCTCCATTCAATAATTTTTTACATTATCCGGGGTGGACCCCTTGAATTTTTGGCTTGGGCTTGTTTTGTCTTCACTGAAAGGGTTGCTTCAAAAGGTCTTTAGGCTAAGTAGTCTGATAAAATTAGCAACCTACCTATAAGCTACTACGAGGCAGGAGTCTTCCTCTGTCCATTACATCAAGCCTAGACGACCTTACTAATATGAGTTTACTCCAAGTAGCTTACATTAATTGCTCAGCAATATCCTCAGAGTTTCCACCAATCCTACAACTAAGATTCTCCCAAGATACAAACTAATTCCTGACTTCTCTAATTGAAAATGCTCTTTAAGAATCAGCATAATCTGCTTATATCTACATATCTCATTGCATAATACCAAAGAGCTTGCTTTTTAACTATAATTGTTATCCATGCCCATGCGGATAATAGGTCAACTTTCACTGACTTCCAAACACCCACTTCATCTCCATGTATTCCACTACTATCCTTAACTTAGATGCATTGGTGAACAAATTAAACTGTATATAATGTAGGCTTCCTCCAATTAAGGTATTTTTCTTTCGTGAGACTTTTTTTGACAGTTATAGGACAATATTAAATAAAGACTATAATATTGTTATAGAAGAGACCAAAACCTGACAGGTTTGAACAAAAATTTGGAAAAGCATGGACTTATTGAGTACTGATTGCATCAAAAGGTCAATCACAACTGGTATATTGTAATTTGTTGGCTCAAAAACAGATCAAATGAAATAATCCTTTAAAAGAATAACAACATTACTCTTTACAAGAAAAAAATATATATTTATAAACATATACAAGGTGTCCCACGGAGAAACTTTCAGATTTTGTTCCTCATGTGAAACTAATGAAAAAATGTCATATACACATAGGCCTGGAAACGCTTTGTTAACGACTTAAAGCTGGTGTAAGATTTTGCCTGGATTTCAGTTCCCCTTTTTGAATGAAAACATACCGAAATGTTTAGAGTGTTAAATGAGGTGTAAGATTTAATAGATCTTATGTAAAATGAACTGAGAAATTTAATAAAGTAGGTCCCAGACCTGTAACCACAGTAGTTTTTAAGATATCGGATAAAATATGCAAACCTCAATCTAGAAAAATTTTTTTAATTTTATGTTTGACGTAGGCCCTACATTAACTTTGTAAAATGGATTTTACTTATTATTATGAATGCCAAAAGTTTGAGTGATATGGAAATTGAAAGTATCGATGACTGCATGAATTAAAACTTGAGTAGAGCCAAACCAACGTAAATTTTGATAACGAAACGGATAGTTCCCACGGCCTGAAAATGGCAGGTGAAATCGATAATGTAGAAGAAAACAAGAAACTACAGGCTTAAAATTTACTCAAAGAGTTGAAAATTTGATATAACTCGCCAATGCATTTAATAGTTATTTTGTATCTATTGCCGACGAAATCGAAGAATATTCAAAATGAAAAACCTAGTCTTTCTATCAGAGGCACCTGAGATTGTTTTTCGATTGAAAAACTTAGCATCAGCATCTGAAAATGAACAAAGGAAATTAATTGGAGTAATGAAGAACAAGAGCTCCTCTGGCCTGGATGAGTTCTCTTCAAGGATAGTAAAATACTGTCAGCATGAACTATTTCTAAGCCTATGATTGGGTTCCTTTCCCAGCAAGTTGAGGTCCTCCAAAGCCATTCGCCTACAAAAAAAATACTTTGAGGAAGAGTCGTTTGTATCCCTCAACATGGCTGCGGAACACTGTAGTATGAATGATTTAGTATTAAATGGAAATTCAGACAGCTTAACTAATGCAGGATGAAGGAAGAAAGTTCAGAATTTTCCAATCTCCAGAGTGTCAATTGTCCCATTGCGTACTTAAATGGGAGGAGCACATTGACGGACTCTGCAAGAAATTGAGCAGCAGCATCTTCGCTCTGAGCGTTTACAAGCAGTAAAAACAGGATTCCACGCTCTGATTGAAAGCCACATTAGGTATGGGATTGTTCTCTAGGGTGCCACGTATCAGCAGAATATGAATCGCGTGTTGGTTCTTCAGAAAATATCAATACGTGAAATAGCCGATTTGGACTGGAGAGCTGCAGAGGAGCATTTGTGGATAAGAAAATCCAGACGGTGGTAAACGCATATATCCTCAAAGTTGTCTCCTTTACTTACTCATTACGTCCACAGTGCAATGAAGATGTTCATCAGCACAACATGCGCCATGCCCATTTGAGCGGAAACCATTCACTGGGAGCAAACTTTTCAACCTGCTGCCTGAGGAAATAAAGAGCTCCAGATCCGAGAAATTGAAGCATGAACTCAACCTATACCTGCTGCATCGTTCGTTCTATAGTGTGAGTGAATACCTTAACTGTTGTACCTCACAAAGCTAGAAAGAAAGACTTGGTTTATGTATGTATTGTAAATTTGACAATGATAGAACACATTAGAGGGACCCCTTTTGGCAAATGGTGGTTAAATCGCTGCTATTGTATTACTTAGTGATAAAATGCTGCAGTAACAAACCATTTACTAACCTGTATCTTTCTTATTGCGTTTTGGGCCAGCCATTGTTGTCTACTCTGTATTTTTTTTTTAAATCATATTAAATGTTCATTGAAATATACTAATTTAAAGCACTAATATTGTAAACAACAATATACATCGTAAAGTATTAGACTAATAACGTAAATAAATAACGATAAAGTTAGGTTATGGATGACTTTCAAATCAGACAGTAACTTACGGACGACTGTCACAACAATACTCAATCAAGAGGCTTTGACAGTTGGATAGCACTTAGCAAGTTAGCAGTGTTTCAACTACATGTTGAAATTCCCTTGCAGTCTGGAAAACTCCCTATTTAACCCTCTTATAAGTCATATAAAACACAATCTGAAAAAAAACTTAAATATTTGTAATTTTAATATTTTTTTGTAAAAAAAAACTAGTAAATGTAATATCTCCTTACCTTAATGGGTTCATCGATATGACGAGATTAATCATTTCACTACGCCTGGCTTTGACTTAATTTCTAGCCAAAATTCCTACATCGGAAAGTAAAAGGGACTACAGAAAAAAAATATCAGGCTAATAAGGATTGGAGGTCTCAATCTAACCATTCATATTCGCCTTAAAATACCAACAACGTTGTGTCGGCGTCTCATATGTAAGAATGTAAGAATCAGTGGTGAACTCTTCCAATTTTATATATTTTTTTTGTTTATTTATTCATAAGACGCCGATCGTCAAGATATGGGCGAATATGGATTTCGAATGAGTGTGATGAGTGTAGATGAGCGAATGTAGTCATTGTTACAAACTAAGGCCGACTATTCCTTAGAAAGTGTCATTATTTAATAGCCCAATTGCAAATGAACAGCCGGTGATTATCAGCTGATCCTTCTCAAAATGTATTGACTCTGATTGGGATCGAAACATATCCCAATATGTTAAAGGCGTTGTGGCGGATAATCAATGACCACAGATCTTCATCACATCCACAAAATGAATGATCTAAGAACTAAATAATTTATAAAGAATCCATCCGATGTAGTGAACACTTTTTGTGACTTTTGTCTTTTGTAGCTCAGAACGTCTCGGTGGGCGGTTGTTCATTATACGACACATTGAAACACGTCACGACCCAGTTACATTCTCCTTTTCCTAGTCCAATTTTTGTACAAGAACCCAAAACATCAGCTGGTGACGACAAAATCTCTGCTAAACTGTTCAAACAGGTGGTACATGTAATTAGTCATGTTTTTGTAATATATTTACTTAAGTTGGTACTTATGTTGGCAATATGTTTTGAACTTGTATGACGTATTGAATAAACGATTGTCCATTGGTCGGTCGAGCCACACCTTTGCCCCACCTTCCTAGGTCTCCTTCTCCACACACCACACCGGTATGCTGGACTCTGGACTGTTCCATCATCATGTATCCAATTTAATCCTTTTACCTCGTGGTCGGCCAATTCGGTACATTAAACTATACAATGCGTTTTATTACAAACTAACCTTCACCATTATGTTGGCGATAACGTCGCCGACATAACAGTTTTAGTATGCCTTTTCAATATATATATGGCAAGTTCCCAAGGGTTCATAAGCATACCTCTTCATAAAAAAAGGCAATAAATTGAATTGTGACCAGTACCAACCAATTTCCATAGTTTCTACTCTTTCTAAGGTAATGGAAGAACTGTTTATCAAGAGATTGCTTAAATTCATTACTCGGAACAATATAATAACTCCATTTCAGTTTGGCTTTACAAAAAATATATCCATAGTTGATGCAGCATTTTCTTTTCTAACATCCATCGTCAATGCTTTGGATTCTAGGAAAGAGGCTCTTGGTGTTTTTTTTTTTTTTTTTTTTTTTTTTTTTTTTTTTACTTAACCAAGACCTCGACCTAGTAGACCATAATATGCTGCTATCGAAACTCTTAATCCTTGGCGTTGGGAGTCAAGCACATTCAACTGTGGCGTCTTTCTTAACTGACCGTATTATCGCTGTTCAGCAGCCTTTCAAGAACCAAGATGGATGAGTTGAGCCGTTTACTTCGCAGCCAGTGATTGCAAATGTAGGAGTGGCCCCTCCTCATCCTGCTATTCATTAATGATTTGCCAAATGTTTCCCAACCATTCTCGCATCTGTTAGTTTGCGGATGACATATTGTTGACCATCACATCACCAAATCTTTCAGAATTGAAATCCAAAGCCGTGATGGAAATCCATACTGTAAAGCGTTGGTTTAATTCTAAAGTTCTCGCCACAAGGAAGTTGGACTCAGGAGCGACATAGTTTCCCAGTCGTACAAATCTTGCCAGAGGGCTATAGAAGTCAAAGTTGGTGGAATGACATCTGCGACTAAGAAATTCTTGGGCCCTAGTACTCGCTGGTTCTCTGAAGACTATCTGTGTTATTTTCGAACCGGACATACGATCACAAGTATCCAAATGATACAGTTATTTTTAAACGGATTTTTCCAAACGAATTGCATTTGATCAAGAATAAAATTGCGTGTTGGAATTGCTTTTCAAATTCTTATTAGTTTTTAAAGATGGCAAATATAACAAATATTACGTTGAAGTTTTCATTTTCGCCTATTTTTCAAAACTATGTGTATTTATTCACAATATCAAAAGGAAACTCAATGCGCAATATGATAACGTTTAAAACGAGACCTTATACACAACTTTTGGTCAATAAAAAACGAAAGAATATGGATTCGCTAAAAACATTGTTCTTATGGGATTAAAACCAACATGGCCGACAGCCTCTGCAAACACTTAGCAAAGAATTATTTTAGTTTTTCTTACATTTTTCTTTAATTACGTTCTTAAAACGGAGTACCAACTTTTTATAGTTGTCTGATTGTATTTTGTATTACTCATGGCATGATAAAGTTTATGTTATGATTGTTTGGAGTGTTTTTCTGTTCTACCGCATTTCTGCCCATCTAAATTAGGGAAACATCCCGAATTGATACATCTCAATGTTGTATTTATTATTTTATTGGTTATTATAATTACTTATTGTAGTTATACAAACATAAAAAAGCTCCAGGTCTTGAC
Organism: Stictocephala bisonia; assembly: GCA_035578905.1. NCBI lineage: Eukaryota > Metazoa > Arthropoda > Insecta > Hemiptera > Membracidae > Stictocephala > Stictocephala bisonia. Next base: position 72,550 of record JAQJVL010001370.1, on the reverse strand, counting down.
TCACCAGCACGCAAGGACCTGCCTGATTTAACCATTCAGTGGATTACATCTATTTTTAATTCACGTGTTTCCCTTCACTTTTTTCCATTTTACTGGATATTGGGAATCCTGATTCCCTAGCCAGTACCTGACAATCATCGACCTATCAGTATACCTCCATCTTTTTCTACGATCCTGGAACCACTGGTCCTCTCCCGCTTCCCTGAAGAATTCTATTTCGGCAAGAGCAGTATGGTTTCAGAAGATTTCACTCGACTGATCTTCAGCTCTCCATTTTGGTGACGTCACTTGTGGATGCTGCAAACAATAGGTTTCGAACTTCGGCTGTTTTTCTTGATGTCAGTAAGGATTTTGACAAAGTCTGGCGCGAGGGCCCATAGCCCCCTTCTCAGTAGTCTGGTGCTTCTTCTGCGGACCTACCAAGCTGATCAACACCGTGATTTCTGTTGGTGCGGCAATTTCAAACCAACGTCCGGTAGCTGTTGGTATGCTCGTTTACAATGTATTAGCTTGCGTCAATAATTATTACTAAAGTTTAAAATTAATATAAACATGCGTTACCTAGATGTAATGTAATCATCAACTCTATTCTTGTATGAGAAACGTTTCTCTACAAGAAAAGACCTGAGCTTTCTTTTAGAAGTTATTAAGTTTACTTCTGTTCTTATGAATATAGGCAGGTTATTGAATAAAGTTATGGCATTGTTGTAAGTGTGGTATTTGAAAAAGGAAGTGCTATGAGAAGGGATGTTTAGTTTATGCTTATTTATAAGATTGTATTCTGAATGTGGAACAAGGGACTGAAAAAACTATAGTTCTGTTTGAGAAAAGGTAAGGTGTGAAAAATGTATATGCTATGAAAAACTAAAATGTTTCTCTTTGGAGACACTGTCTGGTACGCTATATTCTCCCCCACCAACACGAAGAAGCTGGAGAGTTTTCTAGTAGCTATCCTGCGACGAGCCACGGACTCGTCTTGGTTCGTACGACACTATGTTATCGTGGCACAAATTGGCCTTCCTACTGTTTGCGACTTCGTACACTCCGTTTTGAGGAAGATATATAATGTAGCAGAGCTGTCTGAGTGGGACTACATCATGTTGTTGGCCACCAGTGTAGGACTTCCACAGATAGTGTACCCTAGATATAGGGTTCTTTTGGATGACCCTCCATAATAGTGCACTTATTATTTTTTATTCATCTATTGATTATTTTCTCATGTCTACCTTCCATTCATCTTATTTGTCATTCTAAATCATATTGGATCATCTGGTTGTATCTGTTGTTTTTAGCACGTTTCCCTTTTTTTATAAGGGTGTATTTTTATATAGTGTATTTTTTTTTTATTCGTTTCATTCCTTGGTACAAAATCATTTTCAAGGAATATGCACTCTGCTTCCTGCCATTGGATTCTCTTCCAGCTTCACGAAAAAATGGGAAGAGTCCCAAACATCTGAACTTAAAAGGTTGACAGTTCTCTAGTTATCAGTAGTTATAGTCAAGTCGTTCTAACTTTAGGTTGGTGGGCTAAACTGAAAAATCCACATAGGCAACGTCGTATCCAGACCACCACAGCCCTCCTCTAAATTTTACATCTGAGAAGAATGACTCACAATTGAAAAGAATGTAAGAAGGTACAAATTATTTTTTTAGTGGGAATTAAAATCTTTTTACTGTTTCACTGGGAAGTACTTTTTTACTGTTTAAATATATACTCCGTAAGTAAGGTGTTAGTTCTGGAATTTTCCTTCTAAGAAGACTTTCAACTTTTGTTGATGATAGGATTCTTTTGCCAGCTTACTATGGACTAATATACCCCCTCTTATCATTCTGTTGTCATATGGGGCCACGAATCTTCAAAAACTCATTTTTTATTTAAACTCCAAAAAAAAGCCATCAGAGCCGTTTTTAGAAAGCCCTACAGATATTCTTGTAAGCCAATTTTTAAAGAATACAATATTTTAACTTTTCCGTCCATTTACATTTTTCAGTGTATCATGTTTGTACGTACGCACCCTAAACTCTTTGCATCTGTCACTTCTTCCAACCGGTATGGGCTTCGTGGTCGACTAAACATTTGTATTCCCCGACACAAGACAAGTTTTTTTGAAAATCATCTAAAATTAAATGCCACTAAACTCTATAACTCGCTTCCTGTACCTATCAAAGCAGAAAAGGACATAAACAAATTTGGCAGGGTTGTAAAGGGCATGTTGTTATCTCGTTGCTGTTACAGTGTGAGGGAGTTTTTAGATAAGTAATTAGATAGTAATTAGGATAGGAATATAATAGTAAAAATAATAGTGCTATAATTATTGTAAAAATAATGTAGACCAATTATTGTTTTGAAGTGGCTGTAATATAATCATTGTGATTAGTATTAGAATGATATTGTATGTGTTATACATGTAATTGGTGTGGTGTTTATCTAACGTAATTTATTAATACATATGGATGACGCTATTATGCAATTTTATAATTGTTAAAAATAAAGCAATTTTGATTTGATTTGATTATATAAAAAAAAAAAAAATTGGGTGTGCGTCGGACCACACGGTGGAAGTTATACTTCTTTGGCCATTATTTATTTATTTATTGGTTCAACGGTTCCACCATTTTTACAAAACTTATATACAGTTATAAATACAATCATTAACATAATTAATTATAGTGCATTAATACAAACACAACAATCAAGATGGCAAAAAGTAACATTTAGCATTTCGAGTTCGACAATGACTTACATAACTACAAAAAACAACAATATATTTAACTCAGAACACAGTAAGTACTGGCGAGTATGTGTGCATATATAACAAAAGACTAACAATCCTTAATAGAGTCTCTAAGCAACATAACAGAAATAGAATTAATAATTCATAACAACAATAACAATAATAATAATAATAAAGAACAATAACAATAATAATAATAATAAACAACAATAATAAGTGATGTCGTGTTGTGTAATTTCAATAATGTAGGTGAATGAAATAATTAATTACTGTGCATATGAGGGAAGTCAATGCCCACCTGTGCAAGATACTTCTTGCGTAGTGACTTTGGACTTTCATTGAAGAAATCAATATATGTGGCTTCACTCCCCAACCTCAAGAGTCTAGTGATACCGTGGTTGGCGGCATAGTTCGTTGGCTGAAATCTTCTCAGGAAAGTTGACTTTGACCTTGTGCCTCTGGGAATTGAAATATCGATATCAGACAACAGTGAGGGACAGTCCAAGATTCCATTTACCAGTTTATGCAGAAAGAGGAGATCCATGTACTTCCTTCTCACATGAAGAGGCTGCAAACCATACATCTCACCGACCTCCGCTACAGGGGTATCCAGATAATTGTAACCTAGTTTCACTCCTAGAATTCTCAATAGGCGCAATTGTATCCTGTTGATAAGCCCAATGTGCCCTGCCTGGTAGGGCGACCAAATTATTGAACAGTACTCCAACAAGGGGCGCACAAGGGCCTTATACAAAACAACGAGTGTATGAGGAGATTTGAAATCTTGACTTGCTCTAATTATGAACCCAAGCAGAGAAGAGGCCTTACAAGAAATATACATGAGGTGTTCGTATGGGCTGAGAGAAGGTGTCATAATGACACCAAGATCTCTTATTTTCTCCACCACCCGAAGCAGTGATCCACTGATGTGGTAATCGAAGGTTTTGGCTGTAGTGTTACGAGTAAAAGAAATTACAAAACATTTTGATACATTTAGCTCCATGGCGTTTGAACTGCACCATTGATTTATTCCATCGAGAGAAAGTTGAAGGTCCTCATGATCCTGTAGAGAAGACACCATGTTAAAAATCTTGATATCATCAGCGAAGAGCAGCGACTTGCAAGGAATTACACTGGTTATGTCATTAATGAATAACAAAAAAAGCAGTGGGCCCAAGTGAGATCCCTGCGGCACACCAGATATTGCGGGAAAAGGCTGAGATACGCCACCGTCACACTTAACGATCAAAGAACGATCAGTTAAGTAGCTCTTCAACCATTGCAGAAGGGATCCCCATATTCCATAACCTTCAAGCTTAGCGATGAGTAGGCTGTGATTAATCTTGTCAAAGGCTTTGCTGAAGTCCAGGTACACACAGTCCACTTGAGCAGAATTAACAAAGCTCTTCATAATATACTCCTGGAGCACCATCAAATTAGTAGCAGTAGAGCGACCTCTTAGAAACCCATGCTGCTCCGGACAGATGTAACTTTTCAGGTGGAAGTACATATGATCAAGAATCACACTTTCAAAGATCTTAGCTATAGCGGATTGGATTACTATGGGGCGGTAATTTCGTACATCCCATCTATTTCCAGACTTGAAGATGGGGACGACAAAGCTTTGTTTCAATATCGATGGGAAAATGCCAGATGCAAGGAGGCACCTGAACAGAACTGTCAGATGAACTGCAATAACGGGAGCACAAAACTTCAGAACACTAGGCGGTACATCATCCGGTCCAGCACCCTTTCTCGCATCAAGTGAATCCAGCCTCTGATGTACATCTGGGGCAGTTATATGGCAGTAAGACAACGTTTGGTTCATGCCAAAGTCAAACTTGGGGACGGGGACGACTAAGTCGCTGAATACTGATGCAAAATAATCAGCAAAGAGTTCGCATTTGCCTGGGGGCTCATTTTCCTTCCTATCATCAAAGGACACCTGTACAGGCAGACCAGGAGAGCTCTTGAGAGAGCCAATGTGGGACCAGAAGGACTTAATGTTCAATGGTATATCGTTTTCGACCACACTGATGTAGCGAGAATAGCACAGACGAGTAAGGGCCTTACATTCTCTTCTGACTCGGCGGAAATTCTCAAGGTCATCTTGTGCCAGTGATATCTTGTAGATTCTATGTAATTGCTTCTTTTTAATGACCAATTGTTTTAATTCACTTGAGAACCATTTTGGGAACCTGGATTTACCAGCCATCCTGATTGGAGTATTTGTTCTAATTAACGAGACCAAGTAGTCACTGAATTTATTGAAGGCCTTTTCTGGGTCTTTTAGATCATCCGATGTAGGGTAACAGAGAGCCTGAATACCCTCGAACACTGCATCTAAGTCACATCTACGGAAATCCAGCGTTGTACTTCGGTTTTCGTCGGTAGACGAATGCAGTACCTCCACCACAAAATGCAAAGCTGGATGGTGCCTATCCTCATCCAACAGTATATCCTGTGCATGGTCAGTTTTAGAAGTTTGAACAGATGAGAATATGAGATCAAGGCATACTCCTCTGTAGTTTAGCACTTCATTTACTTGCTTCAAATTATATGTATTAGAAAGCTCAAGAAGACAACACGACGAGTTTGAGGCAGTAGTGGTATCCAAGTGTGTCCAATCTGTGTCAGGCTGATTAAAATCACCCATCAGTATAACCTCGGCAGGCAATATCAGAGAACCAAGGACCTCATCCACAGCATCCCTAAAACCTGAGTATATTAAGCTGGGTTGGTTACAAGGTTGGTACAAGGTTGGGTTGGGTCCACTGGAATGCGGCCATTCTCATACACCCACTCACGCACACAAACAGACAGGATATATAAATGAAATATAAGATATTTTTCAATATTATTCATCTTCAATATATTATAAGTGACTTCATTATTATATTATACACCTATATTATCATTATCAGTAATTTCTTTGATTAAATTTCTTCGATTAACAATCGATTAATCGATAGTTCTTAAAAATTTGTTCTTACTTTTCAGCGTGACGCGGTTTCTCGACCAACATCCCATCCCAAAGTGACTAACGGGCGCAAAGAAGTATAACTTCAAAAACGAAGTCAATCGGACAACTTTATCTTATAAAAATTATCAGGCCCAAGTTGTGATTTATTTAGACTGGAAACAAGTTTGCTGAGTGTCAGGAAGGAGCCAAGCGCTCCAGATATACAATGTTGCCATCTTGTGCTCCCCTCAGAGGTAAAGTTTGAACGGCTGGACTATAGAATAATCATACCAGCTGATTCACCAATGGGACTTTACACTTTCACATTATAATTAGTGATGGGATTACCTGCTCTTTTAGCTGAGCAGTGATAACCGCTCCCGCTCACTTGCCAGACCTGTGATTAAGAGTGATTCCGCTCTTTCAGCTCTAACCGTGATTTCGGCGATTCCGCTCTTTCAATTCTAACCGTGATTCAATGTCCCTGAACAGAACAACAAATTACGGATTGGGCCTATGCTATGGGTGGTTTGCAGTTATTGTTAGTTATTACAAGTGATTGATTGATGAAAGGAAAGGAGTAGAATAAAACAGATGAGCTGAATAGTTAAGATGTTATTTGGCATGAAATATTGAACATGTACATAAACTATTGTACAGATAATTTAAATATATGCAGAATATACAAAAAACAAATATATTTTTAAGTTAGATAGAATTTACCACACAAGCATTGTAGACAAGTACATTTTACAGCATACTAAATTTATTGATTATTATTGGTAATAGGCTATACACAATTATAAACTGAAGAAATATACGTTAGTCATATATTTTATAAAATTGATATATTGGTAAATAAATAAAAACAGGTAGTTTACTTTTAAATTATAGTTTTTTATTGTTTACAATAGACTTTTTTATTGCTTATCTATTAGACACATCTGACAGAATATCAGTTTGATAGAACTGTTAATTAATATTAGTCTCAAAATAAATAAAGTTGGAGCAGAAACGAATCGCAGCGCTGCTCTACAGCAGACGGCAAGAAAGCAAACTAATTTACAGCTCAGTCGTTCTCGTTCAGTCAGTACAGCCAAGAACAATTAGAGGTGGGCGTTTCTGTTGTTTTTACGAAATGAAAACGAACTGTTTGTTAGTTAAAAACAACTGTTTGGAGAAACAGTTGAAAAGAACAGGTTGTTTTTTTCTCAAAGTGTGGAATGAAACTTGAGAGATGGTCAATTTGTAAACAAACAGGACATACCCTTCGTTTTGTAACGGCCGATTTATTTAAACATTTATTCATTAAACATTTTTTATATTTACTAATTAAAAATGTATACTTATTTGAATAATTTTGCAATTCTTTACAATCACCTATAAACCAAATCATTGCAATTTTTAATTATTAATTTCTAATATGGAATGTTAATTACTCATTGATACCATACTAGGGATTAATAATTATTTATTAGTTTATTATTAGAACGTCAAATAAATATATAAATACACAGAACAAATAATAACTTTATTTCAAACCACAAAAATTTCAGTGCAAACAGTTCGTTTTTGTAGATCCTATATGTTTCACTCACACTAGTATTATGACAACTGTTCTTACAAACACAAGCGTCCCGAACTGTTTGAAAACGAAGGCCAAGGCAAACGACTACCAGCGAACGAACCAGCTCAAAAACAACTGTTCTTTCCAAATATGTTGTAAACAACAGGCGCCGTAGAGAGGAGGGGAGCATTCAACAGTGTGCAGTGGCAGTGAGTGCACAACAAAGAACAGTTTTTTCAGACTGAGTCAAAACTGTTTGTTCATTTTTTTCAACAAACTGTTCTTTTCAACAGTTTGGCGTTTTTGTGCCCACCTCTAAGAACAATCACATAGGCAAGAGCCGGAGCGGGTGAGCTGATGACGTAGTAAATCACTATACTGAGCGGTTTGGTTTGGACCCGTGATCACAGGTCGACCTGTGATTCTAAAATCACGGTGATCAAATTACAGGTCGTGATTTCTGGCCCATCACTAATTATAATGCACATCCTCGTCGTGATATCAGTCTTACCCTTTATAATAAATACTATTGCCCTAGTTACAGTGTATGTACTCCCATCACTAGGTCTAATAAAAATAATTCCAATCAGCTGATTGGGCTTTTAAGTCGAGTCTATCAGGTAACGTTTACACAGATGACTAGTTTTTTTTAACTCATTGTACATGTACAGTTGGTTTCTGCAGCTTCAAGATAATCATTTTAGTAATGTCATGTGTGTTTTCGTTCAATAGATGAAAAAAATTGGGTGTGCGTCGGACCACACGGTGGAAGTTATACTTCTTTGGCCATTCTCATACACCCACTCACGCACACAAACAGACAGGATATATAAATGAAATATAAGACATTTTTCAATATTATTCAATATATTTATCTTCAATATATTATACGTGACTTCATTATTATATTATACACCTATATTATCATTATCAGTAATTTCTTCAATTAAATTTCTTCGATTAACAATCGATTAATCGACAGTTCTTAAAAATTTGTTCTTACTTTTCAGCGTGACGCGGTTTCTCGACCAACATCCCATCCCAAAGTGTCTAACGGAGTAACGGGCGCAAAGAAGTATAACTTCAAAAAGCTAAGACCTATTCCTTTTAACATGGGTGTAAGAAACTTTTGAGTTAATGGTATAAGAGTTACATATATAGGTTCCAAAAATCGCAAATAATTATTTGTTTGTACTTCACGCTACACAATATAAATGTGGCCTTATTTTAAAACATGGATACTACTGAACAGGTAGGCTTAACCCTAGAACACTAAGCCTCCTAAAAATTACGTGCATACTAAGCATTCGTAATTTTTACGACTTATGTTAATTATTTTTTTAAACTATGAACGATAGTTTACTATTGTTTTAAAGCATGTTAATTTGTAAATATATATATTACAATGTATAATTATGAGTATAGTTTATATAAAGTATCATTCTTTTACAATCTGGAAGGCTTTTAATACAGATAAGCAAAAAATGTAAGGGTTAAAAGAAATTAAAAAAATATATATTAGAACAATTGTATTTTTACAACTAAGAATTTTTTGTTATACAAAATATACTTGAAAACATCATTTTAAATAGAAGAGGATGAAATTTTACAGTTTTCTATTTTTGGCGCAAAGTTGAATGTCTAACATCTAATCAATGGGTAATAATGCATAAGTGTAACAAATATGAAATACAGTCATTCAATAACCATGGCAAATGAGTTACTTCTTATATTTTATGAAAATAATCAACGAAAGTGTCTTAGAATTTGTTCTAACTTCTCGTCATCACACTGGACACATCATGTTGCTTTATGTTCCGCACATATAGGCTGGTGACTATGGATCATAAGCCTTCGTAAAAATCACGAAACACCGTTCACTGCACACAAACCGAATTGTACTACAGGACAGCTCACCCACGACTGATTTCAAAGGCTAGTGCCAGAACCTGTCACGAGAGGGGGTGGGAATTTGAGGCGGGGTTTCCGCGCCAAACCAGTTTTACCAATTGCCGTCGTAAGTATTACGAAGGCTTAGTGTTCTAGGGTTAAACATAATTGTTTAGGATCAAGATTTGCTTTTTTAAACCCAAAATTATTGTTGGTTTTGTTTATGATTTCACTCAATAATCTCCAGTTTGGTTGCAGTAATTTTAACTTTTAATTTTGATTATTGTTGCACTATGTTGTAATTAACAATGAGCAAATATAATATCTATTCCTCTTGGTATTATAATTACTATTATACTCACTGAATCTGTTATTATATCTTTTGTAAAATGAAGTATTCCATAAATATAAATAAACAATTTGTACAAGGCTGTATTGGAATAATGGGTATTTATGCAGTTTCTTACCACCAAACAAAATTGGAAAATTTTGCTTGAAATGGGTCTAGAATTAGTGTATTTTTATGAGATATGCTTTTTATTTTGTGGAAAACTCATATTTTACCCAAAAATTAAAAAAAAAAAAAAAAACAATATCGAATCTTAGTATTTTTGACATATTTCTGTTAATAGTTCAATTTAAGTGGTATTTTAATCATCTTTTTTTATTCTGATGTGTTTTTTTTAGCTGAATACGAATTTGAAAACTATTTTGGTATATTATAATTATTTCTCGAGATATAATGGAAAAACACTTTCGCGGTTCTAAATATACAACAACTAATCATCACAAAAATTCAAATTCACCTATAATCTCGCCAAAGTGACGGCCGCAGAAGTTTACTGCAAAACCAATTATATATTTGTGTTCAGCATAAAAAACATGTAAATTGAATAAAAATGTTACAAAAAAATAACTATTTAAAAAAGTAGTTTTTTTTACTATCAGATAAAAAAATCTAGTTTTTAGATTTTTCGGTAAAAAACGAGTTTTCAAGATATATAAAAATCAACCTCATCAAGAGATATAAACTCATATTTCACAACTTTTTCAACAAGGAATTGTATTTTCAGAGGTAGCAAGAAAGTGAATAGGGCCTAATTATCGTATAATGAAATTATATGTTCTAGATAGTGAATGTACAGGGTAATTACACTTTCTTGCCACCTCATTGAAAAAAGTGGTAAAATATGAAATGAAACGAAAAAAGTTTTATTTTGTGAGGCAAAGTTAGGACCATTAGGTCCTCTCTTACACTTAACCTCATGAGTATAGTATATGTATTGAGGAGGTTGATGTCAACTGCAGAAGCTAGGCTAGTTTTTATCCGTTAATAAAAAATTAACTTTAAAAAAAATACTTATAGTTATTTTTCAACATTTTTTTTTTTCATCCCACATATTTTTTAAGCTGAACAGGAATATATTTAGTTGGGTTTTTCAATAAAATTATGTTTTTTACCTGAAAAATACTTTATACTTTTAACTTATCTAACCAAACATAATCTAACTTCCTAACTGTTTATTTACTCAACAATTTATTTATTTTTATTTATTTATTAATTCTTAATATGTGCGTTAAATTTTTGTGCTTGGCAGGAATGTAGGTGTTTTTACTTTATGAGGTTAATAATTCATGTTTATAATGGCCGCAAATCATGATTCATTGCCAAAGTAGTTTTATTGTTATATCTTGAGAAATACTTGTTATAGACTAAAGTAGCCTAATTTTCAACTTTGTATTCAGTACAAAAAAAATCAAACTAAAAAAAAAAGATGATTGAAATAACATTTATTTTAATGGAAGGATATGAAAAATACTAAAAGTTGACATATGTTGTTTCAACATTTTCAGTAATTTATGTTTTTTCCACAGAATAATAGCATATCTTGTAAAAACATAGCCAATTTTTTATTCATTTCAGGCAAAGTTCAAATTTTGTTGGGTGGCAACAAACTGCATAGTAACCAAACTGAGTTGTAATACAACTCGATCTAAATGCAGCTGGTGTTGCTTATGGCTCTTAACCTGTACTGTTTATCCTGTTCATTAATGATATTTAAAATTGCCTTTGATGTTTTTACTTACTTTTTGCAGATGCCTTTAAGGTTTTAGTAACTATGCAGTTTCTTGCCTCCTCAAAATAATTAAAATTAACTGTTTCAAAGTGGTTAAAATTGAGTTAGATTATCCTATCAAAAGAGATTGTGGAAACTCATTTTTTTGCTGGACAATCGAAATTCTCGATTATAACTAAACATATCAATCACAAAAATTAGACATTTTCATTGAATTCAGGTGCGGCGGTATGACCATGATATTCTTATAAACACATCACCAATTTAAGATATGGAAATAATACATTGGTAGTACCAACAATATATAAATAAAAAGTCAAGTCAATAATATAAATGCAAACAGAAATAATAATAATAATAATAAATTAACAAACATAATAATAATAGCCTAGGCCTATATAATAAAAGTTTGAATAAATAAATTTATAGGACAACAATAACAATAAATAATTTTATAGGACAATAAACTTTTATCGCATGCAATACTTTCTAAATTAACTTTTAAACTTTAAAATAGATTTAACTTTATTGTTAAAACATTGTGCTGGGCAATTGAATAGATTATGTTAGGCGGTAAATCATTAAACAATTTAACCATTGAATTAACTGGGGAATTAGCACCCAAATTGGTTTGTTAGAAGTACGGAGTGAAAAGCAAACGTAAACGTGAATTTTGACAAAAGAGTTGAGTCGTCCAGCATCCCACAAACCAGATTGCGCAGATACATCAGCATGGCCACCCGTCTTCTATTGATAAGGAAGTCGATTTTGAAAATGTTCAGAAGTTCTGAATAAGGTACACAGAGTTTGTGTAGTGCTCAAAAGACTTAAAATAAAGAAATCTCAGAAATTTTTTATCTCATCTTATTTATCAAATAAGGCCCAATACATGGGATATGACAGCTTTTCATCTAAACAGTTTATAGCTAGACCTGGACCTTGTTTGGATCGTGACAGAACATAAAATCATAAAGATCATGGTAGTTAGCATCCATCAGGAGCATGACCATCTAGGTCTTAGTGACCACCAGCTCAAGTCCATGGCTCCTCATCCAAGGATTGACTTGAATCATCACCTGATTTAGGCGTTTCTGAGCCAACCTGAGTCCTAACAGAAATGTCTGTGGCTACATCATTGACATAGCCTACCAGAGTTACATTGTGTGCATCTCGAGGTGAAGTAAACAGTTTGAAAAGACATTTCAGAGATCAGGACTGAGAATTGACCCCTGTGTTGCTCCGGTAGTGATTTTCTTCGTTCTCCTATCATATTTGATCAGGAGAAAGTCGGACACTCAGAATTTATGCTACAAAGCCTGAAGCATGACTACCCATGGAGCTGAGTTAAGCATTATTTGCATCCAAAGTGACTAACATGACTATTAGTTGAGCCTGATTACAAGCTTCATCTGCACGCTGAATGGCACCAATTATCTTTGAGTGGCAGTTTAGGTCAAGAGCCCCTTTCTAAAGCTCTGCTGCTGGTAAATGACTCCCTGGCAGTCTTTTGATGGCACACTTCAGCATTGGCCTTAGCATCCTCTCGAAGAACTTCCCTGCTGTGTACGACAACATATAAAGTGCCTTGTAGAACAACAAAAAGTCTAGAGAGTGTCAAAAATCCCAGTTGTTGTTCCAGCTGCCAAAGGCGTACTGTTGTTACCCATCCCAATGAACTAACTAATAATCAGTTTGTACTCTTTCTTCAAAGGTCGTAATTCATATCCAGGCAAAGCGCCTTCCAGCAACGATCCTTATTCATGCGGATTGTAACACTTGAGTGCATTTTTTGTGGCTTTGTGCTATGCCAACCTTGCCGCGTCTTCAAAACGGTTCTGAAATCGCTGAGCTCTCCTCCTGTACATCAGGGCAGTCCGCTTGAGTTGTGCGATCTCGTCCCAAGTACTAATCGTGACAGCCTAACAGAATTTCTTCTTTTGCATTGATGAGTCACACAAGCTCTGGATCAGCTCCTTGGTAGATTCTACAAAAGACTATAAGTATACCTCCACTTATCCATGGATTCCAGGCACAGTGTTGCACTGGCCTCAAGATGTCAATTAGTTCACTGACAACCTTTTCCCTCTGCATTTTGACTACATTGTAGCCAATTGGTTTCGGGTCCTGCTTCGTCGAACCACTGCATGTCCCCTGGTTATGGGGGGCCAAGCAGTTGGTCATAGCAGTTCCTTTGCTAACCGAAACTGCTATGGCTAAGGAGATTATACACCAGCTGATAGGGCAGCCAGGTCATTGCTGGCTGAGCTGGCCCAACTAGAGCAACAGCTAAACTTGTATTGATCACATTGTTTAAGGGGCCATTCCTAATTTATGTAACGCTAAAATCTGCCTTTTCAGACCCCCCTCCCTCTCCATGTAACTGACTTGTAACAGTAATACTAAACCCCCTCAAAAATTATGTAACACTGTCATCAACTCTCCCCCCTTCATTTTTTCATCCACTTTCATGCATATTTTTATTTATGATAAAGTTGTTGTTTAAACTTTCTTTTATTCTTTCTAAAGAAGGCAGGGGAGAGCATATTAATAACTTAAATATCTTTTTTAAAAAATCCTGTATTTTGGTGAAAAACAATAAAATGTTATACATGAATTTAAACAAATTACTGAGGATTAAAAGTTATGTAATGCTGCCAAGAACCTCCCACCCTCCCCTGTAACGGTGCATAATGCTTCCAAAAACCCCCTCTCTCTCTTCAGGCGTTACGTAATTTAAGGATACTTTGACTTTGGATCGCCTCTAAGATAATAGGGAAATCAACAGCATGTCAGCTTTGTTATGAAGAGAAGTAACTGATCACTCTAGTTTTGATGTGTCCTCCAACCACATTGTCGGCCACATTTGACACTTACATAATAACAGGTTGTTGACTCTGCAATGCTGTCCTACAATCTTGATTGGAACACAATTTTTCTGAACAAAGTATAAAAATGTGTAGCCGTACATCAGACTTTTTAAAGTTGGAACTATTGATATTTCTAAAATAGCAATTAACCATCGGTCAAGCTTTAACAAGTTTAGACATATATGTAGAGTGTTTGATTGAACTAATCGTAAATGAGAAAAAAAAGAGTTAAAAAGTTAAAAGACAACTAATTGAATTGCTACAGAACAAGTTTTATAAACCATTAGTAAATATTTTAGATCAGTTGCAAATCTCCTTTTATTCTTTTCTTTGTTTTCATATTCTTTTACATATTACTACTTTCACACCTTTTACTAAATAAACAAACGTTGAGGAACAATAGTCAAAACCCCTTTGGCAAATTTAAGTGAACCTCGAACTTATGATAAGAGCTGCTAACCATTTAACTAGGAAGAGGCCTAGTTTTACTATGTTCGTTTAGTAAAACACTACAAAAGCACCAATGTAACATTAACACTTTTCGGCCACAATGTTAGAATCAACATATTATTTTTATAAAGGTATATGGTAAAAGAAATTCCCTCCTTTATTGTTGTTTTTATTGTAACCCAAAATGGATAAAAATGAATTGATTGATTGGTTAGCTAGTGTAATTTGGTAGTGTTACAGTTTTCCAAAAATCTAGTTAATCTTCCAAAACATATAACACTAACTTAATTAATGTGTATTTTAATTATGATGGTTTGAATACAGTTATACCAAACCAGACTTATTTTTAGCCAAGAATAACAGTATCGTTCATTTAATTTTTTTAGGTTCAGGAATTAAAAGAACAAGGAAACCAATGTATAAAAGATGGAAAGTTTATGGAAGCAGTCCTCCATTACACTCATGCTATTAAGTTGGATCCCAAAAACTACTCCTTATACAGCAATCGATCTCTAGCATTTCTTAAATCACAACAATATTTTTATGCTTTAGAAGATGCAAAAGAGACAATAAAGTTAAAACCTGATTGGGCAAAGGTTTGTTTAATTTTTAATGCATTATTGGTTATAATTTTGATTATAAGATTTAAGCATAGTAAACTTAGACAAAACATTTTTGTTGAATAGTTTAGGAAGTTACGATTGAAAAGTTGCAGCAAGAACATATTCATCCTTAGTTTTATTTGAAAATTGTAAATGGCGGAAGAATAAAGAACAAGTTGTTTTTTACAGCATTGGTTTATATGTGAAACTAATCAGTTATACAATAAAATTAAAGACTCAAGAAAATTGAAGTTAAAAAAATAAATGTAGAAATAGAATTGGTTGTTTCCAATGACAAATAGATTATTTTATTTAAAACTGAAAATTTTTATTTTTAACTTATGTCTATGAATGCAAAAATATATTTATGCAAATCTATATTTTTTATTGGAAATACATTCCAAATAATAATATTCTATATTCAAATTTAATATAAATTTATACTAAAGTAATTTTCAGACATGCAGATTAGTTGCTTGTCTTTAAGTGCAGATCTAGAATTAAAGAAATGCAAGGGCTGTTTATTTTCAACCTCCAATAAGTGGCCTAGAAATAAAACTAATGAGAATAATGAAACAATTTTGCTATTAAAAGTTATAGACATACCGTGCTCGTCCTAGCTGTTTTGTCAGAGCTACTCTTTGAGGACGGGCATTGTTAGGAATGAGCACAACTACAGTCATGAGCATTCCTCTTCTTTTATTCTGAATGGCTCTTCGCAATTGTCCTAATGTTTCACATTATCCTTCTGCATTTATTGTGGTCCCAGGATGGAAAAGTTTTACAAGCAGGACACCTATCTAGTTTTTTTTTTAACTGTTTTTTTAATTCATTGGGTTTGTTTGGTGAGTTTGCATCCATTGTTGTGAGTGTTGGTTTGTTTTGAGGGTGTCATACATTACCCATCTTCTCTCACAAATATAAAATCTTCTTCATCAGCTTTGTAAAGGCAAAGAAACGATAATGCTGCCGCTTGTTTTAAGCATTGTGTTCATCACTCAACATCTCTGGAACCTATCATGCACAAATTTTCTTGAAGACTAGGTGTACAATAGTATAAGATCTGATCTTGAAATTTCAGGAAATTTATCAGATAACCCATAATAGTAAAATTTCGATTGCCATTGTTTGATCAATTCGTTCAACGAGGTTCTTTTCCAACACACTTGCATTCTTTGCCTCTTTCATCATGAACATCAACAAATCCATCTTAATATTTTCTGCACCAATCACTCACTACACTGTCACTCATAAAGTTTTCACTATACACACGTTGTTTAGTGTATATCGTTGTATATCTGCTGCACTTAGTCCTCCAGCTAGCAAAAATCGAATAACGCTTCGCACCTCGCACTAGGCGAGACAATTGTAGACATGTTTATATGACGCTAGATCAACACATAATGGCACCACTCGCCTTTGTTTCAGGACCTAGTGAGAGGGGTGCGCTATAGACTAATTGCGTGTTATTGCGTCATACCGTGTCCCTGTCTGTTTCTCAGCACAGTCGAAAATTGAAAAAAATAGCCCTCGCATA
Source organism: Stictocephala bisonia (assembly GCA_035578905.1). Taxonomy (NCBI): domain Eukaryota; kingdom Metazoa; phylum Arthropoda; class Insecta; order Hemiptera; family Membracidae; genus Stictocephala; species Stictocephala bisonia. Next base: position 55,862 of record JAQJVL010001370.1, on the reverse strand, counting down.
TGAAGACTTTTAGCATTTCAAACCAAAAAATTTCAAATTTTATTGTTATAGACCACTTGGACAGTGAAAGTATTTTTTAATTGTAAAATTTATGAATTGACAAATGTTAATTATTTAACTTGCATCCACACTTAGCCCCAGACATGGGGCATCAAAATTTCTAAAGTGGCTCACCATATTTCACTGTTTTCAGCTTAATGATTTTAAAATTTGTAAAAAATTACTTTGCACCAAACACTACAGTTTTTTACATTGTTTCACTAAGCAATAAATAAAGGACATGTTTTAAACTGTGAAGTATAATATCTATATTTATATGAATGTTAGGTAAGTACAAAAATGAAAGTTTATAAATCTTGGGAAATTAAATTCAAAAGTAACGATAAAAAAAATTATTTACAAAATGTGCAAAAAATATTCTTTTTATATTGTATTATTTTGATTCAAATTGTATTACAGTACTATTCTCTTTTTATCAAAATATATGAAAGTTTGTACAGTTACAATGCAATGAAGTTCATAAACACGTACATTTATTTCATGAAACCTTAATTTTTTGTACAATATGAAATTACCTTTAAGAAATTACAAGATTTGTGTATTCATATAACACACAAATAATTTACTTATTGAAATAAATATTTTGAACTCATTAACCCTTAAAGCGCCATTTATACAATGCCTATTTTCTATTCCTCTTAATACCGACATGGCGTCCGCTTGATGGTTGCTATCGGCGTGGACACTAATAGAGAAGTCTGGGGTGTCCATGTTGGGTGGTAATCATGTGCGGATGTTGTGTGGGGGAGATAACTGAGTATCAGGCTTGTCAATTAGCTGAAAATCAGACCAGCACTACTTGGTTTGGATTCCACGTAAAGCTGTAGGTCCCTTAGTTGCCCTGGCTGTTGGGCTATTAATAAATTGCCCTTTCTGAGGAACAGTTGAACTCAGGTAGTTACCAGACTACACTCATCCTACACTCATATAACCATTCATATTCGCCTTCAAATACCAACAACGTTGTGTCAGCGTCTCATATGTAAGAATGTAAGAATATTAAGCGTCAATTTATTGTAAAAAATAAAAATTATATTTTTTAGTTGCTCATTTTTTTTTCTGTACGGGAAAATAAAAGATATGATAACATTTTGAAACCTTTATTAGCTTAATTTAATTTTTTTCTAGTGTATGAATATGTAAATAAGCAAACTTTTACTTGAAAGAAATCCTCAGGCATAGATCACTTATACAGTATGAATCAATACAAAATATTATTACTATTAATAAAATATGTATAATTGAGTATACATTTACTTTTTTATAAACTGATAAAGACAGGGCCTGCACATAACACATATAATAAAAAATAAGTAAATACATATAGCACTTAAATACGATGTATTTAGTACCTTGCACAAAGTCAAAAACTATTTACAATTTTCATAGAGAAATGTATTGGCGTCAAAAATACAGTGATGAAATTACAAAATTTAAGTTAAATTGAGCAGTCTTGATGCCTAGGATGGTCATGTGTCCTATGTAGATATTCTTCCAGCGTGTAGAACGGCCTAGTCACCAGCCATCTGTTCAGTGCCATCTTCAGGTTCTTCCCCTACTGAGTTTTTTATCTCGGTTGGCAGGTTGTAAAGCTTGTGTCCCATGTATGACGGCTTCCTCTCATACAGTGATAGATGGTGTGCTGGCAGGATGTAGTTGTCAGCATGTCGAGTGTTGTACTGGTGTACATCTGTTCCCCGAGGCAGTTCATTCCTATCGGCAAACATAATCACTTCCTGGATGTAGAGGGCCACAACTGTCAAGATGCGAAGATCCTTGAAGCCTTCACGACAGCTGTCCTTGGGTCCTAGGCCTTTAAGAGTTCTTATTACTTTCTTCTAGATCAGGAGAAGTCTCTGTAAGTTAGTGACTGTAGTGCCTTCCCATATAGCAATGCTGTACCTCAGATGAGACTCAATAAGTTGTTTTTGCAATGCTTAAATCACTGATGTGGTGAATTTTTTTTGATGACAAAGAGGCTGGTGTTTAGTTTCTTACAAAGGTCATCAACATGCTGAGTCCATGAAAGGGTTTCGTCAATTGTCAATCCAAGAAATTTTGCCATATCAACTTCTGGAAGAGCTGCAATTTCATCTCGTCTTCTACCGAATGCCAGTTGTTTGGTCTTGGTCATATTGACTACAAGGTTCTTCTGAAGGTTGCTTGTTCTTCTGAAGAGTTCCCAATAAGCAGAAGAATAGTCTCATCAGCATACACTAAAGTAGAACAGTAGGTATTTAGAAGATGAGGCATGTCATTAGTAAATAAAATAAACAGTACAGGGCCCAAGACTGATCCTTGTGGCACTCCTCTGCTTACAGGTAATGGTTTGGATATGATGTTTTGTATTGTTCCTTTGTTATGGTATCTTATCTCCACCACTTGGGTGCATTCTTCCAAATAGCTTTTAAACCACCTGTAAGCAAAACCACTAATACCCAGGCTTTGAAGCTTTTGTAGGATAAGGTTGTGTCCCAGACAATCAAATGTATTTGTCAAGCATTATGCCAGTTACAAACTTCCCTGCTTCCATTTGATTGCAGATGAATTCTGCCAGCTCAGCAATTGCAGATCTACCTTTCACAAACCCATGCTGACTATTAGTTAGCAAGTCTTATTGTTCGAGGTACCATAGTACATAAGTCTTTTTAGTACAACTTTTTCTATTACTTTGGAAAAAGTGGAGATTAATGAAATTGGTCTATAGTTGCTAGGTGTCTTTTGGCAATTACTCTTGTGTTTAGGATATACTTTTGCAACTTTCAAGGCTGATGGAAAGAGTCCCGATGATAGTGACTTATTTATGATGCTGACAAGGGGGTGTAAGAGCTTCACAGCAGTGTTTAACTTCGATGATATTTCATCAAGCCCTGCTGAGGTTTTTGATTTCATGCTTTTAATAATAACTTGAACTTCTTCCATAGTGGTGTTGTGAAGCTGACTGAGACTACAATTTGCTACATGGGGTGTGAGTTGTCTACCTTTTTGGTGCTGATTATTGATGGCTAACGTTTCCTGTGCAATTTTGGTGAAGAATTCATTGAAATTTTCAGCAATTTCATGTGAGTTAGTTGTTTCCTCTCCTTTTATCTTCAGTTTCAGCTGCTCTTTGCCTTGTTCTCTACTCTTCCTTTCACTGTTTACTATTTGCCAGTTTGCTTTTGATTTATTTTCAGCTCTGTTTATACAGTTAGATGATGCCTGGCGTTTTAGCATTTTCAGTCTAAGGTCATAGTTTTTCTTAGCAATAGCTGTGTCTGTTTTATGCAGGTCACTTCCTGTGGTCTGGTATTTTCTTAAGTGTTGAAGATAAGTTTCTTTCAGTCTTAGAGCTTCACTTTCTTTATAGTTAGAATTTTTTCCTTCTTATTTCTGGTTTTCTTTTTAGGGCAAGCAGTATCCATATACATTGTCAGAGTGATTAAGAAGGCATTGTACGCGTCTTCAGCATTTTTAGCACTAAATATTCCAACCCAGTCCTCATTGTGCAGTAGAGTCTTTAGAGTGTCGAGATTGTCCTTTTTCATTTGTCGTTGAATAAGACTAGAAGTTTCTGTTTTCTCTGCTTCAAGAGATATTTTACTCAATTGTGCTGTATGGTCTGACAAGCCTACTTGTATTACTGTGGCATTGATTTTGGATGCAGGTAGATTTGAGCATATACAGTCTATGGAGGAGGTGGAGTTGCAAGTGATTCTGGTTGGTGGTAGAGGCAATATCTTTATGTTGTGGCTGGCTAGTATTTCTTCAAGTTTTCGTGAATCATTATATTGCACTAAGCTGTTTACGTTTATATCACCCATGATAATTGTTGGGTGGTTTTCAGCCTTAGTCTCTTCAATGATGTTAGAAAGAATGTCTAAGGCTTCATCCAGCTTTTCACTTGGAGCTCTATATGCCAGTGATATAAAGGTGTTGTTTTCCGACCGCTATTCTGACCATTGCCACCTCACACATGAGTTCCTTGCAATAATGTGATATCTCAAATGACTCTGTTTTTTGTTGTAGTGAGTCTTTCACATATATGGCAACCCCTCCTTTTCTGGTTTCTTTCCTGCAAAAGTGTGCTTTGAGGGAGTATTTTGGAAGTTTAGTGTTCTCTAGGAGTTCAGACTTCAGGCCTTGCTCACTCAAGATGACTATGTCATGTTGAATATCTTGAAGTAGATGAGATATTCTATCTACTTTGTTCCTTGCCTCTTGTACATTTTGATGTAGTATTACCAGTTCCCTTTTCAATAACTTCTTTTTTACTACGTTGGGAGTCAAGTTCTCTCCTTTCTGTGGTTGCCATTCAATAAAAAAGGAGAATAGTTGTCAGTAAAGTGGTTTATTAGATAGTTAGTTTTAAACTGCTCAATGTTATTGTTATAAAACTCTTGTATTGTTTCTTTTGGTCCAAGTTTGGCTTCAGTGCAAGGTGGTCTTTTCTTCAATGAGGGTGTCTCTTTATTTAGAGATAAGGGGTTATGTTCAGCAATTTTTGGTTGTGGGATTGCTGTGTTGATCTTAAGCGTTGCTGTGTTGATCTGGGAGTTATTGCAAGGAACGGGGTGGTTTTTTTATTTGACTTGCAGCAAATTTTGCAGTTTGAAGTAAGATACTCATGTGGTTAATTTGTTCTTGTTGACTTTTCCTCTTAAGAAGTGAGCTTCTGTTAACAAATGTTTTTGGCCTAGATCCCTTGAAGTTGTGTGTGTTGGAGTTATTGCAGTTTGATGCTCTGTTCGTGAAGAACAGGTCTTTGTGAAACATTTTGCAGGGAGTTAAGCTGGTCATTAAGGTACGTAATTGTGGCCTCCAAATTATCTTGTCTGGATTTCATTTCGGCCAACTCCAATACAATATTTGGTAGGCTTTTAAGTTTTGTCTCTGGTGAGGCAAGACACTGCGGTTTGAGTCCCAGCTTCTACCTTACTTCTAATTTCCAGTTTACCACTATCTTTTAAGTATATTGCATTTGTGTTTAGAAGTTAAATTTGTGTTTCAAGATTTTTTATATGAACAAAATCATCAAAATTGACTGGATTATTCATATTGACACTTAAAACTAATAAATTACTAACATATATTAAACTAAAGTAATGATAAAAACAACTAAATACATAGTTTCAAAGAGGTGAGGCTGCAGACAATGACAACCGCTCGGCTCAACAGTAGCTGCGTGTATATGCACTTCTGGCGTTGGGCGGCGCAGCAGAAATGTACACTGCCAGACAAAAACCAATCTCGTAGTGATTGACAGGTCAACAAAAGGTCATGAGCTCCACAATGTGTCTCTCATGAGTCACCACCCAAAACCCAAACGTACTGACAGATTAAATTAGAAACATTATTTAGAAAATATTATTTTTGTAATTATCACATGTATATGCGCTTACGGATAAGGGTTAAGAATACTTTTCAAAAAAGTATAATATGATCAGTTTCAAACTTAGTTTCTATGAAAAAATAGCCACTGAAAATAGGCTTGTAAACTCAGTATCAATGGTGTTGTTTGCCACTAGAGGACACTTTAAAACAACAATTCTTTGCTTAAAATACAAGTTGTATTCTTGGTTAAAAACAAATTTTAAGATCTTATATATTAGGCAATGTTAGACGTCAATTTTTTAACTAACTTTGTATTTGATTTGGATACTGGAAGGCCAGTGTGCCTTAGAGGCTTGGAGCAATGTAATAAATTTATGATATTTAACCCTATATGGGCCCAGCAACTAGTAACTAGTAAAGTTGACGCACAGGCCTATAGGCCCATATCAACTAGCAAGTGAAGTTTAAAAAAAGAAAAAAAAACTAGTTGATTTATGCGGTACTCTTTTTTGCCAGAGAGCTAGTTACTAGTTGACTGTGCAAGCCACAATCCAGTTACACTGCCATTTGGAATATATTTCTAAGTATAGTAATAAATTATAAGATTTTTTTACATTTGTTGTTATTACGAGAAAAAATAATTTATATTTTTCAAAGTGACATTTAAATTTCATGAATTTTTCAATTTATTAGCCCATAAAGTCTTTGAAAATGTATTTTATTTTTTGTTTCATATCAATAGAATTCCAATTGATGATTAACTTGAGTGTTCACCGCCATTTTGTCACCAGTTTTATAACTCAAAATTCAAAACCATGCATACAATTTGAAAGAAAATGTTCCAGCGTTGATATATCACATATAAATCATGTACGAGGCGTGTTTTTAAAGTAAGTACCGTTTTTAAATTACGCCACCGCAGCGCTGCGGTCGCCGTTTAGCGCATGCGCGCCGTGTAGCCACATCTGTTGGGAAGCCACAGACGCCATTACGGAATCATCCGATCGAGTCTACATCTGTTTGCGCGATTATAAAATGACTCCACCTATTGAGAATCCCGCCGACTGTAAAGTGCGTGCTGTAATACGGTTTCTCTGTGTTCAAGGCTTCAAAGCAGTTGACATTCATCACCAAATCAGTGAAGTGTATGGTGAAAACATTATGAGTGATGGAATGGTTTGGAAATGGGTTAGGACCTTTAAAGATGGCCGTACAAACTTTCATGATAATGACCTTCAGTCATTACCCATCGGTCGCCCACTTCGTTCCTCATCATGAAAGTTTGTACGGCCATCTTTAAAGGCCCTAACCAATTTCCGAACCATTCCATCACTCATAATGTTTTCACCATACACTTCACTGATTTGGTGATGAATGTCAACTGCTTTGAAGCCTTGAACACAGAGAAACCGTATTACAGCACGCACTTTACAGTCGGCGGGATTCTCAATAGGTGGAGTCATTTTAAAATCACGCAAACAGATGTAGACTCGATCGGATGGTTCCGTAATGGCGTCTGTGGCTTCCCAACAGATGTGGCTACACGGCGTGCATGCGCTAAACGGCGACCGCAGCGCTGCGGCGGCGTAATTTAAAAACGGTACTTACTTTAAAAACACGCCTCGTATTAGCTCTAAGTATTTAGGTTAAAACAAATTTCATAATTTGGAAACAATCAATGACAGCTGTGACAAAGGTCAACAGAATTTGCCTCGTTTAGTTGCTGTGAATTTATTTATCGAGGTCTATTTTAAAAGGAAAAAATTGTCAAAAAACATACTTTGACATTTTTAGAAATATTTTGTTTGAACGTTATCTACATCTTATTATATAAAATTGAATTTCTGAATACATTCTGAGCAATTATCTTATTGTCGGGAAACGGTCAGACACTGTATTTGACAGCTGGTAGTCAAATGAAAAACTGTTGTTTCCATGTCGTTGCTCACCTGCTTCTTTGTAAATACGTCTGAAAGTGTTGCTGTTTCGCAGATAATAAAACCCTGTACATAAACATTTACTAAAAGCACCAAAGTATTTGTAAAACTAGACTAAATTTGCAACATTTTATATGTCTTGAAATTTTGCATACTTACTTTTTTATATCCTTGAAAGTGAGAATTTTTTGTACATTTTTCCATGTTCTGAAGTTATTCTTGGTTTATTTATTATTTAATTTTTTTACAATTAATACAATAAACCCTGCAGATATTCTTTTTATTTGGACCATTTTGAATATGATAGCATGTAATATGTTGGTATTTTATTACTTTTCAAATTTCTTTATGAATATTTAAAATATTTATGTCAGTTTTCAAGAAAATTATGAATGCGAATTATTTTACAACTATCTCAGTAAAGCTTGTAAGCATTAAAAACCTTATATTTCTACGTAAAGTAATAAATTATAAGATTTTTTACATTTATTGTTATTACGAGAAAAAATTATTTATATTTTTCAAAGTGACATTCAATTTAATGAATTTTTCAATTTATTAGCCCGTAAAATCTTTGAAAATGTATATTATTTTTTATGTTCATATCAATAGATTTCCAATTGATGATTAATAGTGCTTAATATAATGATGTGTAACATGACAAGATTTTGATAAAATTACAATATGTTAGGTGCGTTTATGTGTGAGCCTGCAAAACCGTCCAAAAAACCCCTTGGCCAAATAGAGTTTTTGCCTGAGCCTATATAGGGTTAAGGATTAAAGAAGGAGGCACCTTGAGATAAGTTTGAGGCAACATTTTGACATATAAGTTGAAGGTCTTATAACTCAAAATCTGAAGTGCCATCTTGAGTTATTTAATTAGTGCAGAAGATAGAGAGAAATGAAGATTTTTATATCTGTAGTTCAGCATTGTAGATATAGCCAAGATAGCTGAAGGTTATTATAAAGGTAGTCTGCAAGAATGTTTAGATTACTGTCATCTGTTGACCAGCATAAATTTAGGTGATTGGTATGTCACTTGTACTATTAGCATGTAAGACAGCATATATTTTTTTGTTGGGAGGTGAATGCATTTAAACACTCAACCAATAGTACCAGTAACATGGGACTTGCATCCTTTTAGAGGATATTCCCATTGAACCCGCCTTTGTCAGCATAGGACCTTTAATCTGGCAGCTTTTGACACTTTACATTGACACAATATCTATTATTTCTAAACCCTCAGATGACTTCATTGGCTTTTTTTAAGAACTGATTTCATAAATTGAGGTTTATCAAATTAGAATTTTTTTCTGTCTTCATTCCCAAAATAGTTGAGTGTTGGCTTATTAGTGTGGATAATCAGATACAACACTAATGTCTAATTTAACACAAATTTAATAGAAAATTTACAAGTATTTGTACATTTTATACTTATATTGTATTAAATGTTTGTTGTGTGGCGTTCAATTGTAGTATTGTATCACCTGTAACACGTAATATGCGTATTAAGAAACCATAAATAATTAGATCTCCTCACTTCAATTGTTACATTTCTGTGCTTACTAAAACAAATAAATAAGAAGAATTATATGTATAACATTTTCTAAATTCAATATTGTCATATACTTCAGGGTTATTTTCGTAAAGGAGAAGTAGAGGCAGCTACATACAATTACATGGACGCAGTGCTATCGTACACCCTTGCTCTTAGCCTCTTGCCTGGGGATTCAACTGTGGCTGCTGCTTTGGAACGTACCACTAGAGAATGGGCACGGAACTTGAAAGGTGACGTAATTTATTTTATTAATTTGGCCAAATTCCAGTCAACTCAAGAAAGAGCTTATAAAGTTTAAAGGAAATTCAGTATAGTTTTATTAAGATGTCTTCAATTGGGAAATCATATAAAACAGATAATTTAATAAAAACTTAAACTTAATCGTTATGAAAAATGAAAATATAGATATTTTTAGATATTACAAATTTTTTTATAAACATAATTTTTTCCGAAATTATGAGGCAGGTCCTACATAAAAAGTAAAAGTTTTACACACTAAACTACTTTAAATGGTCATATTTTATTGCTTCCATTTGCAATATTATTAAATATTTATCCTTAGTTTTTTATTTTTATTTTTTTTTTTTTAGAGAATATCACTCGCCATTCCACATATGCCTGCAGGCATGTGCATGAACTTTATTCAACAAGTGTAGTACCGACTGTTAACTCAGTGGGGATTCGAACCTTGGACAATGTCCTCTGCAGTCCAAAGATTTAGCCACTGAGCCACCACACTGGTGTAATGTAGCCTAACATTAACAAATGATGTTTAGTGCCCAGTAAAAGTTACTCTAGTATATAGTGTACAGTTGACTCGCGGTAGTCCGACACTTAACAATCCGACACGCTCGGTAGTCCGACGCGGTCAACAACCTTCGTTTCCTGTCTCAACAGGATTGACGCATCGGTATTTCCGTGTAGCATAGTGCAGTACAAGTGCTTCTTCCTTTTTGTTTAGTGTGTGAAATTTGAACAGTTTTTGTGTACTGTGGCATTGTAATTGTAAATATGTAACTGTAATTGTATTTAAGTATATGTAAGTGCAAAGTAACTGTATGTAAGTGTAAATACTGTAGTTAAGAGTTCTGTACAGTAAATTTGGTGGATGACGAGCACAAGTGGAACCAAACGTAAGCATAAAACATTATCAATTTAAGAAAAGTGGGACATCATTAAGAGATAACCGTGGCGAAACCCCTACGGTAATTTCTCAAGTGTTTGGCATAGGCCGGCCTATAGTTTATGACATTGTAAAAAATCGGGAAAAAATTTAAAACTTTATAAAATCTGCCGATGATAATTCAAACAGAAAAACGTTTAAAATGAGTGAATTTCCTCAAGTTGAAGAAGCTCTTCATGCGTGGTTTCGACAAGAAAGAAACAGAAATGCCCCAATTTCTGGGGATATTTTAAAAGAAAAAGCAAAGTTCTTTTATCGTGAAATAACTAATAAAGACGATTTTCGAGCAAGCGATGGCTGGTTTGAAAATTTTTAAAAACGGCATGGTATTCGGTTTTTGCAGATGAGCGGAGAGAAACTGCCTGCCGATGAGACAGATATTGACAACTTCATCACGCGCCTAGACACAAAAATTACCGAATTGGGCCTAACTGCCGAACAAGTTTACAATGCCGATGAAACCGGCCTTAATTGGCGGCAACTTCCAACCAAAACGTTTGTAACAAGGGATGAACAGAATACTGCCGGCAGGAAACTTTTAAAAGAAAGGATCACTTTGATGGTGTGTTCAAATGGTGCCGGGAGTCATAAGTTAAAACTGTTAGCTGTAGGTAAAAGTAAGAAACCTAGGGCGTTTAAAAACACTAATCTTGAAACTCTTCCAGTGGTTTATATGAACCAAAGTCGAGCGTGGGTGACCCAAGAAATCTTCCTAGACTGTTATAATAATCATTTTGTCAAAGAAGTAAAACAGCATTTAAAGGCTAATAATCTGCCATTAAAGGCTCTTTTATTATTAGATAATGCTCCTGGGCATCCAAAATCAGAAGAATTAAAAGCAAAAACAGCCGATGGATACATCGAGGTCATGTATTTACCGAAAAATACAACTGCTCTGATTCAGCCAATGGATCAGAATGTTATCAAAACTCTAAAGGCGCATTACAAAAAACGCCTACTTATGGATATTGTTTGCCAACCAGATGCAGACATTACAACACTGTTGAAAAAGTTTGACATTAAGGACGCTATTCTTAATGCAGCTTTTGCGTGGCAACAAGTCCAGCTATCAACACTTATAAAATCCTGGAAAAATGTTTGGCCACATAACCCCCTCCTCCAAAATAAAGATGATGAAAACCAACGGGAAGATGACGACAACACCCAAGATAACAATCGTGTAGTGGAAGAAACCATTTTACTTTGTAATCAAACTAACGTCCAACAAGAATTATCGGAAGAACTAATAAGATGGGTGTTAGACGATAACCTGGGTGCAGAACAAACAGATGAAGAGATTCTGCAAGAAATCATAACACAAAACGACACAATTGAAGAGGCCGTGGAGACGGAGAAAAAATACGTGATCAGCTGTGATGAAGCTTTGTCTGCTGCCAACACTTTGATTCACTGGTGTGAGGAACGTGACCTAGACTTCAACAACGGTTTAGTTTTGAGAAAGCGATTAACGAAGGTTTGCGTACAAAGAGGCAGAAGAAAATGACAGATTTTTTTCATGTTTAGTTTATTTACTGTTTTGCAATCTGTTCATATGTGTGTAAGTACAGTACAAACTTTGCTATAATACATACAATCCTGTACTTTTAATGTAGTAAATACAGTTTGTCAATTTCTTAAAATTATCCGCATTAATTACTGTACTTTATTTTTAACCTAGACCTTTGGTCAATACAGTACGTATTTATTTTATGCACATAAATATTCACAAACAGTATGAAATAGGTTTGTTAATACAGTACTGTACATATCTATTGCTTAAAACTATCGTATTTGTTATTGTTTTAAGTTTAAACATCGAATTCAGTCATGATGGGAGGTACATTTGGTAATCCGACGTTTTTGGTAATCCGACACCCTACTGGTCCCGTGACTGTCGGATTATCAAGAGTCAACTGTACTTTAAATACCTTCTTATCCATTATGTAAGTAATGATATCAGGTGTGTGAAATTAAACTGATGTTTCTATGTTTAACCTCATCTATAACTTGGTGTATTGTTTATTATTGTACTCAGATGTAATAGTTTAACCTTTTAAGAAGAAGTGCCATCTTAGAATTTCATTATTGCCCTGAGAAGTAAAATTTTAAACAAAAATTGTGTATTGAGGAATAAAATAGGACTACGAGGTTTGGGTTGAAAGAAAATCAGGTTTCTTCCCGTAGTATTGCTGTAGCCACAGACGAATGCAACAACGCTGAATATCCTACGGCTGTTCACATGCCTCCCCCTCCACCCGCTGCTTGAGTTTCATCTCTCTTCCGTACTCATTCCACCTGTAGCGTCAGTTATAAACATATAACCTTTTGTCTTAACATCAGAAAAATGTTAAGTGTCCAGAAAAAACAATCTGTAAACATTAAATTTCTTTATAAACTTGGAAAATCTGCAAGTAAAACATTTTTAATGTTACAACAAGTGCTTTAATGTCAAATCCCCTGCTTCTCCATAGCAAAAAAAAGCAAGAATGACAAAATCAAAGTTCAAGATCATGATGATTGTGTTTTTTATTTTTTTTATTTTAAAGGCATTGTGAATATTGATTAGGTACCAGAGGGGAAAACATTGAACCAAAATTACTACATTAGCATCCTGACTACTATACGCGAGCGAGTACGGAAAAAGCAGAATGATTTATGGAAAAAAGGCATGGATCCTCCACCAGGGCAATGCTCCAGGTCAAAATACTTTGTCAGTGAAGACGTTTTTAGCAAACCATAACGTTCCCGTGTTAGACCATCCACCATACTCACCTGTGTTTCCTAAAATCAAGTCAGCATTGAAAGGAACGAGATTTGAAACTGTTGAAGCAATAAAAGAAAAATTGACGGAAGTCATGAACGGACTTGCAGAAAATTATCTCCAGCAGTGCTACACCCAGTGAAAAACTCGCATGGAGTGGTGTAGAGAACAAGGAAGGGAATAGATTGAAGGAGATAACATCAAATTGTAAATATTTGAAAGTAAATTTTATTTTCAGCCTCAGTTCTGTTTTTTTCTAGCCACATCTAGTATTTTACTGGATTTCAGTCATATTCTTATATTGAAGATAGCAATAAAAGAATTAATGTAAAATAAAAGCAATTTACAAACAAGTTAACCCTTTCAGGAGTATAGAATAATGCATGTAAAGAGTAATGAAGTTCAGGAATGTCATATGTGAATCGCTTATTTATGAAAGGGCTTATGTCAATTATTTCTTAAAATTGACTTTTTGATGAAAATGAATAAAACAACAATATCTGCATGTTTATTTAAGAAATGACTCTTGTCTGACCTGCTCTACTGCATATTGTAGCCAGCTGAAATCAGTGGTTGTTTATGAAACGGCTCTTGTCCGTGACAGGAGCCCTTTCATGAATAAAGTTAGGTTGGCAGCGCCTGCGCATTAGGAGTTTTTTCCTGTCAGCTGATTCTTCTGCTGGGTTTGTTGGTTCCTTTGTCACTGCACTATTTATTAGGGAGAAGAGGTTATGTTTGTTTATTAAATAAAAGCTACTTTGTCTTAGTTTAGTGTACTTAATTGGTTTATAAAATGTCAGAAAGTGGAAGTAATGATGATGAAGATTTAATTGAAGAAAGAAATAAACGCAATAAAAGGATGAGTTGTACCTGTACAGTGATAACTGTACAGGTCAAAATAAAAGCCATACAATGATAAGATTTTTGCAGTATCTCACAGACAGTGGAAGATTTAAGAAAATTGTTTATAGACTTCCCATAAGGGGTCACTCATACCTGCCTTGTGATAGGGTGTTTGGAGTGGTAAAAAGAAAGTTAAGGAGATGTGATCGGTACTATACTGTTAAAGAGATAACAGAGATGATAGTTAGTGCTTCAGTACAAGGGAAGTTTACTGTAGACTTAGTAGACACAGATGACATTTTGGATTTCCATAAGTAGTGGCCTAACTTTTATAAAAAAAGTACTTTCTCAGAGGAAACCAAAACTGAAAAGAGGGGGTAAAAGGGAGTACTTTACTATATCCTCATATCATGTGTTTTCTTTCCATCATTCTAAGGAAGGTCAAGTGGTTGTGACTGATTTTATAGGTGGAATACCATCAAAAACCTTTCGACTTTCGAACCAATCCAATCAACAGTCCAACATTTTACCACCCACTGACAAACTATACAAAGAAAAGGTTCCCATACCAAGAAAAAAAATGGATGACATAAAGAAGCTTGTCCAAAACGTTCCTCAAGAACATCTCACATTTTACGATGAGCTCGTTTGTTGGCCAACAGTAGAATAGACCATCAAACAGTACTTTTATGCTTATATAAAATTAGTCAACCTAATTATCCAATGATATAATGTGTTTTTGCCACTAATAAATTGTCTTTCTTAAAAAAACCTACTGATTCTTATATTTCAATTCCTTTTTTTTTATGAAAGGGCTCATGTCGCTAGTTTTAAAAAATTTATTAAAAAATAAATAAAACCTAAAAGCTCCAAAAAAAAATTCCAATATTTTAGAGACTATTTATTTATAATATAACCAAGTAACAATAACAAAAAACTTATCACCTAGCAACTAAACAGTTTTTTTTTATTTCCCAAAAATTTACTTACAACGACATAAGTCCTTTCATAAATAAGCGATTCATGTATGTTTTTTACTAAATAAATTTTGATAGCTCTAGAACACATATAATCGTCTCCAAAAGTAAGGAAATAAATTTCTGGGAAGGGGGAAGTATTATTCTAGCGATGACAATTCACATAATTGAGATCTGGGTGGGGCTTTGTCCCTGGGAGGAGTCATTCAAGACAACTGTGTGTACGGGCTTATCGGTCTTCTCGGTCTTCTCGCCAAGTCAACTATGTTATCAGTAACCAACAGTGAAAAAACAAGAACAAAAACCTAAGTCTGTTATCAAATACAATAAGGACATGGGTGCCATAGACAGAACGGATATGATAATATTTTTCAAATATGGAACAAGAAAATACTACGACATGGTATAAAAAACATTTTTTCATTTGTGAGATTTTATCACGTTGCATTCTATTCCAAATGTACAAAATCCAACAACGACAGCAAAATTTCATTTTCAGAATTTAAACTGATCTTTTGAATTCTATCAAACAAGAGAGATTGGCCAGGTAGACTGAGCAATGATAAACATCTGTCACGCCTAACTGCCCGGCGTTTCCTAGGCCCTCTACGGAATCTTCAAGGTCAACAAAGGAAACCTCAAAAAGGTGCTACATTTCTACAATAAATGCTAAATAGTGAAAATACACATCATACGAGCAATGCAGCATATTGCATTGCAGGGTTAATATGTCTCTTTTTTCAAATATTTCATCAAACAAAATATTTTAAATTGTTTGTTAATTGCTTTTTCTTATAGTCATTTTTAAAATTGTGCCATTTTTAGTACCTTACAATAAAACTGGTTAAAATGCAAACAAAAATTAATGTTTAAACTTTTTACTCCATAACGTCATTTTTGTGCTCAACGTGGTACTCTTATAGGCTAATGTTTATGACGTTCCAAGACATCAGGGATCCAAGGGTTAAATAAATTTGATCTATGGAAGTATACTATATGTAATATACAGTTGCAAAAGTATATTTTACTTAACCTGGATAGTGCTTACATTTTTTAACATTCAAAAATCAGTAGGATAAAATTGTAATTTGTATCATTACTGTTGTGTGTGTATGGGTGGGTGGGAGAGTCATTACTACCATATGTGTCAGAATCAGAACATGACTAATTCAACGTGACATGTAAATGTTATCAGTATTAAGTCACCTGATTGAATTATGACATTTATTCTTTATATTATAAAAAAACTGTCCTACATTATACAAAAAGCATACAACTTTTTATATTTCATTAATATTTACATTCCATCTGTTGATAGGCAAACTATCAGGTAGAAGGAATAAAGGCAAACTGTTGATATTTTTACCTATCAGCTTTTCTGTGTGTCACACAGTAATTTTAATAGATTACAAAGGGCTGTCTGATAAGAGGGATTGTCGGAGGAAGCAACATTGTTATTATTATGTCTATTGGGCATAACAGTATTAGGCTAACTATGGCATCCACATTTTGTTGAATTCATTCGTATATTTAAATTTTTCTGTGGTTTTCAACATTTGTAATTCTAGATATTTCATTAAACTTTGTATATTAACCCTAGAACCGTGCTTATACAAAACTTCCATCGCTACCCCCTGAGTTTTGCACATCGTTAGCCTTTTTTTTAAAACTAAAAAATACTAATTATCAATAACATGGGCAATAAAAAATACTGTCTTTCTTTTCAGAAACTGTACTTTACACCACAATAACCATAATATAGGTATTTTCATCCTAAATATAAATAATCTTGAAAATAAATAATGAAAGAAACAAATAATGAAACTTTGAATCCTTTTGAGGACTAAGAAATATTTTTATAAATAATTCTAAAGTAGCCAAATTGTGCAAATCTTAATGTAAAATAAAAAATTATATTGGTTTTTTTTTTAAGAAAATAACAATCTTTTTGTACTGTGAAAGAACAAAACTCAGTAATTTATATTGGTAATATTATATATTATTTTTAAATTTTGGAAAAGACGATAAAATAAATCAAAAATAAGCATTGTGTGGTAAACAAATTTTTATTTGAAGAAAATATGAATATTTTGACCAAAACAATTTTAAATTTTATTTGTAGGTGATACAAAATATTTTCACTGTGGAAACAAAAAAATTACACTTATTTTATAAGAAAAATATTTTTTCTACAGGAAAATTTAAATTATATTTAAATATGTCAAAAATTAAAACAGTTTTACAATAATATTTTAGCGGGTGCAAAATGGTTTTGTTTCATAACAATGGAACAAATTCTAATAGAAAAATAAAATGTAGAAATATATTTAAGAATTTGTATTATAGCATATCTTAATAAAAATGTGTTTATGAGTAATAACATATAACATTTGTAAGGATTGAGTAACAAATAATGTTAACTTTTGTTTAAGTTACGAATTTTGTTTGAAACGTTTTATTACAATGTCAAATAAACTTTACCAGAATTTATAAGTTACACTATGTAAAATAAAAAAAACATATAGGGATCACTTCTGTCCTATCAATACACAATCACTAGAGCCTATAGTCAATTGATAAGCTCTCTGGTAGGATAAATATTATTATTTGTAAGCAGTTGTTATGTTAAAAAGGCATAACTTAAATAGTAAACGGTCTGGATTACGTCAGCCAAATGTGAAACATTTTGTACATGCACAAATTGATTTTAAATAGGTTTTCTTGGTTTTGAAAAGTTGTAATTATATTATTTTAAAACTAAAACACTCACCAACACAATTCTAAATGCTATCACGACTAAATTTACAGTCTTAACCTCCTTAACCTCAAATACATACAACTTCAATTAAAAGCTTTGAGAGGAATAGCCAGCAATCAGCTACAGCCCACAGCCACCACACCGCAAGCAAGCATATGTTATTGGAGGTAGAGCCATTGAAGGTCTATGGTAGAGCCAAAATCAAAGTTAGGAAAATAAACTCCTAGATTATGTATGAAAGTCATTAATAAATAAATATACATGCAACAGACGTACTCATAAGTATGTATTTAAAAATGTATACAAGTTTAAAACACTTTAATTAACAATTCATACTAAACGTGGTTCGGATTTCACGTAAAGATGTAGGTCCCATAGTTGCCCTACCCATTGGGCTATTAATGAATAGTCCTTTCTGAGCTAATGACTACACTCGTTAATCTAAACTCATTCAAAATCCATATTTGCCCTTAACTTGACGATCGGCGTCTTAAGAATAAATAAAATAAATTTTAAAAGTGTTCTATATGAATAGCCCCACGAAAGGGAATAAAAGAAAACATTACTGTAATTTAGTTAATTATATAAAAAAAGAAATGGATGTCATAGCAAGTTTATGTCGTGCCAGATTGCGTCGACCAAATCTGCGTCTCTATTCCTGTGACGCCACATGAACTCACATAGATCTAGCAACTCCCTGCTGGTTCAAAACTGACGCTTGTTTCTGAGTTTAGCTGATCCACACATAGGCTCTATAGTTTGAGGTTTGACAAAATTTGCACCACAACTCAACTGACCGTGCACGTTCAAGTTGGTACATGAGATAACGCCGGTAGATCAGATAACGAGCAGCCGAGCGGCGATTTGATAACCGTGTTGTGTATGTTATTGATTGTTTTGTATCTAATAGTGCGCCCCACTGATTAGCAAGTTTCCTATTCCTCAACATCAAAGAATTTTTCAAGAGTGGGGATCCTTTTCTAAAAAATACCCACAACTGAAGACAAGTTTATTTGTATTGTCAAATTAATCCTGCAGTTTGACACGTCATTTCATAATAGTAATTAGTGCTACATGACAAATAGGTGGTTGAGTGGGAGCGATGACTAAAAAGGTGCAGTGAACAAGTGTGGCTAGGCAACCTGGTGTCAATAAAAACAGAGCAGCTCAGGGCGGATAATTTAACTTTTGAGCAGTTTGTGTAGGAATGATACATCAAGCAAATATACATAGTCCAAACCCAAAAGAGTTCTAGTCTTTGCCAGTGGTACAGCGTTATGATCGAAGCCGAGTTTCACTCCAGCAAGAAATATAAAACGGCCTTAAAACTTCCTAAGAAGCTAGATGTATTCAATCTTGTATGGAGACCTCAAAACGCAGGATTTTGTAAAGGACATTTGTACTGTAGCGCTGGCATACTCCAATTCTGACATTACCAGTGCTACATAAATGATGTTCATTGCATCAATAGTCAATCTAGACATAGCTATCCATCCTGACATCAACCCCAGTGCATATAAGTCCTTCGACTAACGATGTCTTCAATATGGTATCCAGAGTGCAGATAGATAAAAGAGAGACACCAAGGTCACGAATCTTATACTTTCGGCTGATTAAAATTAGAAACAAAAATATAATCATGAACAGCGGCACAGGGGTAAAAACTTCATGATCACAATCGGTAGTTAGCTGCAGTCTTGGACTTGTTAATACGGCCTTCCTCATTTAACAGTAAATTAAATTTTATTCTTTGCTAATTGCTGATATACACTTTTTTTATCAATTAGTTGCATACATTTAACTACCTATGAGAATGCCCTGCTGGCAGTGTTAAAATAATAACAGTGGCTGTCTCTATTGTTATAATAATGTAGAAATGACTGCAGTGATAGCTCAAGTGGCAAAGCTTCAGATTGTGGAATATTATCAAATCTTAACTAAACTATATGTACTTCGTTTATTTTCATTCAATCATTCAGGTTCAGGCCAAGCCTGGACTTGGTCTGCTTTGGCACGTGAACATATCAGTGAAGGCCACAAATAATTGAAAAAAGAGAGTAATTATATACATCAGGAGCCTCGTCAATTCTTCGGTTGAAAAGGTTTTTTATTGTAAATAAATAGCCAAGAATATGATCATTTTTTTCAGCAAAAAACTACAAAACTGAGGAAAAACGTAAAAATACTGTTTCCCCTAAATATAACAATGTGCTAAATATAACAAATATAACACTCAAATTGTGCTGATTTTTTTCCTCATCACTAATATGAAAAAGGTATTTACAACCGAATCATTAATAAGCACGTTAGCGCCGGAAATGTGCTGATGTCACTACGGTTACGTTCTATTAGGACAGGGCTTGGTTGGGTTTTGATAGGTTAAGTTATGTTAGGACTAATTAAGCCTATTTTAAATTGGTTTATAGAAAAGTTTGTTAAAATACTTCAAAGTTCATACCTAACATGACCGAAACAAACTTAACCAAACATAAAATAATCTTAGAACTTAGGCTTAAGCGGCAGATATCATAACTAGAATCTATACTTTCTAACAATCTAATTAAACCTAACATAACTTATGAATACCCAACCTAACCCTAGCCTAAAAGAACGTAACCTTACTGAAATCGGCACATTTCCGGCGCTAACATCTTTAATAATGGTTCAATTGAAATCACCTCGTCAAATTCGCAATTGGGACAACATTCCGAATAATTTGAGTACACACATCACTATCTTTAGGGAATTAGATGTTTTCCCTCAATTCGTACATTTTTCCGAATTTTCGGCTGAAAAAAGATCATTATCTTGTTTCCTAGCTATGTATACACTTTAAAAAAAATTTTCAGCAAAAGATAGACACGGCCCCTGTTCTAAATCGTAACATAAACCTTTTATTATAGGTAAAAAATACAGGTACAATATAGTTGATTGTGATTACAGAAAAAAGTCGTTAACAGCTTTAGCTTGGATGGGTTTGTATTTGTATCAAACTGACTGCCTGTTAGTTAGTTTTTATTGTGTAGTAAACAAATAAGGCTAACCTCAAATAGAGATGTGTGTATGTATTGTCCTCTCTAGGTTGATGAATGGAGTTATACTATTCTATACAAATTAGTCTTAGATATTATCTCACTTCAGGTATTAAGATTAATATGTATTCTTGTACTATCCTAAATTTGTATATTATAGAATAGTGTAATTTGATTAGAGGGTATTCAATTACATTTTTATTCTTTTACTATCTTAAATTTGTATAGGTCCCTAGTATACTAAAGTGTAATTTGATCAGTAGATGAGATGAACAACTTGTGTATGCTTTTAAGTTGCATTATGCAAAGTTATGCATGTTACTTACATGTTGTTCAAAGTTTATTATGCTCAGATATAGTCAATACTGTCCTATGGGGTAACAGTCAAAAGTTTTTAGATGCATTTAAACTGAAAAGTAAATACAGTAGGATCCCTATTTTCCGTCAGGGCTTGGGACCGCGGCCGTGACAGATTATAGAGAATTCACCCAAACACACTTATATCGCTGGAAACTTATTGTTAGTGCTTACGCACGTTAAATTTAAATGCTGTATAGTATATATTGATTAACAAAATGAGAATGAAAAGGTTAGAAAAAGACATTTTCAGAATGTATATACTGCTGGTCACAACTACCTTTTTATTACAGTAGGCCTAGTTTTAATGTAAAACATAAGCTTGTTCATTATGTAATAAGCATAAAAATGAATTATCAACATTATTAACGTTAAACTGCAGTACAGAGTAACATATTAAAGCCTAGTTCCCACGGCTAGTGGTTTTGAAGGCATCAGGCGGCCTGATGTCGGTACATGGATAGTGTATTGCCGCGACTCGCCTGTGTATCATCAGACAGGACCATTCCAACGGCCCGACCTGTGTAGCCGTCGCAGCTTAAAACTTCATCTTTGACAACATGCCTTTGTAGTGCTGCCTCTTTCTTCATGTTGTACAAGACCTGTTCAGGCAGCCTCGGACGGCCTGTCTGTACGTCAGGCGTACACAGGCGACCTGTTCCAAAGACTTGTTATCTGTTAGACGGATGGTAGGCCGTTGGATCTAGGCTTATGTGGGCTAGACGGCTGGAAGGGGAATTGTTGTCTTCTAGACAGATGAGTCATACGGCAACTGTCAAACCCTGGCGCGATGAACCCAGACACTGACGGATAGCAGAACTTGGCGGAAAATAGGGTGACGGACTATAGGGTTTTCACTGTATTCGATTTCAATCTGTGTTTCTCAAAACTCATATACGTCTAAATTTGAAAGTACTAAAACATTTTTTTGGAGAAAAATGTTTGTCTGCGAAAAGTAAATTTTTATCGAATTTAATCGAATTTTTATTTGAATTTAAGATGTATACATTCAAATAATATATATTTATTATTATATACAGTTAGTATTATATACAGGCCTTCTTAGTTTTATGTACAGTTTATTTTTATATCCTTGTTTTATATAAACAATTTTAATTATCTAATATTTGTATGGTGAACAAGGAATTGTATGTTGTCGGTGGTAAGGAAAGTATTTTATATATTTAAATTATCTTTGTACTAACATTGTACCTGTAATACAAGGAATTATTTTTAGTAACAGCCTGTAAAACCTATATAATAACAAAGAATTCTGTATGTTTGCATCGAATCAAAATTCTTTAAATCCCATCAATGCATAGAATCGAGAAAATATTTGCTGCATCTCACACCCCTACTAGAACCCCTTTTCAGTTAGGCTGAATTTCCCCAAATAAATTTTAAAAAGTCAATATTTCAGCAAAGTTGATTTCAATGATAAACCCATATTGGATTCATTTTTTAGAATTAGTTTTAGCTTGAGTAGCCATAATTTATAATCCTATCTTGCATCTTCAAATTTGTTACAAATCAACTAGTACAGTACTACTTAAATCTATTTATGGCAGCTTGAAACACAAACAAAAGATCACCTGACATACAGTTACACATTCTGTTGATTATTATTATTATGTACGTTTACAATTATGTACGTTTGTTATAGTGGTTGTTACTGTTGTGTGAATAATACTTGTCTTTTTTACATCAGACATTTTAATTTAAGTTACTTGTATTGATGTTGAACACATGCATCCTTGTCAACTTTTCCACAGACTACGCGTAAACAAATTTTATTTAGTATCATGTTTCACTGTTTTGTCATTGTCATACTCATTCTATGTCTTTACGACAATAAAAGATTTGATTTGAAACATATGATACTTGATTTTCATACTGTTTCTCGTAAGAAACAAAAAAATACACTAAATTTCACACTAGTGTAATACTGGATTCACTCTGAACTTGTCATTTTAGTTCCAATTTAATTTCTGTTTCTAGACGACCCAACTCGGCTATCATCTTCCATTCACCGAGCAGAAGAGAAATTCTTGTCTGAGGAGGAAGCAGAACCAATGAGAAGGAGTGCCAAAAGTACTGCCCGATGTGCCCGACTGGCTGCTCTTGCGGAAACTATTAATCATTGCGAAGATGATATACGTCACCATCCTGTTGGCGAGGTATGAATTTATACAGTCACATAATGGTTACGTTTTGAAGCAAGATTTTTAAGAATAAATAAAAAGTGTTCTTTCAAAACCATTTTATTGACAATTGAAAAGTATGGTTCATTTATTGTTTTTAGAATATACAATTCTTTCCCGTAGTTGTTTTTGAGCCACTAAAAATCTGTAGAGGTTTATTACTACATTTTGAAGAGAAAATTTTCTGGGCTCTTTGCAGTAAATGTTCATTTAAGGAATATATGTGTACATTTATTAAATGCCACTCTTATTCATTAATGTGCAAATGCATGAATGGGAGTAAATGGTTGATTTATTGTCTCTAAATTATATTTATGTAAACATTTCATTTTAACATTCTGGTTTTGTTTTATGTTTATTGTAAGTCTGTTGTCTAACTAATTCTGCCTAGCTAAGAAGGAAAGTAGTATCTGCCAAAACCAAAAATGTGGGGAAATGGACTCAAAGTTTTTAAGCTGGCCTGAACAGATATGATAAGATAAATATTCTTATGTTGTATAATAGTTAAAAGGTGTAATTTTCATGCTTTTCTTATACAAAATGATGATAAAATAACTTAACATCAATTTTTAAAAGCAGATATTGCATTCTTTCTTAGGATGGCTCACTCATATTTAATGTCATTACAAAGCGGAAAGTACATACTGCCTTTTTGATTAGGGCACTTTCTTTCAGCCAAGTTTTAAACAGCTGATTGTAAAACAAACATATGGAACTAAAAAAAAAAAATAAATAAAATAATGAGTAACAAACATTCAACCAGCTAGTATATTGATCTTTTAACCAAATAGGAACAGTATATGTAGTTCTATATAGCAGTTGTGAAATAAAATGAAATGAAAAACGTCTTTATTCATATTACAAGAGGCGAAATATATGAATAAAGAGGATAAGTTGTTCTAAGGATAAAGGCAGTATCTGCAGTGTACAGCTGGCATCAGCTTACCTAGCACTTGAGCGATCGATAAAATTCCTGTACTAGTCTACAGTACGAATATTGACTGCTGTCATGCGGGTTGCATCAAATGTCTTTGCGACCTGCGTGAAGGCGCTCTATTAGATGAAATACGAAATGCTATAAGTGATGTCTAACATCTTTTAATAGTTTGTTACACTCTGTACATACTTTTATAAAATTTGTGTGATAAAATATACTGTAATGGTATACAAATGTGACTACCTATCTTTTCAAAAAATGATAATCTTGACAGAATTGATGAAGAATGAACTCACCAAGCAGCAAAGTTATTTATAATTACACTGCAGCTTATTCCTGATTGCATATTTCTGCAAAATTTAACCCAGCAGACTGTTCTAGCAGATGCATATTACCAGATTCACTTCGAACTCATGATTTATGGTGGCACAGTTCATCGTGGCTACAATCTTCGGAAGACACTTGGTCTGTATCACTTTCAGTCAAATTGATGAAAAGGAATAAAACACTTTACACCAAGAAAAGGAAACAGGACACTTCAAAATTAGTGAGCTAGAAACAGGTAACAACAACTATTTGCAAGATCATACAACAGGTTCATTTTATCAAAGACTTCAAGCTTTTAAAAGCAGGAAAAAAAATGTGTATACAACTAGCTTGCTTTCCCTCTCACCTTTTATTGACAAAAACAATTTAATTAACAGTTGGAGGTCACATCAAACATTCACATCTACCTCTACAATGCTAAACATCCTATACTACTACATAAAAAGAGTCAAGTAACTTCAATGATTGTTGACTACTATCATTTAAAACATTTGCATTGTGGACCCCAGTTTTTACAGTTTACAATTTCCAAAAGTTTTGGATAGTAAATGCCCACAGTTTGATCAGAAGCAGAATCTTAATGCATTCATTGTTTTAGATACCAACCAAGAAATGTTACTCAAATGTGGAAGATATACCTCAAAACCGCATCATTCCATCCAGTGTGTTCAGCAAATGTGGAACTGACTTTCTAAAACCTTTTACTGTGAAACCTTACACGTTTAGAAAAATTCTTTAAATGAAAGTTTTACCTATGTGTTTTTGTATGCTTTTTAGTTAAAACCGTCACTTAGAAGTAGTGACCAGTCTTGCCACCAAAGCCTACATCGCAGCTCTAACTCAATTTGTTTCACGGAGGGGTCCTTTGCAATGATATCTATTCAGATTGTGTGACTAATTTTACAGGTGGGGCTTCACAAATTGACAATAATATTAAGAGATTTAAAAAAAAGAAGTTCAAAATTCAATTGACCAGCTTTGCAGTGAAAAAATTAAAAAAATTTTCCTTTTCCCTACCCAGCAGCCCCCCAAAATAAAGGCGGGTCTCTGGAAGAGTTTTTCCCCGTGCTTCAAACATCATTAAAAAGAGTCATGTTTCCAAATTTCAAAACTCGGGGAATTTTTACACATTGTCAAAAAAAAATCGAAGAAATTTCTTAATAAAGACCCCATCTCTCCCTCTCGTCTGATTGTCAAAAAAGGGACTATTTCCACCGGGGCTTTTCCCCCGGCAACCCCTGGTACGTACCTGAAAATAAATGGGAAACACCCCAATTTTTCGCCTTTCGGGTGGAAATTTGGGGCAATATATGACACAAATTTTTTGGAAACGAGGGAAACCCAAAGAAAAATTTAAAAAACCCAACAACAAAAATGAAAGGGAAAACACTACTCAAAACAATTTTTTAATGTGGAAGCATTGTGAAAAATTTCGGGTTAAAATTTTACCTTTTTAAATCCTGGAAAAAGGGGAGGGAAATGGGCAGAAATTGTCCGGGCTCTGAGGGTTTCGGGGTTACTTTTGGGAAAATAAAACAAAACAAGAGGCTTTCCCTGTCCAGACCAATAAAAAAAATTGTTCGTTTTGCCTTTTGAAGACAAAAACATTGTTACTTACTGTTTCTCCGTCCTTTTGTTTTTTTTGGTTTTTGAACCTTTGGATTTTTAAAGGGCGGGGGAATTTTTTAATTTTTTCCTTTTTTTACTATTTCAACTTGTGAGTTAGGGGTTTTTAAAAATTTTCAGTTTCCCCTTTAAAATTTTTTTCATTTTTTTTTTTAAAATTTTCCCAACACAACGTTTTAAATTTTACATATTTTTACAAAATTAAAAATCAAAAGGGTTTTTTAATACGAATTTAAAAAAGGGAAATATTGCGTTTTTGTAAAAGGGTTCGGAAATTTAATCCCTACTGTCTTTAAAACCCCCCTCGCAAAAAACCTTGAACACTGCACAAATTTTAAAGGGCACCTTTTGACATAAATAACAGGGGGGGCTAAAAACCGCTTTTGTTGGCGGGACCATTTGACCTCGGGCCCTAGGGTCCTCCCTAGAAGGTTGGGGGAACGACCCCGGTTTTTAAAAAATTTAAAACGTTTTAGGTTCCAGAAAAAAAACAAAATTGATACTTTGTTTTAAAAATTTCGGATAGAAAAATGTTTTTAAAGGAAAAAAAAAAATTTTGAAAAAGGTCCTTGAAATAAAAAGTCAAATAGAAGAAAAAAGGGAAAGTTTAACTCAGAATAAAGCGGGAAGAGTACAAAAAATTCAAAAAACCCCCAAAGCCTTTTGAATTCTTTAAAAAGTCCCTTCTGTGGAAAATATTTTTTTTGAGGTTTTTTTTTAATTTACTAACCTAGTTTTTATTTTTCCCTAATTTTTAGGCTAATTTCTTAGGGTTTTTTTTATTAAATTTAGCTGTTTACTTCGATGTTTCATTTTTGGAATTGATTAAAGTATTCCTCTCTAATTTTTGTCATTCCAAAATTTCCCTTTAGGAAATAAATTTTGTTTACTTGGGGGTTTCCCTTTCTTTAAGTTTTTTACCCCTTTTTCATACTTTTTTTTTTTTAAAATTGACTAGTTTTAAAAAGCCCCGGGTTTTTTCATCTTTGTTTTAAATTGGGAAATCCGGGTAAATATCCTGTGTTTGTTCATATTTCCTACTAGACCATTGTTTTTTTTACTAAGATACTTTTTTTTATTTCGTTTTTTTTAAAAGCAGTTAACTTTTGGCCTTTCCCAACGGTTTTAAAAATTTTTTCAATTGTTATCTAAGGGGGAAAATTTTATTTTTTTAATTAATCATAATTTGTTATATAAACACAAATGAAAAAAAATTTTTTGAAAAAGGGGTAAAAATTTGCAAAAAATAGGTAGCAATGCAAGGCAAAAACCAAGGCTAAAGGGCTGATGTTTAAAAAAACACAGAAAGGGGGAAACAAACTACCAACCGGCAGTAAAAACACGCAAAGGGTCAACACATTAAGAAAAGGGGGTGCCCCCTTGTAGAAAAAAATTTCATCGGGACTTTACATGAACTTTTAAATTTAATAATAAAAAAAATAACATTCCCTCATTTTTTTTAGGCCCATACATATAAGCGAGCTTTTTACTTAAAAGCATGAATTTTTTAACTGTTTTTGCCTACTTTGTAAACTGTTTTAAATTTAGTTTTTTTAAAAGATGAAAATTTATTATTTTCTAGATTCCTCTGCTTTTTTTTAAAAAGTTTAGGGGGTTTCATCAAAAGAAGGATTTTCCCCAAAAAAGGGGGCCAATTCTCTCCCCGCCCCTTTGATGAAAAAAGGTTTTAAAAAAATTAAAAAACCCAAAAAAACCTTTTGGTTTTTTTCCCTTCTCATTGTATCATCGTTTTGGGGCTTTAAAAAAATTTTCAAAAGAAAGGGAGTCAAACGAGTTTCAGAAATTTATAGTTTTTTTGTGGTAAGTTTTTATTTAAAGCATTTAAAATGCCATTTTTTTAAATAATTTAACAATGAAATTTTTCAATTTAATGTTTAAAAATACAGATTTTTATTTTTTAAAGACCTTTCCCTTTAAACCCTTATAGTACTTTTGGTTTTTTTTCCTTTGCCAGGCCCACGTCTTATAACATGAAACTAATATGGAAACAGTAGTCAGAATGTTTTCTTTTTTCAGTTTGTTTTTAATTATATTGTTTTTTCCTTTCCCCTGACTTTGATTATCAGTTTTTTGGGAAGAGACACGCACCTTTTTGATCTGGGGCACTACAACTAAAATTGATAGTTCTTTTAAAGACCAAGTTTTTTCTCTTTTTTTTGTGTTATAATAGTTTTTTGTTATTTAATTTTTTACTATAAAAGTGGTTTTTTTTCTACTTTCAAATCCAAAAAATATTTGTAGTGGGGGAAAAAACAGATTGTAAAAAAAATGATGTAATGGTAATGATTTTTAAAAGGGGAAACAATATTTAATTTTCAGTTTTAATTTTGTGATCGACAAAAAACCCCCATGGTCCCCAAACTACTTTAAAAATTTTCTACATTCATTTTCAATTTCACCATTCTTTTTCCTTGCTTTTGGATAGTTTGTAAGAAAATTTAAATTTTTTGCAATGACTTTGGTCCGGGAAGACATGTAAACCTTTTTAAATTCATATTGATGTAAAACTTTTGGTTTTTTTTTACCCTTTATTTGGAAATTTTTAAACAAAGCTGCAAAATTTGTTAAAATTGGGCATTAAAAATTTTAAATTAGTAAATTTTTATTTAGTTGATACGTGTAAAAAATTGGGTATGGATAAAAAATGAATTTTGGGATGGGTTGGTTTTTCAATTTGGGTCTATAAATTTTTCATGGGTAATAAATATCATAACCCGTTTTGGGAAGGAAACAGTTATTTATTAAAAAAAGATGCTGTTAAACATTGTTTACTTTTTTTAAAAAAATGTTTTCTTAGTGGAAGTTCCATAACTCCCTTTTATTCTGGTAAACAAAAATACAATTTTCTTAATGTTCTTTTAATTGATAAAAGGGGTTTTCCTGGCCTATTGTTGGGGGGGGGTATGGAAATTTGATCCGCGTAAAATTTTTAAAACCCTTAAAAACCCCTGTAGGATCGTTAAAAACCCTTTTTACAAGGGGTTTTAAAATCACCCAAATGCAAAGAAAACTTCTTTAGGCTGGCGCCTTGGGGAAAAAAATTTTCCCTGTTTCCCAAAACCACTCCGCAGTTTAAAATAGAAGATAACCCCCTACGGTGGGTTGGAGGGTGAAGCCCCTCAGCAGAACCGACCAGGGCTGACCGGGAACGAAGAAAAAAAAATGTTAAGTGGATTTGAAAGCATAATTTTTCCCCCATTCCCAAAATGAATCAAATTTCATTTCTTTATTAGAAAAAGGGTAATAATTTTCTTGGAAAACTTTTTTTTTTTTTCTGAGTTAAAAAAAAAAATTTGTTGGGGGAGGTTTTAATTTAAAAAATAAAAAGGGCCCCAAAAAAAAAGCCAAAGTTTTTCTAATTTAAACAAAAAGGTTTCCAACTGTTATTTACAAAAGAACCCCTAAACCTATGGGAAAAACTCTGTTTTGCATTTTTGGTTCTTGAAAAAATAAATTTGGGGAAAATTGCTTTCATATTAAAAGGGTTTTTGGTGTGAAAGGCCCGATAAACCCAAACCCAAACAAATGACATCGGCAACAAAGGAAAAACAATATATCTTTGGGCAAAAATATCTGCCCCTGAAGGGCCCCTTCCTTTTCAGTATGTAAAATTTTGGGCCCAGATGAACAAAATATCCCAAGTCGAAAATTTTTTGCCCATTTGGAAATTTTCAGCACGTGAAAAAGAGACCGTAACATTAAAAGAAAAGGAATTTTAACCCCAAAGGGAGTTTTTTTAAAACCATTGGGGTTTTTGTTCAAGAGTCCGGTTTTTCCCTTTTTCCCCCTGAGCTTTAACCCCTTTTTTATTGGGGGTGAAACCCTTTTTTTTATTACTTCCCCCGAAACACTGTTGGAAAAAATTTCCCTTTTTTTCCCAAATCATCTAAAATTTGAAATTTAAAAAAAGCCTTTTTAAAATGTGGGATTTTTTAAAAATAAAGGTTTTTATGATGAACTTAAGGGTATTAGAGTTTATTTAAATTTTTGCTTTTTTTTAATAAAAAAAAAAAAACAATGCCAAAAGCCTAGGGAATTGGGTTGAAAAATTTTTTTTATTTAAAATTTTAAAAATTTTTTCAAAAATAAACAAAAAGAGGGCTTTAGCATTTTAAATTAAAAAAAATTTAAATTTTTTTTTTAATTAATTTTTTCTTTTTACAGTTTAAATTGGATTTTTTGTTTTTAAAAAGCCCCTTGACAAAACAATTTTAAAATTACCCAAAAATTTAAAATTTTTTTCTTAAAAATTTTAAAACCCCCATGGGGAATACTAGGGGGCCCCTTTGAACTCCCCCCCGCAAAGTGCTTCTTTTCAGTGCTTTGCCCGCTTTTTTTTGTAAAAAATCATAAAAAACAAATTTGGTTTCCAAAAAATTTAAATTTTATCATATTTAAAATTTTTTTCTCAGATTGTACCCTTTACCTACCATTAAAAAATTATAAAAAAAATTAAAAAATTAAATTTTTTTAAAAAAGATTTAAAAAATTTTAAAATTTTTATGTAAAAAAAAATTTAAACATCAAAAACCTTCTTTGGAGCACTAAAAGATTTTTGTAAGGAATTTTGATAGCCAAATTGTTTTTTTTTATTTTAAAGCACTATAATAATATGTTGTTATATTTTTTATAAACTACAAAAAAAAGCAAAAAAAAAAAAAAACTGGAAAAAATTACAGGGTATCAATGTAGGAAAACAAATAGTAAGTAAAAATTCTAAAAAAAAAACCATTGAATGGGACAAGAAAAAGTTGTTTTGTCATAAAATTTTACCCATTATACAAAGTTTTATATTTTTTGTTTTTGTGGAAAAAAAAAAAAAAATTTTTTTATAACTTTAAACGAAAAATTGTGGGGAAAAAATTTCATAGCAATTTCCCTAAATAAAAGGGGTTTGTTTTAATTTTTTGCTCATGACTTTTTTTATTAGTACAATTATTAGCAACAAGAAAAGTAAAATACATGAATATTTTCCCAAAAAGGAAAAAAAATTTTTAACACCAAAAATCAAATGTGCGCAAATTGTTAAAAAAGCTCTTGAAAAGTTTTTGGGTTTTTTTAATCAAGTATGAAATATTAACATTTTTTTATGATTTTTTTTTGAGAACCCAAAACTGTTAAAAAAGATTTTTCTGAATTAATAAAACAAAAATTATATTCGGGACCCAAAAAAAAAAAAAGTTTTTGAAGTAATAATAACAAAACTACTTTTTTTGTTGGGCAATTAAAAAAAATAAAAGCGTCATTTTTTAAAGAACACAAAAAATTTCAAATTGTTTTTTTCCCCCCCCAAAAACTTTGATTAAATTTTTGAGAATTTCTTTAAAATAATTTTTATATTTTTACATGTCTTATTTTTGGGCAAAATTTGGGTAAAAAATTAAAAAGTTTAAAGGTAGTTTCCCTACATAAAAATATACATTTGGTTTTTTAAATTAAAAAAACATAACAAAAAGAAATATTTTACATACTTTAGTTCTCCAGCCTTTTTTTAAAACCCCAAATTGCAAATTTTTGAAGTGGGTTGGGGTTCTTTTATATAAAACAGTATTTAAAAGTAATACTGTTGTTTTTTATTTAGTTGGGAAGTTCATTTTGTTGTACCCCCTTCAAAGGGTTTTAGGTTTTTAAAAAGTAGATAATTATTAAAAATAAAAGTTTATTGTTTTTAAAAACGATTTTAAAATGTTTTGGGGTAGATGTAATTTTGTTTTTTTGCACTTGAAAAAGGTTTGGGTTTTTTTCAAATCAAAACGTCCGTGATTGTTAATTTTTCCACGTAATGTTTGGGAAAAATTTTCCCAAAAAAACCTTTTTTCCCCCATTTTTTTTAATTTTTGATTAAGGTAGGACTTTTTGAACAATGCCCAAAAAAATTTTCCCTTTTTTTCAAATGTCACTTCCCCCAAAAATATTATACATGAAAATGCAATACCCAAATTTTACTAAACTACACTTTATTTTTATTTACCCAACCCCTTTTGGTAAAAAAAACGAGCGGTTTTGAGACCCGCGTTTTGGGGAATAAAAAAAGATGGTAAAAAGTAAACTGCCCGGCCCCTTCTTTTAAAAAACATCGTTGTACTTTACCATTAAAAGTACAGCTCCCCAAATTTCCTCGAGACGGGCCAACCACGCAAGAACTTTTGGCTTTCTAACCCAAATTTTTTTTTTTTTATATCGCAAAAAATAATTTAGTTTTTACAACTTTTAACAACAAGTTTTTAAGGGACAATACTTTTTTGAAAGAACACGCAAACAAGGGGATAATTTTTCCCAGCACTGATTTAAGTAAAGAAACGAACTGGAAGAACCATTTAGTAAACAAAAACTTCAAAAACTAATATTCAAAAATTGGGGGGAATTTTCCTTTTTTTTTATTTTAAGAAATCTGTAAAAAATAAACTTTTGTTTTAATATTAAATTTAAAATTTAAATTAGCTTTTAAAATTATAATTGTCTATTTTATTTAATGACTATTTAAAATTTTTAGCCCATTTCCGGGATTTTAAAAAAAGCGCCTAATGTTTTGGGAAAAATTTTAAGAAACAATCTGTCTATTTAAAAATGTTTTGAACAAATTGAAAAAACTTCCGGGTTTAGGACCAAATGGTTCACAAAGGAAAGGATGCCTTTGGGCCATGAACCCATCAACAGTTTCAAAAATGGATGAAGCAGTGGCAAAATGGTCTAGACAGGATCCAAGTGCAATAAAAAATGCTATGGTCTATCCAGGTATGTATAAGCTGGGTTACTAAATCACAAGGTTTCTTTTACTAAGTCTTATTAATAAAGGTTAAGACTGAGTTAATAGATAAATTGAAACTTTAATTACATTTATTTTCACATTACATATGATGCTCAACATTTCGTTCTCTCATTTGATTGCAAAGGGAAACACGATTGGAAAATGACTGGCGCACAGGAGTAAATTAATTTTTTTTCTTGAATAATTCCAGCATCCTCAGCAATTCTACCAACCTAGAATTTACAAAAATTCTAGTATTTAGGGCACTACTTAAGGTTTAAAATTATTTTTTTAATTTAATAACAACGAAAATCACCTGCAACATTTTTTTTCCCATTGCCTGTTAGGACAATTTCATTACATAATGTCACGAATCACTTTATTGTAGTGTTTTGCATGAAAGTAATCAAAATAAATCGCTGATGTATCGTGGTTGCCTTGTGCGGCACACCATTGCTGTACACATTGAACACGTAAATGATTTAAATACAAAAATAATCAAATCTCGTTTGTTTGTCATCCGATTCATTTCAACTGTATTTTTTTATTTTAAATCAAATTTGCCAATAAAGGTATTCTTGGGAATTTGTATTCCTAATCTTTTAAAAATTATTAGGGATCAAAAATTTCAAAGTGCCGTCATTTTAAAAATAATTAAAGAAAGTTTTTGATTTTTTTTATTTCAGATAGAAAATGGTTTTATTAACATGTATACTAAATTTGAACTATAAATTAAATCGTTTTTAAACATAAAATATATAATTTGAAGAATAGAAAATGGCGAGTACGAGTACCGAAGGTGTTGCAATTTTAAATATGACATTATGCCTTGTTTTTAACCCACAATCAATACCTAAAAAGATCCTCAAGAGTTCAGGGCACCCTTTTTATTACAGTGCATAGTGCTATCAAAAAGTAATTAACACATACACTACTGTAGTTAACAATTCGCTCTTTAATCTGGTTTGCTAACAATTTTATTACTTACACCTTTTACCATTTGATCTATGCGAAAGACCTAAAAAGTATTTTATGAAAAATAATAATTAGTAGATGCCACCTTGAATCTGTCACATCCAAAATATGGTGCACACATTGCTAAAAAAACCGTTTGCATGGTTTCAATTTGCCTTAAATGAATTTGTAGTTGATTTAATTTTATGCAATCCAAAAAGCACATTTTATTGACCTCTTCAGGTTTGAAGGCCACTTATAATATAAAATACACATAATAATTTCTGTAATGTGATGTGAAATAAAGGATTTGAATTTGAAGCTGATAAACTCATAAATTTATTTCAGATAAGCTTGAGCTCCTTGAAAGAGGTGAATTAAAAGATGATGCAGCTTTTGCTGTGGGAGATGCAGAAGAAGATTCTGAAGAGGTAAATTTATTTTGTTTTAGAAGGAAGAGTTGCAGTTTTAAAATGTGTTAAAGGGCTAGGAGTAAAGTAGGGTAAAATTTCCTTGGGTTTTTTTTTAAACGGTTTTCTCACCTATAGGGGCCTTTTGGGTCCCCGCCCTGGGCGGGGGCCCTTTCCCCGGCCGCCCAAAACTCCAACAGCGCATTAAACTTGACCCTTCCCCAAACTCACCTCTGGGGGCCCTTTGGGCCGAAATTGGACCTCCGGGACAATAAATTCCGTTCCCTTCCCCCTTTTTTGGGCCGAAGGCAAACGCATCGCCCCCCCAAAAACGAGAAATTCTCCTGCTTCGACCTTAAGAAGCAAAAGTGAAAACCTACCGGGTCTTACCTTCCAAGACTTACTACCTTGGGAAGCAGTTAAATAGGGGGAACGCAAATAAAAATTTTTTCCCTTCAAAAAAGTTGGCCCAAGTAAACGGTTAATTTCCCCGCCCCGCAGAAACCCGGGAAACTAAACCCCTGCTTTTTTGGGGCAGCTGCATGACATTCCCCCTTTCCCCATCATGGGAAAATGGAGGGCCCCAACGGTAAAACCCCCAAAAGGGGAAAAAAAGGGAAACAAAAAATTATAAAAATTTTACAAAAACTTTTTTTTTAAACAAAAAAAATGTAAAATCTTTTAAAAAAATCAACACTTTGGGGGAACTTTTTTCCCCCGTCGAACCATTACTTTTAAACCCTAAATTTTTTTAACATTTTTAATCTCTTTTAAATCCCCGGGTCCGTGGGGGAAACCGTCGAAATTTTTTTATTTAAAAAACAAACCCGGGCCGTCCCCCTCCGCATGGTTATCCCCAACAGGAAGACCCCCCAAAGGGCGCGTTTAAACACGTTTCCGCGGGGACGATTTGGTACCCTTTCCTCCCCTTGTCAAAGATTTCATTTCAAACCATTTGGGGCCCCCCCTGGCTCTGCACCAAAAGGGCGGGTTTCGTTTTGAGGGACAAACCCCAGGGTTGTTCTGTAACAAACAAAAATAGAATCTTTAAACGTCGTCAGAAATTTTAAAAACACTTTCTACCCCCAAAATTAGAAAATGGTAACATTAAAAAGTAAAATTAACAAAAACAAAAAAGCCAAGAAATTGACAAAAACAAAAATCCCCAAAAAAAAAAAAACCAACAAAGAAGTTAAATCAAAAAAAAAATAAAAAGCTTGCCTACCATTTGTTCTTAGAAAACCTACAAATTTCCTCGTAAAAACGAAAAAAAAGGGTCAAAGTCCCAAAATACAAGCTAGTATAGTATTTTTTTTTTCTTTATTTAACCTATGCAAAACCAAACCCGTTTGTAAGACCAATAAAATTAAAATAAAATTTCGCAAAAAACCCAAGCCCTGTAAAAAATCCCCTTACAATCAATAAATATGTCTAAAATAAAAAAAAAAAAATTTTAAAATTTGTCACCCTTTTCCAAAAAAAGTTATACCTTAAAAATCTCTATATCAAACCCAAAATGTAAGAAACCCTTTTTTTTTTTTTTTTAAGTAACCCCCCTTTAAAAAACCAAATGCTGGGTAAGACGAAAAAAAAAATTTAAACTGCAAAGATACAAGCTAATGTTCTTTAGAAAACCCATGTTTAAAAACCAACGCTTTAAGACGCAAAAAAACCCCAAATACATTCATCAACAATCAAAGCATGAAAGAAAGCCATTTAAAAAAAAAAAATTTTTTGAAAATTTTTCCCTACATAAGAAATAAGTTAATATGTGCAGAAAATCCGAAAAAGTTATCCCCAAAAAAAATTCACTAAAATCAAACCTACAATGTAAGAAATTTTTTAAAAAAAAACCCCAAACCCCAATGCTCGAAAACCCGCAAAAAAATTTTAAATGTGAAAAGTTCCCAAGCAAATGTTTTTTAGTAACCCATGTTAAAACCATTGCTTGTAAGACGAAAATAAAACAAATACCACTCCTTTTTAAACATTCAAATCTGTAAAAAGCCCCTTACAATAAACAAAAAAGTCTACATAAAAAAAAATTTAATAGGGTCCCGAAAAACCCCAAAAAAAAAAATTTATCCCTTTAAAAAAATCTCTAAAACAAACCTACAATGTAAGAAATTTTTTTTAAAGTAACCAAAACCAATGCCGAAAAACCCGTAAAAAAATTTAACAAAGCTAAGTTTTTTTTAGAAAACCCCTTTTAAACCCAAACCGCATGTAAACACAAAAAACCAATACATTCATAAAACAATCAAAGTTGTAGAAACCCACTTAAAATAATAAATATGCCCTAAAATAAAAAAAGTTAATATGTGCAGAAAAACCCAAAAAAAAAGTATAACCCTTTAAAAAAACCCCTGAAACCAAAAATTTTCAACGGAGAAATTTTTTTTTAAAACCCCAAAACCCAAATTGCTCGTAAGACGTAAAAAAGTTATATGTGCAAAGTTTGCAACCCCCAAAGTAAAAATAAAAAATTTGCTAATAGTGCAGCAAAATCCAAAACAAGTTAAAACCTTAAAAATCTTTTTAAACCCTACAACGTAAAAAAAAACTAAGCACTACATAAAACCCAAATAAACAAAAATTTATTTATTTTTTTTTTGGGTTAAAAGCGGGAACATGGCCCAGCATCGGGCCTGTCCTTCTACTCTGAGGGAACCTCACCCACCCCCCAAAGGAGTTTCGCAGAGGAGGGGGAGCCCAAGCCCCTAAAATCCCCCCAATCGGTTTGAAAAACCACGAGCCCAATCACATCAACCAAGGGCGGAGACGGGAAAAAACCCCTTGGGATAAGGGACTGACGGTCACTATCCTAACGTCTATTTAAAAATAAAAAAAAAAGGGTACAAAAAATCCCTTTTTATTTTTTTTCATTTTAACGTTTAAAAAAAACCCTAGAAAAAAATTTCAACAAAAAAAGACATGAAAATTTCCCCTAGCTACATAGCAAATATTGAAAAATGTAAAAATGCATAAAAGTTCAATTACTATCAACAACACCCTTTTAACACAACTATTTTTAAACAAAAAGGGGGGTGACACAGCAAAAAAAGGGAACACCTAAAAAATCAACAATAAATCCCGAAAAAAAAAAAGCAAAAACAATAACCTGAAATTAGAAAATTGAAACCCTAGCCTAATAAATCCTAAGCCATTCTACCCACTATGAAAATTTAGACAAAAAAGTAGTTTTTAAAGCTAGATAAGGGGTGTAACGCCCAGCACAAAAAAGGGGGCCATTTTTAAAAAAAACCCCCTGCAACAAGTAGTTTTAAGGCAAACGAAAAAAAAGCTACAGAAAGTCCCCTTTTTTCCCAAACCCCCCGCAAATTCCCAAAAATTTCCGCCTTTTCCGAACAACTTAAAGAAAAAATCCCACCGGATTTTAAAATTTTTTTTTTTAAGACTAAAAAAACGAAAAAAATTATAAAAAACGTTCGCTAAAAAACATATATTTAAAAAAAGTTATAAAAAAATATACAGTAAAAAAGAAGTTTAATAAAGACATCCCTTTTTTTTTAAGGCCTTGGGGAAAACCCCAAGGGCTTGAGGAAAACACTAAACAAACAAACCCAAAACTTAAAAGTAAAGTTGGTGTTTTTTTTCTACAAAATTTGCATTTAAATCGACTTGGGGAAGCAATGTTCCGCCATCGACGCAAAAACCCAAAACCATAAATTTGGGTTTGTTGATACAGCGTGTTTGTTCAAAACGTAGCGTAAGCAGGTCGAGAGAAATTTTTGCCGGGGCCGAGTGAGATACGGTTCATTTTGAGTGTTCACTTTCCCCTCGCTTTCCTCCGAGTCGATCCCCAGCTGACGGGGGGCCCTGCACCATACTAAAATATTTTCGTTTTCCATACTCCTGATGGCCTTTGTCGTCAACAGCAAACCATTTCCTAAAACACAGTTTTCTTCTGAGTTTCAAAACCCCAGGGTTTTTGGGTTGAGTATGGAAAAAAGTTCAAAATCTTTTTTTACGGGTTTAAAAAATTTTGGTTTCAAAAAATTTCCCCAATTCGGCCCAGAAAATTTTTTCCCCACGATTTTTGTATTGAAACCTTCATTAGTTTTTTCCCCCAAACGCTTCAGCAAACCCCCTTTAAATCACATTTTTTTATTTGGTAATTTTTTTAAGCTTTAAAGGGATTGTGCTTGTGAGGTCATTTTAAAATCCTCTTCAAGAAAGGGGTTTGCGAAGCAGCTTTTTTTCGGAAATTTTTTGTTTGATGGCCTGCAACAAAAAAACCCCTGGCCCAAAGGCTGAAAAATTTAAATTGTAAACATTTGGTGGAAAGAAAAATTGTTTTGTTTTTTCCAAAAACAAGTTTTCATGTCTTCCGGGTGGGAGGGTGCATTGTCTAAAAACAGCAGGGGCACGTTACCCAACCATTTTCCCCAAATTGAACGCAGTCCCCTTTAGGGACAAATTGGCGATCAAAAACCATTCCTTGAACAAGTCCCCTTTTCCACCCAAAAGGTTTTTTTTTTGTTTTCCATAATATACGGGAAAGTGCGTTAATGTTAAATGTTTTTGAACCCCTCTTTAGGGGGGGGTTTCGCCCGATTTCCCCTATTACCATCATGGAATTTTTGGTTTGTTGCCCAAAAAGGCCCTTTTGGCGGCAAGCAAAGACATTTAAGGAACGTTTTTTGTCCATTTTGAACCCTGGGCAGTTTTCTCTTCTTTTAAAGGGCAAGACTTTTGGGTAGGCAGAGCCAAAAAATTTCGCCCGGGTTTTTCCCAATCCGCGTTATAGACTTGCTGCGGAGAAAATTTTTCAAAAAGAAATAATTTTTCTTTAAATTCCTTTTAAAAATTTTGGGTCAGCTGATTCGTTGTCAGCTAAATAGTTTCCCCCCGTAATCGTGACTGTCAAAATTCCCGTGCCTTTTTTTCCAAGGGATCCAAAAAAGCCCAGCTTGCTGAAAATGAAGGTTCCCCAAACCAAAACTTTTTAAAAAGGTTGAAGCCCCTTTTTTCTTTTCCCAAAAGGGAAACCAGAAATGGGTTTCCCTTTTTTCTGCCCTCTCTTGAGAAAACCAAATAAGAAAAAAGGGCCTCATAAAGCTTTTAAAAATAAAGAAAACCGGTTTTTTTTTGCCTTTTTTTTCAAAAGTTTTTTCACTTGAAGCGAACAAAACGGGCTAAATTTTTAACACGATTTTTTTCCAGTCGTTTAACCCGGTTTTTTCCGAAAACCCCATATTCAATTTGAAAATTTTAAAGAAGCATTTTTCCCCTTTGTCCAGTCTTTTCAACATTTTCAATTTTTTTTGTTAAAAAGGGTCCCAACCGAAGAACGACTCGTTTACTTGCCATTTTTAAAATGATTATCATTGACTTAAAGTACTAAGAACGAAGTGAAAACACACAGGTCGCATCCGTAAAGTAATTTCAACACTCCAGGGTTTAAACCTTCACAATAAATTTGCTTTTAACCCGGCACACACTTAAATCAAAAAACCCTTTTAGAGTGAACACTAACATGGTGTACGTGAAAAACCCCTGTTTTAAAATTTAAACAGCATTAAAAAAACCGGGTTTTTCAGTGGGGGGGATAGATGAATTCACCATTAAATTTGGTTTAAATTGGTTTTTGGGAAAACGTGAGAGGGGAAGGGATAAAATAGGCGTCGACGGATGATCGAAATGAGTCACCAAAGGGTCACGGGGCCCCTTCCCTTTCCGATTTTCACTTTTTTAAAACCGAGCTGATAAACCGGGAATCCCCGAAAATTATTCATGAAATCCGCCTTTTCCAAAATTCCCGCGAATCCAAAACAGTTTTTGGGGGATCCCCAATTAGTTCGGATAGCGGGGGACTCTCCTGTTATAAAAAAACTAAAATTTAAACCCAAAAAAGTTGACATAGCAAAAAAAGAACATTTAAAAAACATAAAAAAATCTAAAAATAAACCCTTTAAATCCCGTTAAAAAAGCAACTACAAAAAACGCGGCCTTAGACAATGTCCCAACAGTCAGCATAAAAAAACCTTTTACCCCAAAGACATGAAAACAGCCCCCCATTATGAAAACTAGAATTAAGTAGCTTTAAGGGCCCTTAAGCTGAACAAGGCTATTTTAGACAATTACAACGCTTAAAAAAAGCATAAAAAACCCCTTTAAAAACTAAGCCATGCACATTTCCCCTTTTATGTAACAAGTAAAATTAAGGCTTAAACTGTAATAAACCCAATATTAGACAATGTGCAATCCCAAAATAACAGCAAAAATAAATTTTTTTGGGGCCATGGCCCCGAAACCAAACCTAGGGCAACTAGCCCCTAATTAGTTTTAAAACACCCTTAAGTGAAAATAAAGGGCCAAACTTAGACAATTTTAAAACGCTAGCACAATAAAACCTTAACCCAACGCTACAGGTACCTTTATCCCAACCCCAAGATCAAAAAGGGCAAACGGTAAAAAAAGCTGAACAATGGGCAACGCCAAAAAAAGGGGCACAATAAATCTCTAAGCCATGCACCCAGTACCCCACAAAAATTTAGCCCATAAATAGCTTTAAAAGGACTAAGCAGGAAAACCATTTATTTTCAAACAATGACGCAAATTTACAAATCCACAAAAACGTCATAACTACAAAAAACTAAAAAAAAAAAAATAAATTAACCAAAACCCTTTTTCCACACAAAAAAGGAAAAGCAAATTTTATATTTAAACATAAAAAAGAAGAAAAACACAACAGCATGGGGGTAAAAACACAAGACACACAAAATGCCAACAACATCCAAAAAACCCAACCCATTTTTTTGACAAAAAAAAAAACACAAAGTAGAGAGAAAAGCCTAGGTTCTCCCAGGGGTGAAAGCGATCCAACACTTCCCAAATTTCAGCAAGTGCAGATTTGGGACCACTGGGGAACAGACAAACAGAAGCCCCCTACTTAAAAGTACCACCCTACCTGGCCCAGGTTTCAAAAAGGTCTACCCTTTCCTTCCCCAATATTCTGTTTTTTGCGAAAATTTAAGTCCCCAAAAAACAGGAAACCCCCCATTTTCCCCACTCCCCTTTTTAATCGTATAAAAGCGGGACCTACAGAGCTGCACAGACAACACACTTTTCCAGGCCCTATTGGGAAAAATACCTACATTTTTGAGACTTTTTTCCGGGGGGCCTTTTTTGTCTCAGAGGGGGCCAGATCCCGGCACGCACTTGTCTGCATGGCTGTACAGATCATCGCCCCGCCAATTTGGGGCAACCATCTGCCAGACCCATCCGGCCGAGGGGAGTAAAAATTTGACAGGGCGGCCAAACCCCTAAACTTCTCGCGAACAAAGTTTGAAAACCACTTTCCACAAGGAGGGAAGGGTCCCGCAAAGCACTTGTTTTGCATGGCTTTTACCAACATCTCAAAGCGCCAGCCCCCCCTTTAACACGTTGACCGACCACCCGCGGAGTTCCCCCCACCGTCAGCCCCACGTTTTTCCAAACCCTCAGCGGCGGCAAAGGGAAAAAAAGCTGCATCCCCCATTTACCAGGGCCCAAAACCCCAAAAAGGGCCGAAAGCTTCTGCCAAAGGCTAATTTTCCGAAGCCCGTTTGGGGAACAACAACCATCCAAAACCCAAACCCCCAATCTTCACTACACTACCAAAAAGGGTTTTTTACCAGTGCGGGGGGACTACACCACAGTAAAAACTGCATCCACTACAAGGGCTTGGGGTCCTTCCTAAATGCCCGCCCACGCCATTACTGATGGAAATACTTTAAAAAACGAGAGCTCCTCGCAGGTACACCCTCAAATACAACATAGGACCGAAATGCCTGTTTTGACCACCTTTTTTAAAAAAACCGCGACCCGTTCAACTTTAAAACGCTACCAAGACCATCCAAAACCCCATTGAAGGCTTGGAAGAGAAAGCTGCAAGGGAATCCAGAAGCGACTTCAAAGTCTACAAAGGGGGAGTTGAAAGGGGGAGCGGATGGACCCTTGCCCGCATGCCTACATCCATTTCAGTAAAGTCTAAGTAGATTTAGGCCCGTAAAACCTCCCTTGCAAAAGGTATTGAACTGCCAAAAAAACTAAAAGCTAAAAAGCGACTAATTTTAAAGGACAAAATACAACAAAAAATTTTTTGTATTTTTTATTAGCAAAAACCCTTCCACAAAAAATAGACTAATTTCGACCCCTGGGAAAAAATGGGGCCCAAAACTCATTTACCGACATAGAAAACAAGTACAACTTTGACGGAAAAAAACTTCCCTACTATGGCCCCTCACAGATAGGAAATCTTTGAGCGACGTAACCCTTTGGCCCGCAGTTTTAAACGGGTTTTAAAGGGGGACAAAATATCAGATTGCGCCATATCGAATAGCAGATAAGGGAAAAGATGACCATACCGACCTGTTTTGGGTAAAAAAAAACAAGAAAATCCCATTATGGGTTTTTTCATCACGGACTTTGTGCCAAAATCATTAAACCTCAAAAAAAGCCAAGGGGGCAAACAACCCTAAATTGGGTTTTCTGTTTCACCCATCGGAAAAAAAAAAAGTGTAAACCCCGACCAAAAAAATGGGTTTTCCCCAACACCAAAGTTTAATTTTTTTGGGGCAACAAAAAACCCTTTCAAAAGTTTTTCCCTTTCCCCAAAAAACGACAATCAAAATCCTTTCACTAACTATGGGGGCTCAAATTTCCCCGGGTTTCCCCTTATTGTAACCCCCCGACTTTTTAGGCCACCCCCCCCCAAAAAAATACCGCTAGCACAGATAATGCGTAACCAGGTACAAAAGAACCAAACATGTTTGTACACTAGTAAAATCGACACTGCCCAGGGCCATAATTTAAAAGAGGTCGGTATATCAACTTCGGGCCCCATTTTAAAAACGCTCAGAATTTAAAGCGGTCCCCCGACTTTCCATTGCACATGCCAAAAACTTTTGGGACAAGGGGTGTCGAACCTTTTGTACCCCGTAACCTTTCCCGTCCCCCAATGACTGAGGGGTGAAAACCGAACGCACACGCTTACAACTACTGTGACCTTTTTGATCGGGCCCTTTAATGAGACATCGAAGAGTAAGGGAAAAGCCCCGGGGCCAAATTTTCACATCACCGGCACATATAGACACACATTATGCAAAACGGTGTAATTTTTCCCCTGTCAAGTGCCAAATTTCATACCAGTCTACTTTCATAATTTTCCCGCAATTTTTTAACCCGGAACGTTTATAATTAAAAAACCCAAAAAAGTCCTAAAACATTGGGGAGGTTTAAAAATGCTTTCCCCCCCAATAGTGGAAAAAAAACATTTTAAAACCTTGTTTCGAGAATCGCATC
This sequence comes from Stictocephala bisonia, assembly GCA_035578905.1. Lineage (NCBI taxonomy): Eukaryota > Metazoa > Arthropoda > Insecta > Hemiptera > Membracidae > Stictocephala > Stictocephala bisonia. Next base: position 12,550 of record JAQJVL010001370.1, on the reverse strand, counting down.
TGGATACGGTTTTTTTTGACATTACCGCTTTAAAGCAGAAAACCCGGGGGACCTTGGCTAAGGGCTGGCTGTGGGGAAAAAGGTTAAAAAAAAGCTCAAAACTTGGGCCCGCCAACCAAAAAAACTTAATCAAACAAAAAGGTTCGTCCCCATAAAGACCCATTGACATCTTCCGCGGTTTTTGACGAACCTCAACTCCCTGACCGTAAAGCGTTTTTTACAACAGATTTTAAAGGGTGAGCACATAAGTGAATTAACTATAAAAAATGGCGTTATCGGTTTGGAACGGGCTTCAAAAGGGAAAAAAAAGGTGACTATCCCCCATTTCTATTTGAAACTCGATTATGCCTACTAAAAGGACGCATTATTTTTTTCCGTAACGCCCTGTCCCGCAGTCTTTTTAAAAAAAAGACTGCTGTCAAACCAAAAAAAAACATCCCCCGGGGCTAGCGTTCAGGGTATGTTTTCGCATGACAAAAATTTTCTTTTAAAAAATTTTCACAGACTCCGACAACTGCTCATGAAATTTAGTCCCGGCCATTAAGAGGGCGGATTAGTTTTAGTGTAACTTACGCTACGCTAAAGCAAACAAAAAAAGTTGTTTTAAAAAAGGGCTAAAAGGGCCCGATGTAAAAGTCCCCCCCACCTACTTTAAACCCGGGTTTTTGGGAAACTTTTCGGGCAAATAATAAATTTATTACTTCCTTTTGGGGACCCTTTAAAAAGGATGGATCGATGCCCCCCACTGGTTTGTCCCCTTTTCCAACTGACTCACCCTACGGCTTCATTCTTTGATTGTGACCTTTTAAGTTTTCCGGGATCGGGGCACACAAATTTTCAAATCTGCCTTTAATGCCTAACTCATGAAAACCAAACCCAGTGGCCCAAAAAAAAAAAGCTCCTAGCCACCCTTTTTTGACAAAAAGCGGTACGTTGCACACTATACAGGTTTCAACCGGCCGTAAAAAATTTTGGGCTAAAAAGGGGACCCAAAGTGCATCGAGCACTTTTGCTTTTTACAGTTCCCCCATGGATGAAAAAATTTATAAGTATAAAAGCTGTTCAAAGAGCCCAAAGCGAGTACGGTTTGCAAAAAGGTTTTACAAGCAAAAAAACAATGCATGCTATGGGAAAAACCCTGAAAAATGTCCCCCCAATAGGTAGACATTCCCTTGTAAACCCCCTGAAAAGGGGGTTTTCCCAAAAACTTGTTCGTCAAACCAAACCCTTTTTTGAACTAGAATAATAACGGAAAAAGTTGGGCCGGGACAAATGAGAAATGTTAAAAATTTAACTTGGGCAACCCCATTTACGTGGGTTTTACGGGCCTTTAAAAAATCCCAAAGGGCCCATGAACAACTTTCATTACACGGTAATGCCCAAGGGGGCATTTAAAGCCCCTGACAGGGAAAAATTTTGGGGCTGGCTTACCCGGGGCACCGATGGGGGCCCCATTTATTACATCACAAAAACAAAAGCGAAAAATTTATACCCCTACCAAGGAACCCCCCTTGCTTTATATCTTGACAGAACAGTGAAAAGCTGATGGCCCCCCCTTTAAGGACGAACCAAAAAAAGGGAAGCTTGGTTTCGTTCAAAGGGTGATGTGGCGGGCGCAAAATTTTTTATGAATTTGTTTTGGGCACAGGAAACCAAAAAAAGTTTTGCATAAACGCTTTTGGCTCGTCAGAAAAAAAAAAGGGAAAAGGGGGGCTAAAGGGAAAAAAAGGCACTATTTTGGACAAAAACATTCGTTTTTTTGCCACTATAAAGGCATACTATTTTTTACACAAAGCTAGTTTAAAAAACCCCCTTTTAAAAGTTTATACGCAGCAAATCAGCACGCATAGTAAACTTAAAAATTTCCGTGGTTGGGAAAAAATCTTTGTTTCAAAAACCCCCAAACGACACATTTTGGGAAAGGAATACCCTACCTACCTTAAAGGAAAATTAAAAAAAATTTGGGGCGGGGGACACCACTGTTGGAAGAAGACAATCATGATTAGACAACCACAATCACTGTTTGACTTGGCACTAACAGAGACTTGTAACACATTTGACACGTCACTTGACGTGCCAAACACATTTAATGACTTGCCATTTTCTATACAACAACCTCTCAGGCAAAGGTTAAAAAGAAAATGGATGAAAGAGACTGTACTGCCTGACGATCCATATACATACGAGTACCGTTACCACGAACTGAGTCTACTTGACAAAGAAAAGTTTGTAATGATTACAAACCACCCACTCAACATTCATCCAGACTATTGGCCAAGCCCCTATAGAGAATACTCAGCACACATTTACTTTGACTACTATGAGTTTAGAATTGGCAACTGCAATCCACTGTTATTGTGTCGCAGTTGCTTTTTAAACTGTTGCTACCAAGTAACGAAAGTTGGCTCGACATAGACTATGAAGCCTATTGGACAAGTAAAAACTGGACTTTTCACAATGTTATTAGACATCACGTTACTAACAATGCCAGGAGGTTGATACGATGGACCTTACGTTCAAAAAAAGGCTGGTGCGATTGGTGTGTGTTGACTCCATTATTTGAACTTTAGGACTATGACAAATGTTGCACTAACACACACATGCATGACATGGACGACACAGACGAAGATAATGACTATGGAAGTGACACCAATTACTATGACAGCAGAGAGATTTTTGACGCATACGTACACTAAAACTGTCAACACACACCAGTAAATGTGTGTGTTTTTTTTTTTTTTTTTTTTTTTTTTTTTTTTTTTTTTTTTTTTTTAATTATTAGTTCTAATCGTATTACGTTAACACAGTGGTTTAACTGTCACGTTAGCATCTAACTTTAGATTGAGACATGCACGTCTCATAGCATTTAATCCACTTACCTTTGTTCTTGATGTGTTTGTAAAAAACGTTGTATATATGTCATGACAAGTACCTGCCTATATGTTTATGTAGTTTGTTTAGTTAGCGCGTTCTTCTTTATGTCAGTAGATCATTATAGATTAATTTTCGTTCATGTATTGTACTAATTTTACACTTTTAAAAGTAAGTCACTTTAAACCAAAATCACTCACATATGTTGATTTAACTACTACGTTAGCCTTTAACTTTGTAAAAGTCTAGCAATTAAGGCATAAACGTCTTATAGCATTTAATCCACTTACCTTTGTTCTTGATGTGTCTGTAAAAAAAAACTGTTGTATACACGTTATGATAAACATCTGCCTATATAGGTTGTCTAGTTAGTGCATTCCTCTTCTTTCTTGTCAGTAGTTTATATTGTATATCAAATTCATGTATTGTACTAAATTCCAAATGTGAGTTGTATTGTATTGTATTGTATTGTGATTTGGGGTGAAATTTAAGCAACTGGACCTATCAAGATCTATTTTGCCCCCCATGCTCTGCCCGAGACTGCTCGGTCACAATTCATCAATTCCCAGATCCTCTAGGAATCGGAGGATCTGGATGATCTCTAGATGTGGTATTTCTTCCAGTCTAATCTGGTACCGACCCAGATGCCTGGCTCTCTTTGTCGCTATAGCATCACACTCTTCCAGTAAATGAAGAGGGTCTTCCTCTCCCATTCCACAGAATCTACATGATGCATCTTCTACCAGACCCAGATTCCTAGCATGCCTCCTCAGTAGGCAATGCCCAGTAAGGAAGCCTGTTACCCTCTTCAGTCTGGTTTTGCTTAGGCCTATGCATACTTTGAATCTGTTGAAGTTCCTGCCTCCCAACAGCATCTTAGCTTGTCTCAGCCCTGCTGTGGCCCTCCACAGTCTGTCTCTTTTGGCCATCATTGTCCTTTTAATTTCTTCCTTGAAGAAGGCATCTCCAAGGCCACAAAAAGGCTCTGGTCCCACAAGCGGGGTCGATGCCCCCTTCCTTGCAAGCTCATCTGCCTTCTCATTCCCTTCAACACCAATGTGTCCCGGCACCCATTGAAGTGTCACCTTGTTGCTTCTCCCTAGCAAGTTAAGTCTCTGCCGGCACTCCCAAACCATCCCCGACCTGATAATAGGAGAACTCAGTGCTTGGATGGCTGCCTGACTGTCCGACATTATAGCAATCATCTTGCCCCTATATTCCCTTTCCAGATTGATTCTAATGCATGTATCAATGGCGTGAATTTCCGCCTGAAATACACTAGGGAACTCCCCCATCGCCTCCGAGAGTTTGGTACCTGGCCCAAACACACCGGAACCGGTCCCCTCCTCAGTCTTAGAACCATCTGTAAACCACATAATGTGGCTGCTGGACATTGTGCGGATGCTTTCTCCACTCCAGTCCCTTTTTGTGCTCAGTTCCCTTTGAAACGATCGTTCAAAATCAAACTTCCTGACTATAGAGTCCCTCGGAAAATCCCAGAAATCCCGAGGAGTTCCGAAGTTCATATTTTGCCTGGTAATGATCCTGTTTATTCTCACCTCAGACACCCTCGCCACCTCCTCAACGTTGAGACCCATCCCCCCACCAAAGCTGGAAAGCGTGCCAACCGGGGGATGGCTCAAACCAAGTCGAGCGATGGGATCACGGGTGGCAGTTGGAGGGTCCAAAATAAAACTCGGCAGCTGAGCAAAACTACTTTTTATTACCAAGTAAAAAAACAATAAAACAAAAACGGCAGAAGGCCACAATATAAAATAGGCAGAAGGCCACAATATTAATTCGTAATTAAATAAATAACAAAACACACAAAATTTAACAATATAACGACAAAAGCTACCAAACACTTAACGCTACAAAAACAACAAACTCTACGAATACCAAAGTTAACAATTACATGGCCTATGGCCTATCTGCGGTTGGGCCTGAGACACCCAAAACGTAAGACAAATTATTAACAATTTAAAAATGACCATTAAGAAACAAATTTAGATAACCCCAAAATAAAAGTGAAAAATTTAGAAAACTTCTGGAAACAAAAATTTTGGTATCATCAATTAAGCCGGCAATTTGGCCCACATCCCTTGATTCCACCGAGGCCCGGGAGTAAGCCGGAATCCCGGGGCAGCTCCGAATTAAGTTAACTAAAAGCACAATAATCCCCTTTTGGTGAAAGTTTAAAAATTAAACAATTCAAAAGAAAATATAACACGGTACCGTTCGAGTAAAAATTCACTTCCAAGCACCCCTGATACACTTAACAAACAAAATAAATAACAATAACTAGGCCTAAACATATAAATAAATAATACTATAGTTTAACAGTAGGGCCTAACAAAATATAAAAATTTGAATAACTATAACAATAAAATAAACTAAAGATTAACAACAATGATAAATATTAACACAAATTTTTTTTATATTTTAAAAACCCTTCTTTTCGATTAAAAAAAAATTTAAACCCCATGGCTGTGTTTCCTGCCAACACTGTACAAGTTCATGGCCAGTTCCTAGGCCTAGGCCTAATAATCCATTGTTCATCACAATTTTGTTCTTTACACTTTCCCTTTGATGTATTTTGCTTTTTTTTTTCTCTGGTTTTTATTTACTTCAAATAATAGGTAACCACCCCCAGCTCAGCCGCCGGGAAAACGACAAGGAAAGCACTGACCTGAGGACAGAAGACTCATACCCAAAGATGTAGGTGGGGCAGCAGGGTCACCAATGGCCTCTATACATGGTCCTCAGGCCAGGCTGGCAGTGTGGATGGTAGACAATCCCCGGACGGCAGGCCGAGGGCTGAAAGTCCCACTCAAGGACCCTGGAGTTTTAGTGTGTCTAGCTGGTCATAACATAATTCTGCAGGCAGCACAAGACAACTCAACAGCCAGGCCAACCTGACCGAAGCTGCTGGAACCCGGACGAAACGGAACCGGGCCAACGGCTACCAAAGTACGCAAATCGCCGGGCAAAAGCGAATCAGGCAGCCTGGCAGACAACAACGAAAAAACGAAACTGTACCGGTCCAAGACCCGGTACAACCTCCCTCTGCAAACCTCAACACACCCAGGCAGGGGAGAACACTCGGTACCTCAGGGAACCAAGAGAAGACGAAGACCTCCGAAGCGTGGTGTTCCAAGGACGTCCAAGAGAAACTAAGAGGGGAAACCCCTCGAACAGGGAGCAAACTACCCTGACTGTCGGGCCCGACAAGAAAAGAGAGAAAGAAGACTCTCTCAGAACAGCCACCTAGGGCGCAGAGGTGATCAATCTCTTTGCCCCAAGAAACCCCCAGGAACACCAACTCCTGGACCAACCGTTCCCCGGAAAGCCTTAAGCTGGGACACATGGGCTTTCCTAAACACCCTGCCTGACTGGGGATCAACCAGCAGAGCAGTCACCGGTGACAAAAACCTGTCGATGCGGTGGGGACCAGACCACCGATAGCACAACTTTGCAGCTCTTCGTTCCGCGGCCGAACTGACCGGGTGAGCCTGACAAAGAACCAGATCTCCAACCTGAAAAGGGTTAGGAGTACGACCCTTATCATACCTCCTCCTTACTCTCTCTCTAGCACGTAGCAGGTTGCGCCGAGCAGCCCGCCACGTGGACACTACGTCAGTGGCACCTGGCGTAGGTAGAAGATCCTCTAGCCTCCACAAGTTGGACAAAGGATTGTTAGGAGGGTAGCCATGTAGAATCTCGAAGGGAGTGGCATTGTGACTCTCATGCTTGGAAGAATTAAAAGCAAGCTGGAGCCAAGAGAGACTCTCATCCCAGGTGTTCTGCTTCTCAGCATGGAAAGTAATAAGGGCAGACCGAAGATTGCGGTTGAACCGCTCTGCATGAGAAGGCTGTGGGTAATAAGGAGAGGTAGTCACATGCCTGATACCATTGCCAAAACAGAACCTACGAAACTCATGGGAGGTAAACTGGCTACCGTTGTCGGACACAAGAGTGGAAGGCACACCAAAGTGCTGGAAGAGTTGGGACTGGAGAGCACGGATGGTGAGCTTAGCCGTGGCACTCCGAAGTGGGAAAAGCCAAACGAACTTCGAGAAAGCATCCACACAAACAAGTAGGTAGGAGTTACCTGACTTGCTACGGGGAAAAGGACCCACGTAGTCGATGAACACCTTCTCAAAAGGACGCTCGGCCACCTCAGAAGATAACAACCCTAACCTTGCATTCTGACTAGGCTTGCTGAGAGAGCACAGGTGACAAGCCCGCACTCTGCCAGCAACATCCCGGTCCATGCCCTTCCAGATGAAGTACCTACGAATCTTAGCGATGGTCTTATGAATGCCAAGATGACCGCCCACAAGAGAAGAGTGATAATACTGAAAGACCATCGGTACTAGATGACTAGGCAGCACTACACGGGGTTCACCCCTCTGTCGAGGACGGCAACAGAGTACCCCTTTGGACAGAAAATAGGGAGGGTGGGCACCTCCCTCTTGAAGCTCACCTAAGATGACTGACAGCTCGGGATCTTTCTGTTGATGGGACAGTAGGTCGTCAAAAGCCAGAGGAAAATCCAGAAGAACAGCACCACACTGAGCAACAGCCTCAGTCGGTGGATCACTGGGTTCATGATACATGCGGGAAAGAGCATCCGCGATGACATTCTGGGTACCCCTAAGATGTTGGACTCGGAACTTGAAAGCAGAAATTTTGACCACCCAGCGACCAATTTTCCCAAGCTGTCTGGGATGGGCAAGAAGCCAAGACAGTGCCTGATTGTCTGTCTCCAGCAAGAACTCAGCGTGTTCCAAGAAACGCCGAAACTTGTCCGTACCAAAGACAACAGCCAGACACTCTAACTCATAGATGGAAGAAGCTTTCCTTTCCTGGTGAGACAACGTCCTCGAAGCAAAGGCGATGGGCTGCCTGACCCCATCAAACTCCTGAGAAAGAACAGCAGCAATGGCGGAGGAGGAGGCATCAGTCTGAAGAACAAATTCTCTACTAAAATCAGGCATACGCAGGACAGGAGGTTGCATGATAGCCTCCTTGAGAGCATCAAAGGCAGTCTGCTGAGCTTGGCCCCACACAAAAGGGACACCTTTCTTTCGCAGCTCGTTCAACGGGGCAGCAAGCTCGGCCACGTTAGGGATGAAGCGACGGTAAAAATTCACCATCCCCACAAAACGGGCAATCCCCTTGGCATCTCTGGGAGGAGGAAAATCCCGAATGCCCTGGGTCCTCGCAGGATCTATGCAGACGCCTCGAGAAGAGATAAGATGACCCAGAAAAGAAATCTCAGGACGAGCAAAAGTGACTTTCTCTGGATTGACGGTAAGGCCAGCTGACTTAAGGCGACTAAGAACTTCCTCCAGAGGTTGCATGTGTTCCCCGAAAGTCTCACTGTAGACAAGAAGATCGTCCAGGTAATTGAAAACAAACTTGAACTTCACATCATGGAAGATGGAATCAAGCAGACGAGTAAGAGTCTGGGCACCCACAGCAAGACCCATAGGAACCCTAGTGAACTGGTAAAGATTCCAGGGAACACAGAAGCTAGTCATAGGCCGTGATTCCTTCTTCAATGGAATCTGATGGTAGGCCTGGTTCAAATCGAAAACACTGAAAAACTTAGCCTTACCGAACCAATCAAACGCAGAATGCAAATCAGGCAGAGGTACCGAGTCAATAGCGACCTTAGCGTTGAGCCTCCGATAATCCATCACAAGCCTAGACTTACCATTAGGCTTGGGCACAAGAAAAGCTGGACTGGCATAAGCAGAACGAGACGGTTCAATCACACCCTTGCTCAGAAGATCCTCAATCATAGCCCTCATAACCTCCATCTTTGGGGGAGCAAGTTTGTACGGATGACTTCTAACTGGCTGAGAATCGGTGAGGTGGATCTCATACTCCAGAAGAGAAGTGACCCCAAGCTCAGCCGTAAGCACATCAGGAAACCGCAAACACAGCCTCCTAATGGCCTCCGCCTGCTCAGGGGGGAGATGACCAACTGGATCCACCTTGGGTTGTTCGGGCTCACAACCCACCTCTCTGACTGCAGGAGGGCAGTCAGAATCACCTACTAGAGGCACCAAAACTCGCCGATTAAACTTGAAAAATATCTGGCGCTTCTGGAGGTCAAGCACCATACCACTTTTAGAAATAAAGTCTGCCCCTAGGATACAAGAAACCGCCAGGTCCTTGGCAACAAGAAAACCCCACCTCCAGGAAAATCCTTCAATTTTAAAATGTAATGACGCCTTTAGAAGTATGGGTAGAGGAGTTTGGGATGCCGTCCAGCAAGTAACAGAAGAAGGCTCGGTGTGCCTGACAAGTCCTAAGGCGTCAAGGGACTCAAAAAGAGAAAGGCTGATGATACTGCATGCCGAACCAGAATCAAGAAGGGCTCGACACACCGTACCACCAAAAGAAACAAAAACGCCAGGACACACCGAGGTGACCGCACTAAGTCCCAGGGAAGCCATGCCAGCAAGGCCCGAAAAATCCCCGACACTCCTGCTATGGGCACGTGTCAGAGGCAAATGGCCACGGTCAGTCGCAACAACGCGGGGAGCTACTGTGGAGGCAACCCCCCGCGCTGAGCGTTTCCCGCCCCACGACCTCGAGCACGTGGACAGTCACGTCGAATGTGACCAGGTTGGCCACAAGCAAACACACAACCGGAGGCCGAGAACCACGACCCTCCACTGGCTGACTCACACCTACAGACATAGCCGGTCGACGGGTGGGGAGAGCACGATGACTCTCAGAATCCCTCCCTTGCTGGTCTGAGAACTGCACGCTGCGCGAAACAATGCACAGCTGATGCAGCTCCCGAAAAGTCGAAGGAACACCAGCAAAAACCAATCTGCACCGTTCTTCGGGAGAAATGCCATCCAGGATGACACGAACGGTGTCAGCTTCAGAAAGGGTGAGGCGCAACGCTTGACGAGCTTCCTTGACTGAAGAGACATAGGCTGCCAGAGACTCGCCCCTACCCTGCGACCGATAAAATCTGTCCATGACCATCCTCTCCCTGAGTCGAATGGGAAGAAACGATGAAAGTAACTCTCGATGGAACGAGTCCACCGAGGCATCACTGGCCAAGACAGAACTCAGCAACTCCCCAACGGGACCTCTACAATAAGGGAACACCAGACGAAGCAAGTCCCCAGCCTGCATGCCGGGCATCTCACTAAGTCTGAGAAAGGCCACCAGAAACTTAAGAAGCTCCTCAGGATCCATCCCATCGATCACAGGGAGATTCTGGATCATGGGCGTGAGAGGGTTAGGTAGCTTGTGGTAGCTCAGCTGCAGAAGAGCAGGTGAACCCAAAGAAGTAGTAGGAACGGCAGCTGGAGCCGAACCACAAGCAACCTCAACCGAAACGCCTGCAGGCTCAGAAGGAACCTCAGGCACAGTGAGAGCCGTTGTCTCAGCCTGCGGCCTCGACACGTTAGGCGACAGTGTGAAAGCAGGCCGCTGACCCAGACCCGTAGGAGTCGTGGAACCGGAGAGTGCCTGAAAAATCTCCTCAAGCCTAGACACACTCTCCAAGATCCACGCCCTATCCGATGGTTCCAACCCCGGTGCCCGGTTGACCAGCCTTAAACGGGCAAGCAGATGCCCCAAACGTGCAAGGCGGCAGGCCCGGTCACGACCTACTGGAGGTTCAAACTGCAAATCCTCTAACACCCCTTCCCAATCTTCCACCTTCCGTTTACAAATCCCCAACTCATCACCAACCTCCAGCAGGTCAGACCAATCCACCGCCGTACCCGCGGACAACTGCTCCCGCAGCAACCTCCGGAGATTCAAAACATCCCCTTCCGGAGTCACACCCCGCGACCTCAATTCGAAAATCAACTCCTCCTTGACCAGGAGCGCAACATTCTGCAGATAGGCCATCTCGCAAAACAAAATTCTCAACAGTATACACAAAAAACGACAACTCCAGGGTCCAAGACGAACTAAACCCTCAGCCTACCGAGCCACTGCCGACCACTCCAATCCACCCATGAAACCCATTCAACAAAGTAACCAAGCGGATTGCCTAGGTTTTTTTTTTTTCTTTTTTTTTACAAAGTTAAATGATTTATTTGGTTTTTAATTGTTTTTCTTTTTAAATAATTATTTATTTGTCTTTTTTTTTTTTTTTTCTACGTATTACCAAGACACCTTGACGGTAGGTCGGCCAACCATGGCCTACTAACTGGCAAACACCCACCGTCAACAACCAAGAGATTTTTTTTTTTTTTTTTTTTTTTTTTTTTTTTTTTTTTTTTTTTTTTTTTTAGGCAACCACGCTCTGCTACCAATTGAGACCCATCCCCCCACCAAAGCTGGAAAGCGTGCCAACCGGGGGATGGCTCAAACCAAGTCGAGCGATGGGATCACGGGTGGCAGTTGGAGGGTCCAAAATAAAACTCGGCAGCTGAGCAAAACTACTTTTTATTACCAAGTAAAAAAACAATAAAACAAAAACGGCAGAAGGCCACAATATAAAATAGGCAGAAGGCCACAATATTAATTCGTAATTAAATAAATAACAAAACACACAAAATTTAACAATATAACGACAAAAGCTACCAAACACTTAACGCTACAAAAACAACAAACTCTACGAATACCAAAGTTAACAATTACATGGCCTATGGCCTATCTGCGGTTGGGCCTGAGACACCCAAAACGTAAGACAAATTATTAACAATTTAAAAATGACCATTAAGAAACAAATTTAGATAACCCCAAAATAAAAGTGAAAAATTTAGAAAACTTCTGGAAACAAAAATTTTGGTATCATCAATTAAGCCGGCAATTTGGCCCACATCCCTTGATTCCACCGAGGCCCGGGAGTAAGCCGGAATCCCGGGGCAGCTCCGAATTAAGTTAAGCTAAAAGCACAATAATCCCCTTTTGGTGAAAGTTTAAAAATTAAACAATTCAAAAGAAAATATAACACGGTACCGTTCGAGTAAAAATTCACTTCCAAGCACCCCTGATACACTTAACAAACAAAATAAATAACAATAACTAGGCCTAAACATATAAATAAATAATACTATAGTTTAACAGTAGGGCCTAACAAAATATAAAAATTTGAATAACTATAACAATAAAATAAACTAAAGATTAACAACAATGATAAATATTAACACAAATTTTTTTTATATTTTAAAAACCCTTCTTTTCGATTAAAAAAAATAAAAAATTTAAACCCCATGGCTGTGTTTCCTGCCAACACTGTACAAGTTCATGGCCAGTTCCTAGGCCTAGGCCTAATAATCCATTGTTCATCACAATTTTGTTCTTTACACTTTCCCTTTGATGTATTTTGCTTTTTTTTTTCTCTGGTTTTTATTTACTTCAAATAATAGGTAACCACCCCCAGCTCAGCCGCCGGGAAAACGACAAGGAAAGCACTGACCTGAGGACAGAAGACTCATACCCAAAGATGTAGGTGGGGCAGCAGGGTCACCAATGGCCTCTATACATGGTCCTCAGGCCAGGCTGGCAGTGTGGATGGTAGACAATCCCCGGACGGCAGGCCGAGGGCTGAAAGTCCCCCCCAAGGACCCTGGAGTTTTAGTGTGTCTAGCTGGTCATAACGTAATTCTGCAGGCAGCACAAGACAACTCAACAGCCAGGCCAACCTGACCGAAGCTGCTGGAACCCGGAACGAAACGGAAAAGGG